>MU172312.1:77926-143358 GCA_016695485.1 Suillus hirtellus | reverse complement strand
GGACCAAGACGCTGGTGAGAAGAGAATGTAAAGAGTTGCTCGGAAAGGGAACTGCTGGGGACGGTTATAGTAGTACAAGCAAGATAAAAGGAGTAAGTAAAACAATAAGTAATGTGATTGTAACATTACCCCCTTACTAGGACTAAAGTCACCAAATTTAGTCGTCCTGGTTAGCCCAGTAAATAGGGTCGTCGACATAGTCCAAGTCTTCATTGTCCGGTCCATTCTTCATTCGCTCAATCTGATAGAGCGCTTCTTCTTCTTTACACTGAGACAAGTAAGCCTCATCTTTGGCGTTCTCCCAGAGAGCTAGTTCTCTGTAGAAACCTTCGTCCTTCCAGGTAAGCGTAGTGGGTGTTTCACCAGTGTAGTGGGGGCAGTAAAATGAAAGATGCCTGGGGGATAGTTCCCTGCAAATGCGGCAGTAGTAATCTGGGCAATAGACTTGCCTATGCCCAAGCGTTTTGCAGTACCTGCATACATGATTCTCATCGGGGTTAGAAGAAGAAGCCCGAAGAGGAGAAGGGGCTGGTTTAGGACCAAGCGCCTCATCCGCGCTGGTCGCACGTTTCTTCCCTTTATCGCTTCTGGATCCTCATGTTCTTTTTCTTGACGCTTTTGTCCTCTGCAAGGAAAAGTCCTGAACACCTTGTTCTGCCTCCGCAATTAGCTCAGCTGGAGTAGCAGGTTGGGTTCGTCCTAACGCCTGTATAGGCACGATTCTGTCCATGAAGGAATGAGAAGAGAGAGAGTTCGGGATGGCTAATGGCAGGTGGATATGAAGCGCGGCTAGCGCATTAGTGAGGTCTTGGATTTCGTAGTGCAAGAGACACTGGTTGTTCAGGTTTGCCGCTATTTCTTCTCTAGTGGCGGAGAATGCGGTATATAAATGAGGGGGGTGTTCGATAGTTTCTATGGCAGGTTCTTCAGTGGCAGGAGGAGGAGGAATGGGGATTGTGAGCTGTTCTTCATTTATCCTTTCCTGTGAGTACCTTTCTTCTCTGAGCGAGGTGATGATTGCCTTGGTGGTTTGCGTAAGATTATTAACCGCAGCCAGTAGCTCATTAGGAGCGTTAGAGGGCAGAGAAGGTATGGCATCTTGATAAGAAGGCGGAGGGACTCCATCTGTGGAGACGGGTTCCGAAGGAGAAGGTGGGCGAGCAACCCCTGCTGTTCGTTCTGCGACGATGTGGATGACTGTTCTAATGTCATCTTTAACTTCTTCAGGAATAAGGCGCAAAGCAAAGTTGCGTATGCGCCTCTGCATGTGCATAAGGCTGTGATGAACCGTGTCGTCCTCGACAAGGCGGGTGATCCGCTCAATAAGTTCTGTGGCTCTGATGATGTTGATAAGGAGGTTGATGGCATGTGCATCCCTTTGGAAGAGGACACGGGTGAGTTCGATGGCATGTCCCAGACAGAGGATAGCAGCCTCGATGAGAGTGAGATCTTCGGCCTGGTTAATAAAGGCCTCGTATCGGTCGTTGTTGTTGTCTGCAGGGGCATCGGCGAAGGTGGATTGGTAGGGAAGGGTATAGGTGGATGCGGGGAAGGACATTCTGATTGTAAAAGTGTGATCTGGGAGAAAACGATATTGTCAATGTACTGGGTGATCTCAAAGCGAGTTTCTGGCTTTATAGGCTCTGAGTGTCTCCTCAGCATGTTCCAGGTTTTCTTCGGGGATCCACTCGTTGCTGGCAGAAGAATACCCTTTCCAGGATACCAAATACCTTCTTCGCTTCGCCGTTCCTTTATGGGCAAGGATGGCCTCTATTTCATACTCTTCTTCTTCTTCTAGGATGTCAGGTGGTGGTTCTGGGAAGTTCGGACCGTGTATCTCGTTTTCGCGATAGGACGATAGCTGGGATGCGTGGAAAGTGGGGTGGATTTTCCATTGAGGCAGCAGTTGGAGTGTGAATGTGATCGGGGAAAGTACGGCGACGATTGGGAACAGCCCGTATCGTTTTGGGGTGATCTTTTGGGAGGGGAGTTTTATTCTAAGATTAGTGGCAGATAGCCAAACCTTATCCCCAACCTTCCAGGGTTCATATTTTTGCCCATAAGACCTTTCTGCCATTCGCTGCATAGCAATGTTATGACAGGACACGGCTTCTTCCCTGATCTTCTGCAATGTTCTCACACGTTCTTCTGCTGCAGGGACGCTGGATTCGGGGATTAGGTGGGGAAGCCCTCTTGGTTCGTATCCCATCATGATAAAGAACGGAGATGCATCTTTGGTGGAGTGTTTACGATGATTATGGACGAATTCAGCCATTGGTAAATGCTCTACCCATTCAGACGGGTTGTTCTGGCAATACATCCTGAGATATGTCTCCAGTTCCTGATTTAACCGTTCGGTCTGTCCATCGGTCTGAGGGTGGTAGGTGGTGGATGGCGCGAGCGTATAATTGAGGAGTTTCGCAAGTTCGGTAGAAAATTTGGATAAGAATTGGGGTCCTCTGTCGGAAATGACTTTGTCATGGAGACCGAATCATTTGAAGACGTGTTTCAGAAAAAGCTTGGCTACCCCTTCTGAGGAAATTGTTTTATGACAAGGGATGATGATCACCCCCTTACTAAGCCCGTGGTCTACCACGACCATGATACTGTCAAAGCCGGAAGAAACCGGAAGATCCGTGATAAGATCGACAGAGATCTGGGAGAAGGGACAGGTGGCCATGGTTGCAATGGGAGTCAAGGGGGGTGAAACGGGGTGCGTGTCCATCTTCATCTGTTGGCAAAGGGCACATCTGTCAATGTAATTCCGGATAAAGGCGCCCATACTGGGCCACCAGGCTTCGCGTTTAACCAATTCTTCGGTTTTAAAATGGCCTGGGTGGCCGGCAGAGGGGTGATCATGGTGCTTCTGGAGCAGCCGAGTGTGTTGTGTGGGTGGAATATAGGCGCAGCCTTTGTAAGATAAGATCCCATCGGTGATGCTCCAATCAGACAGACTAGATTTCATTGGCGGGAGGCAGAGCCCATTCAGGGCATCTTGTGCAGTGGAGAAAAGAGGATCAGCCAAGGGGTGAGGGGAGGCTATTGCAGCACGGAGATCTTCATCTATCAGATGGATAAACAGAGAGTCGGGCAAGAGGATGGAGTTCGAGTTGTCTCCTGTTCCATCGCCATGATCTGGTCGACGAGATAGGGTGTCAGGGGCAGCAAGTTTAGTTCCTGGCACGTGGTGGAGTTCTAAATCATAGGAGGAGAGTAAGAGTTGCCATCATGCCTGTCTCCGGGATGACCATTCCGCTTTGTGGAAATAGAGCAGGTTCATGTGGTCAGTGAACACAATTACTCAGGAGGGGTGTCCTTCTAGATAATGTCGCCAATGAGTAAGGGCGTGAATGATTGCCAAAAGTTCGCGATCATGGATTGGGTAATTCCGTTCCACTGGGGCGAGAGATTGAGAAAGATAAGCGCACAGATGATAGATTCCGTTATCGTCTGTCTGTAAGAGAACTGTTCCAGTGGCAACAAGGGAGGCATCGGTGGTGACAGCAAACTGTTTATGGGGATCAGGGTTCTGGAGAACTGGATGGGAAGTGAAGCAGTTTTTCAGCTTCTGGAAAGTGGTTTCACAGAGCGGTGTCCAGGAGAACAGGACATCCTTTTTTGTTAGGTCTGTGAGGGGTCGTGCTATGTCGGAATAGTGGGAAACGAAGGTGCGATAAAAGTTGCAGAATCCTAAAAAGGATCTGACATCTTTGACCGTTTTTGGGGTGGGCCAATCCAAGATTCTGGCGGTTTTTCCTTTATCCATTTCTACACTTCCCGGGCGTATAACCATACCAAGATATTCTACCTCATCTGTGTCGAACGTGCATTTTTCCAGTTTTACGAACAACTGTTCCGAACAAAGCTTGCTTAGGACAGCGCGAGTATGTTCATGATGTTCTTCTTTGGATACAGAGAAGATGAGCAGGTCGTCCATGTAAATGACGAGCCATCCTTCGTTGAGTTCATTCTGGAAGGTGTTGTTCATGTATGCTTGAAACATGGCCAGGGAATTACAGAGGCCAAAAAACATGACTGTTGGTTCAAAGAGTCCTTCTTTAGTAATGAATGCTGCCTTCCATCAATCATCAGGGTGGATGCGAATGTTGTTATACCCGGACCGAATGTCTATTTTTGTAAAGATCTTTGCACCGTATAACCATTCGACCAAAGATGAGGGGAGGGGAAGGGGATAAGCGTTTTTGACAGTTTGTTCGTTCAAAAACCGATAATCTTGACATGGCCTTAGTTCGCCACTTTTCTTTCCAACAAAGAATCTGCTCGCTTGTGGGGATTTTGATTTAACAATAAATCCTTTAGCGAGGTTTTCTTCGATGAATTTTTTCACAGCAATTCATTCATTGTGAGAAAGCGGGTAGATCTTGGACGTCTTTGGGGAAAAACCGGGTTTTGTTTCTATGCGATGGTCAATACCGGGCCTTTCCGGGGGAAGTTCCTTCAAGCCATCTTTTGCGAATACATCGGAAAAGTCATGGAGGTAAGCCGGTATGAGTTCTTCAAAGGTTTTCTTCTTCTTTTCCTTTTCGTCAGAAGCGAATTCCTGTGCCTTGTTACTGTACTTGGATACTTCTTCGGTTTGTCGAAGGTATTCTCCTCCATCCATGAGTTCTGTGAGAGGGCTTGGCATATTACTCCATATGTCCTCCTTAGTGTTGAATGTTTCTTTGGAGGGGAAGTTTCTAGGCCTTCCTTGCACATACTTCTCGATGGTGTTGGACTTAGGGGTACGAGGAAGTGACACAGTTTGTTTCGTCCAATCGATGGCAGGGTTCATGGCTCGTAACCAGGGGATTCCGAGAAGGATTTGATCCTTCTTTCCTAGTCGGGTGATGTTGAACTTTCCAACCATAAATCTTTGGTCGATCTTGATGATGAGTACACAATACTGGTCTACTGGTCTGCTGGAGAAATAGCTTCCGTCTGCTGTTCGGATATGGAAGGGCTTTTCGAGTTTCTTTGTCCTGATATTATGCTTCTTTACGAAGTCTTTGGATATGTAGGTTCCTGCGGCTCCGGAGTCTATTACTGCCGTGGTTTCGACGTTTTTCTGTTTCTGAGACATGAGGGTTATGGGGACACGAAGTTCTTTTCTTTCTCCAACCGCTCGTATTAGTCGTACATGTTCTTCTGGAGATACTACCGTCGACGTAGCTCTCCTTCCTAAAAATCCTCATCTATTCTTCTTTCTTCCTCTTCTTCTTCTTCTTCTGTCTTCCTAATTACCGGTCGTTGGGTTTTCTTCTTCGGGCATTCTCGTGCATGGTGCCCAATCTGGTGGCAGTTAAAACATTTCCCCACCCTCATATATTCTGCTTTTGCTTCGTCAGTGAGTCTGTCGATCACCATGGCATCTTTATCTCTGGCAGGGATGAATCTCTGATCCCCGCGGTTGTTTCGTTTAAGAATTTGTTTCTGGGGGATTCTTCCCCTGCGTGCTTGGAGCCTGGTGTAGCAATTATCCAGGTCGACGATTGCGGAGATGAAATCGTCGAGGTTCTTTGGTACTCCTCCAGCATTGTACATCTTTGTTAGCAGTCTGTCGTTAAGACCGTTTTCAAAGTGATAGATCTTCATATGCTCCTCCTTGATCTTTGCTTGAGCGAGCAATCTTTGGAAATCAGCGATATACATCTGAAGTCCCTCTGGTCCTTGTTTTAGTTCAAGGAGTCTTGCCAGTGCTGTTCCAGCTGGGTCAACCGGTCCGAAAGCTTTGTCGAAGCTTTCCTTGAATTCTTTCATAGTTCCATATCCTTTCTTCTGCCCGGCGGATGTGCTTGTCTGGGCGTCTTCTAGGAATTCTTCCTTCCAGGATCTTGCATTTCCTTCATTCATGAAGGAGGTAATGAAGATTATCTTCTGGGTGTCTGTCTTGTAGATGTCTTCATTGATGTCCATGTAGGCGTTACAGGACAGCAAAAAAGATTTCAATTTCTCTCTGTCGCCATCGAAAACGGGCGGGTGGTTGATCTTAAATTCGAAGGGTTTTGAAGACATGTTCAAAGGAGGTATCTGGGTTCCAAGGGATAGCACTTGGAGTTTCGGTGTCAACGACATCAGTTTGTCTTCTTGTTCTGGTTTCTGGTGGTTCTGTTTAGGCTCATATGGATATATGTGCCTAGTTTCTGGACTTCAATCTTTTGTTACGAACTAGGATAGTTCTAACAGCAAAGGCTCAACAGAGCCATCTGGTTGCTGAGATTTGTATAGTCTTTCAGATAAGAAAGAGTTCTTAAGACTTAGGCGAAGGAGTGCTTCGACTAAGAGATCGATTCAGATGACTTAAGATTGGAGGTCTCAAGTGAGAGAAGTTCCAGGTGAAAACCTAGTAAGATTGAAGTGAAGTTCATAGGTAATAATACATGTGCTTAAATAGGAGTCATATACGTGCACGGACCAAGACGCTGGTGAGAAGAGAATGTAAAGAGTTGCTCGGAAAGGGAACTGCTGGGGACGGTTATAGTAGTACAAGTGAGATAAAAGGAGTAAGTAAAACAATAAGTAACATGATTGTAACACCATTCTTCTTAAGATATTTTTAAATTATAAGCCAAGAATAGATTTACAATTGAGAACTTCAGTCTCAAGAACCACAAGAAGAACTTAGACACCAATTGTATGTAGATCACACCAAATCACAACATGCAGTCTACATTTACAATCACATTACTAATATTAATGGGGCCACAGGACAAAGTGAGTGACTATGATAATGTTGGATCACAAACTAACATAGATATCTAGTTGTACAATATTCTGGCTTGCATGTGCAGAATGTGAGAGCAGTGCACATCAACACAACACACCAAAAGGTGTATTGAAACACAGCAGGGAGTTTTGAGAGATGGAGAACTTTGGAGAGGAGAGGAAGGGAGCAATACAACTTGGAGGTCCAACTGGAGATGTTGCTTGTGGAGATTGATGGGTTGTGGTGGCAAGAATTAGGATTTGTCTTGTTATGTTGAGGTTGAAGTTGAAGAAGCTGCATGTTTGGGCTGGGAGGGAATACAGTAGATGTCTGTACCTTGATAGAGATGTGAATGTGAAATTCTGGAACCACTGTCACCAAATATCAAACATATGCACAAAGAACATCAACAGATTTATGGTGGGCAAAGACTTGGGTCAGTGTGGCCCAAAAATGAACAAAGAACATCAACAGACTTATAGTGGGCAAAGACTTGGGTCAGCATGGTCCAAAATTGAATGAGGTTCAACAGACTTATGGTGGGCAAAGACTTGGGTCAGCATGGCCCAAAATCGAATGAGGATAGACAGACTTACAGTAGGCAAAGACTTGGGTCAGCATGGCCCAAGAATGAACAAGGCTCAACACACTCACTTCCAAGGAAAGGTGAGCAACAACTTGGGTCAGCATGGCCCAAAATAGAATGAGGATAGACAGACTTACAGTGGGCAAAGACTTGGGTCAGCATGGCCCAAGAATGAACAAGGATCAACACACTCACTTCCAAGGAAAGGTGAAATCAGCCATGTGTTGCATTGCAAGGTTGTGGCATGATAAGGCTTCTTCTTGGATCTTCTGAAAATGCTTAACTCATTCTTCTGCTGCGGGAATGGAAGATTCAGGGAAGAAATAGGGAATTCCTTGGGGTTCATAACCCATCATAAGGAAGAAAGGGGAGGCATTGTGGGAGTTGTGTTTTCGGTGATTGTGGATGAATTCAGCCATGGGGAGGTGCTTGACCAATTCAGAAGGTGTGGATCTGCAGTAGATGTGAAGATAGGTTTTGAGTTCCTGATTCAGGCATTCAGTTTGCCTGTCAGTCTGGGGATGATATGCAGTGGATAGGGCAACTTCATAGTTGAGGATTCTTCTGAGTTCTTTTGCGAGTTTAGAAGCGAATTGTGGCCCTCTATCAGAGATGATTTTGTCATAGAGGCTGAATTGAAGGAAGACTTTCTTGAAAAAGAGTTGGGTGACTCCTTCAGTGGTGATGGTGTTCTTGCAGGGACAGAGAATTACCCTCTTTGTAAGGCCATGGTCTACCATGACCATAACAGAGTCATAGCCTCCTGATTCAGGGAGGTCAGTGATCAGGTCTACAGAGATTTGTGAGAAGGGGCAAAGCACAGTGGAGGGGATGAGATTCAATGGTGGAGAGGTTGGATGGGTGTCGGATTTCATTTCCTGACAAGGGGTGCAAGCCTCTACATATTTCCAGATAAAGGTGCCCATGCCTGGCCACTAATAATCTCACTTAACAAGTTCTTCAGTCTTAAAGCATCTGGGGTGACCGGCAGTAGGGTGATCATGGTGGAGAGAAAAATTCAGTGATGAAGTGAAGGGGGGACATAAGCAGGGTTCTTGTAGAATAGAGTTCCATCATTGATTTTCCAATCAGAGAGTGCAGATTTCATAGGGGGTGTGTTCAGTCCATCAAGGGCTTGTTGTGCAGCGAGGATAATGGGATCAGAAAGAGTCAAGGAGGCATCTTTCAGGGATTGGGCAAGTTCAGTATCTAAGATTTGGATAAACAGCAAGTTGGGGAGTAGTGTGACATTAGTATTGTCAGAGGCTTCAGTGAAATGGTCAGGGCGGTGGGGGAGAGCATCAGGAACAGTGAGTTTGCTTCCTGCAACATGGTGGAGTTCTAGGTCGAATTCATTCAGGGTCAATTACTAGCATGCTTGGCAGTGTGTGAGGTTCTGTGTGGATCAGAAATAGAGAAGATTTTTGTGATCGGTGAAAACTATCATGGGATGAGGGTTTCCTTCTAAGTAGTGCCTCCATGCCTTCAGGGCACGGATAATGGCAAGAAATTCCTGGTCATATACCTGGTAGTTTTGTTCTGCAGGGGTGAAGGATTGGGAGAAATATCCACATGGATGGTAGGCTCCATTCTTGTCTGTCTGAAGGAGAACTGCTCCAGTGGCTATGAGAGAGGCATCTGTGGCAAGGGCAAATTGGTGGGATGGGTCAGGGTTTCAGAGGATGAGTTCAGAGAGGAAGCATTTCTTCAGCTTCTCAAAGGATTTGGTGCATGGTGAGGTCCATTCAAATTTGGTATCTTTCTTTATCAGGTCGATCAGGGGATGGGTGAGGTTGGAGTAATGGGATATGAAGTGTCAATAGAAGTTGCAGAATCTGAGGAATGATCAGACTTCTTTAACTGAGGAGGGGGTTTGCCAATCTTTGATTCCAGAGAGTTTGGCTGGGTCCATGGCTACTTGGCCAGGGTGGATAATCATGTCAAGGTAATCTACTTCTTGGACATTGAAGAGGCGTTTTTTGGGTTTCAGGAATAAGGTTTCCTTTTGGATGATTTCTAGGATGCAGTGTGTTCTTTTGCAGTGTTCTTCTAGGGATTTTGAGAAGATAAGGATGTTGTCCATATAGATGATCATCCATCCTTTACTGATTTCTTTCTGGGATGTCTGGTTCATGTATGCTTGAAAGGTGGCTGGTGAATTGCACAGTCCAAAGAACATAACTTTCAGTTTGAAGAGTCCAAATGAGGTGGTGAACACTGCTTTCCAGCAGTCATCAGGGTGGATCAGGATGTTGTTGTATCCAGAGCAAACATCCATCTTGGTGAAGTATTTTGCATCACAAAGCTTTGCAATCAAAGGGGGAATCAGCAAAAGGGGGTAGGTGTTCTTTATCGTTCATTCATTGATGTAATGATAGTCTTGGCAGGGTCTGAGAGAACTGTCCTTCTTTCCTACAAAGAAGAAGCTGCTTGCTTGAGGCGACTTTGATGGCTGGATAAAGTCCTTGGCAATATGCTCACCAAGGAAAGCTTTCACAGCATTGGTTTCTTCAGGAGATAGGGGATAGGTTTTCGTGGATTTTGGGATAAAGCTTAGTTTGGTTTCAATTCTGTGGTCAACACCAGGTCTAGAGGGAGGGAGTTTTTTCAGGCCATCTTTGGTGAAAATGTTGGCAAAGTCATGAAGGTATGAGGGGACAAGCTCTTTGAAGGACTTCTTCTTTTTTTCTTGAGCATCTTTGAGGGTGAATTCTTGAGCTTTATTGCTGGTCTTTAGATATTCATCTTCTTCAGCTTTTCTCAGAATCCATTGATTCCTGAGAGGAGAAAGGGATGCCATGCAGTGGATCTTGGCAGTGGATGTGCCATCATGAGTAAGAGGGGTATCAAATGAGAGGTTTTCAAATAGGGTTACCTCAGAACAATCAGTGGTGTATTTGATCAGTACCTCATTGTCATTGAGAGTGTACATTGCAGGGTTGTCTACCCTTTTGGCAAGGAAACAATCTTTTTCCCATGGTTTGGTGGGAATGTCATCTCATACATCCCAGTTGATGTCATACTGAGGGGGAACAATGTGGTTAGGAATAGCTGGGGGAATTTTTTCGAGGCAGTCATGCCATACTTCTTCCTCTCAAAGTGTGATTTGTTCTATGGTTCTTTGCCATTTTTAGGCAGGGGTTTCTGGTGAGGGTAATTGCTATCTTTCTCAAGTTCTTCAGAGACAGTGGGTTTTGGTTTGGTGCTGGTTCCATGGGGTTTTCCGTCCATGTAGACCATATGCAGCCCCCACTTCTTTCAGTAGATGTTCTTGAGTCTGATGGATTGGGGAGTGGATAGTAACCAAAGGGTGTCTTCCATCCAGTCGATATCAGGGTTCATGGCATTCAGCCAGGGTTTTCTGAGTAGGATTACATCATTCTCATTCATGTTGAGGACATTGAACTTTCCTATCATGACTTGGTTGTCGATCTTGATTGCGAGGTGGCAGTAGTGCATGACGGTGTGCTTGGAGAGCTCCCTGTCAGCTGTGTGAATCTTGATCAGTTTTGATAGCTTGTGTGTGGTGATTTTGTATTTTCTGACAAACATCCAATGTATGAATGTTGCAACTGCGCCGGTGTCAATGATGGCAGTGGTTTCCAGCAATTTTTCTCGACATTCAGAGGATAAGATGGTGACCAGCACCCTAAATTCTCTGGTCTTTCCTACATTCTTGATGGTACATATGAGATAAGGGAGTTCTAATGCTGTGGTAGGCTCCCATTCTAAAAATCCATTATCTTGGTCACCAGTTCTTCATTGTTAGAGAGTTCTTCAATCTTGGTAGTGGTTTCTTCTTCAGGTGCTGTATGCCTCACCAGTTGCTTTCCTTTATCTTTTTTTTGGTCATCTCCAGTCTTCTTCTTTGGGTGGAATTTCAGGGTCATTGGCACAATGGCTAGGTTTGCGACACACAAAGCACAAGCCTTTCTTCATGTATTCGGCTTTGGCTTCTGGTGTGAGGCAGTCTATGTCCATAGCATCAGGATCATGGGTTCTGGTAGGAGTGTATTGTGGGTTCGTCTTCTGGTTGTTCAGGGAAGGATGATGGGATCGGTGAGACATGAGTAGCTGATAAGCTGACTCAATGTTGACCACCTTTCAGACAAGTCCATTGAAGGTGTCAGGGATGTCTCCTAAATTGCATAGCTTTTCTACAACCTTGGGTTTCAGGCCATGAAGGAAGTAGTCTTTCTTGGCTACATAGTTTGTAATTCTAGCTCTTCCTGCAAGCTGTTTGAATGAGTTGATGTACTTGTTGACATCTGCACCTTGCTTTAGGCTGTGCAGTTTGTACAACGCGGTATCTGTGGAGTTGATGAGGTTGAATGCAGTTTTTAGGTCATCTAGGAACTTTGCCCAAGTTCCATAGCTGTAAGGCTGTTTAGTTTCTAGGTTAATCTTCATATCATAGTCAATAAAATCTTCCATCCAGGTGGCAGCAGCACCATCCTTAAAAAAGGAGAGGGTGAAGCCAATCTTCTCAGTATCACTGACATAGATCTTGTCATTGATAGAGAGGTAAAGGTGTACGAGTCAGATAAACTTGGAGAATGTTTCTCTGTCTCTGTTAAAGTCTGGGGGAGTGCCGATCTTTTTTTCTGCTACTGTAGGCATCTTGTCTTCTGAGTCTTCTTTTAATTCTGAAGGTTCTTTGTCTGGGTCAGGGGGTGGAGCCTCGTAATGAGCTCTGTAATAGATCTGGGGTTCTGGTCTAGGTACGTCTGGGATCTCTTCATCTTGGTCTATGATGATAGAGGGTTCTGTGGATTCTGTGATGTCTCTGATTGCTACTATGCTACCACCAGGGATAGATGATGGTCTTGGGTAGAGTGAGGCAAAGGGATTCGGTGGTGTCTGGGGTCGGTTCTGCCCAACTGTCAAGGTTGGGGATCTGGAATATGGGTTCAGCCCAAAAGCTTCTTTGGCAGCATGTCTCTGCTTTCATGAAGACATTCTGGTCAAAGGTGGGCCCCACTAGATAGCTGGGGTATCAGAGTTAACTTGAATCTTTTGTTACAAACTCAGATAGTTCTTCCATATGGTTTCAATAAAGGAAGATCAAGCATACAGCTTCAAGAGGGAGCTTTGTCAAGAGGTAGAACTCCAACAAAGTGATTGAATAATGGCTATTCTTCTCACATGAAGCTAGATCAGATAGGATCCCTTAGTTTTAAGAGTATATCGAGGAGAACTGAGTAAATTCAAGTTAGAGAGAAAGTACAGAAGTAGCTAGAGTTTAAATAGGTAAGGAATTGTGCACAGACAAGTCCGAGGGACATGTAAAAGTACAGGAAAAGGAAATCAGAGATAAGGGAATCCTCATGGTCAACATGAGGCAAGCTAGAAGTGAAGCGGGAATCAAGAAGAAAAGGAGATTATACATGCTTAGTCCTGTAGGTGTTCTGGGAAAAGTCAAGAAGGATAACGGGGATCAAGAAGAGGGACACATGTAGTCCTGCAGGGTGAAAAGAAAAAAAAATGATGGGATTACTGTAACAGCTACTCAAGGAAAATACCCACTTGCATGGCACAGTAGAGGCTTGGATTGAAGTATAGTCCATGGCAATTGAGTAGATGGTTGGGAACATGGACTGTGAAGCCTGGTTGACAACTCATGGTTAATGAAAAAAGGTGGGACTTGGATGCAAATGGACTTACATTTCAAAATATAAGTATATCTGTTCCCTGAGGACTAAGAGGTAAGCATATTTCCTCAAGTTGACCCTTGCACAGAGTTACTCTGCAGCAGCAGCTAGTGCCACCATGGTCTGGTTCAGTCTGATTCAGGGGGTCCTCAACGAGAACCAAGAACCAAGAACCAAACTGTGGTCCAATTCTATGAAATTGTTGAACTCAGAATTGTTACAATTTGGATAGGTTGAGCCTTCCAATACCGAATGGTAGATCTCTAAGCAGTCTCATGAACGACCCCAGACACCACCGAACCCCTTTGCCTCACTCTACCCAGGACCATCATCTATCCCTGGTGGAAGAGTAGTAGCCATCAGAAACATTGCTGAAGCAATCACTGAACCAGAACCCTCTGTCGTTATTGACCAAGACGAAGAGATCGCAGACGCACCTGCACCTGAACCCAGACCCTACAGAGCTTGTTATGAGGCTCCACCCCCAGATCCAGAACCAGAACAACCAACAGACGACCAAGAAGACTCAGAAGACAAGATGCCTAAAGTAGCAGAAAAGAAGATTGGCACTCCCCCAGACTTTAATGGAGACAGAGAAACATTCTCCAAATTCATCAGACTCATGCACCTATACCTCTCTATCAACAACAAGATCTACATCACTGATACCGAGAAAATAGGCTTCACCCTCTCCTTCTTCAAGGATGGTGCTGCCACTACCTGGATGGAAGATTTTATCGACCATGCCATGGAGATTGACCTAAGCACCAGTCAGCCTTTTGGCTATGGAACTTGGGCAAAGTTCCTAGATAATCTGAAACTCGCATTCGACCCCATCGATTCCACAGGTACTGCATTGTATAAACTCCACAGTCTCAAACAGACCGGAGATATCAACGAGTACATCAACACCTTCAAGCAGCTCTCTGGTAGAGCTGGAATCATGAACTACATCGCCAAGAAAGACTACTTCCTTAGAGGCCTGAAACCCAAGGTCGTAGAGAAACTCTGCAACTCAGGAGACATCCCTGATACTTTCGACACCCTTGTCAAGAAAGTGATCAACATCGAGTCAGCCTACCAGCTACTCATGTCTCACCATTCGCACCATACTTCCCAAAACAACCGGAAGTCGACCCCCTGATACACCCCCACCAGAACCCGCGATCCTGATGCTATGGATGTGGACCGCCTCACCCCAGAAGCCAAAGCCGAGTATATGAAGAAAGGCTTATGCTTCGTGTGTTGCAAACCTGGCCATCGTGCCAACAATCCTGAATTCCACCCGAAGACGAAGAAGACCGGAGATGACCAAAAGCAAGATAAAGGAAAGCAACCGGTAAGGCGTACAGCGCCTGAAGAAGAAACCTCGAAGATCGAAGAACTCTCTGACGATGAAGAACTGGAGACCAAGAGAATGGATTTTTAGAAAGGGAGTCTACCACAGCGTTAGAACTCCCATATCTCATACATACAGTCAAGAATGTAGGAAAGACCAGAGAATGTAGGGTGCCGGTCACCATCTTATCCTCCAAACATCGAGAAAAATCGCTGGAAACCACTGCTGTCATCGACACTGGCGCAGTTGCAACATTCATACACTGGATGTTTGTCAGAAAACACAAGATCACCACACACAAACTATTGAAACCGATCAAGATCTGAACTGCTGACGGAGAACTCTCCAAGCACACCGTCATGCACTACTGCCACCTCGCAATCAAGATCGACGAACGCGTCATGATAGGAAAGTTTAATGTCCTTAACATCAACAAAAACGACATGATCCTACTCGGGAAACCTTGGCTGACTGCCATGAACCCTGAATTCAACTGGACAGAAGACACAGTCCGGTTACCTTCCACCCCCCAATCCATCAGACTCAAGAATATATTCTGAAAGA
The DNA here is from genome assembly GCA_016695485.1 of Suillus hirtellus. Taxonomy (NCBI): domain Eukaryota; kingdom Fungi; phylum Basidiomycota; class Agaricomycetes; order Boletales; family Suillaceae; genus Suillus; species Suillus hirtellus. The sequence goes on along the minus strand of MU172312.1, from coordinate 128,512 downwards.
AGTGGGGACTGCACATGGTCTACAAAGATGGAAAATGCCACGGAACCAGTGCTAAACCCACTGTCTCAGAAGAACTCGAGACAGACGGCGATTACCCCCGCCAGAAACCCTTGCCTATGAACAGCAAAAGAACCATGGAATGAATCAAGATCAGAGAAGAAGAAGTATGGCATGATGCCCTCGAAGAACTTCCCCCAGCTATCCCCGACCATATCGTTCCCCCATAATATGACACCAATTGGGACGTATGGGACGACATTCCAACAGAACCCTGGGAAAAAGATTGTTTCCTTGCAAAAAGGGTAGACGACCCTGCAATGTACACTCTCAACGACGATGAGGTACTAATCAAATATGCTGCTGATGGTTCCGAGGTAACCCTATTTGAAAACCTCTCATTCGACACCCCTCTCACCCGTGATGGCACATCTGCTGCCGAGATCCACCGCATGGCATCCCTCTCCCCCCTCAGGAATCAATGGATTCTGAGAAAAACTGAAGAAGATGAATATCTGAAGACCAGCAACAAAGCTCAAGAATTTGCTCTCAAAGACACTCAAGAAAAGAAGAAGAAGTCCTTCAAAGAGCTAGTCCCCGAATACCTCCACGACTTCACCGATATTTTCACCAAAGACGGCTTAAATAAACTTCCTCCCTCTAGACCTGGTGTTGACCACAGAATCAAAACCAAACCAGGCTTTATCGCGAAATCCACGAAGACCTATCCCTTATCACCTAAAGAAACCGACACTGTAAAAGCCTTCCTTGATGAACACATTGCCAAGGACTTTATCCAGCCATCGAAGTCGCCTCAAGCAAGCAGCTTCTTCTTTGTAGGAAAGAAGGATGGTTCCCTCAGACCCTGCCAAGATTATCGTTACATCAATGAATGGACGATCAAGAATGCCTACCCGCTCCCCCTGATTCCCCCGTTGATCGCAAAGCTTCGCGATGTGAAATATTTCACCAAGATGGACGTCTGTTCAGGATACAACAACATCTTGATTCACCCTGACGATCGCTGGAAAGCAGCATTCACGACCTCATTTGGACTCTTCAAACCGAAAGTCATGTTCTTTGGGCTGTGCAACTCGCCAGCCACCTTCCACGCTTACATGAACCAGACGTTCCAGAAGGAGATCTCTGAAGGATGAATGATTGTCTACATGGATGACATCCTTATTTTCTCAAAATCCCTAGAAGAACACCGTGAAAGGACACGCCGCATCCTAGAAATTATTCGAAAAGAAACCCTTTTCCTGAAACCCGAAAAATGCCTGTTTGATGTCCAAGAAGTAGATTACCTCGGCATGATCATTCGCCCTGGCCAAGTAGCCATGGACCCCGCCAAGCTTTCTGGAATCAAAGATTGGCAAACCCCCTCCTCAGTTAAAGAAGTTTGATCGTTCCTCGGATTCTGCAACTTTTACCGACACTTCATTTCCCACTACTCCGACCTTGCATGCCCACTGATTGACTTGACAAAGAAAGACGTCAAATTTGAATGGACCCCCCCCCTGCACCGAATTCTTTGAGAAGCTAAAGAAATGCTTTCTCTCTGAACCCATCCTCCAAAACCCTGACCCCTCTCGGCAATTCGCCCTCGCCACAGACGCCTCTCTCATAGCCACAGGTGCAGTGCTCCTTCAGACAGATGAAAACGGAGCTTACCACCCATGCGGGTACCTTTCCCAATCCTTTAATCCTGCAGAACGAAACTACCAGGTGTATGACTGGGAACTTCTTGCCATTATCCGTGCCCTGAAAGCATGGAGGCACTACCTAGAAGGAAACCCTCACCCTGTGATAGTATTCACTGACCACAAAAACCTCCTATACTTCCGATCCGCACAGAACCTCACACGCCACCAAGCACATTGGCAATTGACCCTGAATGAATTTGATTTAGAACTCCACCATGTTGCAGGAAGCAAGCTTGCTGCTCCTGATGCACTTTCCTGCCACCCTGACCACTCCACTGAAGCCTCTGACAATGCTGATGTCACACTACTCCCCGACTCTCTTTTCATCCGAATTCTCAACACCGAACTCACCCAATCTTTGAAAGATTCCTCCTTAACCCTGAATGACCCAATCATCCTTGCCATGCAGCAAGCCCTTGACGGGCTAAATGCACCCCCTATGAAATCCGCACTCTCTGACTGGAAGATCGATGACGGGACGTTATTTTACAAAAACCATGCTTATGTTCCCCCTTCACTCCATCACCAGATCCTCTCTCTCCACCACGATCACCCCACGGCCGGTCACCCCGGACGCTTTAAGACAGAAGAGCTCGTCAAGTGAGATTATTGGTGGCCCGGCATGGGCACCTTTATCCGAAAATACGTAGAGGGTTGCGCCCTTTGTCAGCAAATGAAATCCAACACCCATCTGACCACCCCTCCCCTGAATCCCATCCCATCCTCTGCGCTTCGCCCCTTCTCACAGATCTCCGTAGACCTAATCACCAACCTACCTGAATCAGGAGGTTATGACTCTGTTATGGTCGTGGTAGACCATGGCCTTATGAAGGGGGTAATTCTCTGTCCCTGCAAAAAAACCATCACTGCAGAAGGAGTCGCCCAACTCTTTTTCAAAAAAGTCTTCCTTTGATTTGGACTTTACGACAAAATCATCTCTGATAGAGGCCCACAATTCGCTTCCAAATTCGCAAAAGAGCTTGGAAAACTCTTAGACTATGAAGTCGCCCTCTCCACCGCCTATCATCCCCAGACTGACGGACAGACTGAACACTTGAACCAAGAACTAGAAACCTATCTCCGCATCTATTGCAGATCCACACCTTCTGAATGGGTCAAACATCTTCCTATGGCAGAATTCGTCCATAACCACCGAAAACACAACTCCCGCAACGCCTCCCCCTTCATCCTCATGATGGGATATGAACCCCGAGGAATCCCCTATGCCTTCCCTGAATCTTCCATTCCCGCAGCAGAAGACCAAGTCAAACATCTCCAGAAGATCCGAGAAGAAGCATTATCTTGCCACAGTCTTGCGATGCAATGCATGGCTGATCAATCATTTGGAAAGAAGTTTGAACCCTGGAAACCCAAAGACAAGGTCTGGCTATCCACAGCACACCTCATCACGCACCTCCCCTCAAAGAAGCTCGCTCCCAAGCAATATGGACCTTTCGAGGTAGAAGAAGTCCTCTCCCCTATCACATTCAAGATCTGACTCCCTCCTTCCTGGAAATCACATCCCATCTTCCACGCCTCAGAACTCTCCCCCTATCATGAAACCGAAGTCCATGGACCCAACTACCCCGAACCACCCCCTGACCTTATCAATGGACAAGAAGAATACGAAATAGAAGCCGTTCTCGCCCACAAGGGAAACGTAAAAGGAAAACGCCACTTCCTTGTGTCATGGAAAGGGTACCCCAATTCAGAAAACTCATGGCTCCCCAAAAAAGAATTGGTTAACGCCCAAGAGATTCTGAAAATCTATAAGAAACACCTTCGACTCGCCAGAATCCTCACTTGAACCCACTCAAACATGCCTTCCTCCCACAAATCTTCATCATCCATCTCTTCTCTCGAAATCCACCGATCTGACCTTGCTCTCTGTGAGAGACAAGCCCTTGTAGAGGCCACCCTCTTATCTCGATACTGTATTCTCCCTCTCGAATCTTTTTTCTCCGAAGACCTTGATGCGCTCGTGCAAATGACCATTTTTCATGCCGCCAACCTTACCATAGCCTATACCAACTCCATGATGATTGACGATGAAGCCAGACTCATCATCACACAGCAGGTTAAAGTCAAGAACCTTGCCATCCGCCGCCTTATGGATAAAGGAATTGAGTCCACCATAGCTCTTCCTGACTTTCCCAAACCAGATGATTATTTACGATCCTCTTCTTATAATATTTGTTTATCCCCAGAACCCATCGAGCAGACCGTCCCTGCTTCCCCTTCATCCTCAGAAAGTGACACCCCTATTCCTGTCCAACCATGACCCCCTACTCCTCTGCGTCCTTTGCAACTCACAATCCGCTCCACAGGCTCTCCATGCTGAAGTCGCCAAAAGAAAAGAGAAACTATCTCTTTCGGCATTGGACTCTCCCGTCCTATCAATTGAACTCCTACCCCCTCAGTAAAAGAAGAAGAGATCCCCTACTCCTCTCAGTCTGTTCGCACCCCATCCGAAGAAACATTCCACGACCGCAATGGCATTGACTATCCCACCATTACCTGCCACTACTGCAGCTATGAAGGGCATCGCCAGATCAATTGCCTCAAATACTTCTGCTGCATATGCAACAAACACGAACCTCGCCATCTTTCCGCCTTCTGCCCTGATCTCAAAGGCAAAAAGATCATCTCCGCTAAACCAGGCACTCATGCCTTTCATTATCAGCTCAAACAATGGGAGAATGCCAGAGACAATGAAGCAGACGAGTTTGAAGCACAATTTGCCAAAGACGCAGAAATCAACCCGGAGTTGTACCAGAATTATGATTGAAGTCGGAGACTTCAGACGTTGACAGGGGGGTAATGTTACAGTCACTATACTGCCCCATCATTTTCCCTTTCGAACCCTGCAGGGTTATACATGCTCTACTCATTTCCGCTCTCCTTCTTCTTCTTGACTCTTCACAGAACACCTGGCAGACTATGCATGTACATCTTCTCTTCTCTCTGATCCCCGTCTACCTTCTAGACTCCCTCATGTCGAACATGAGGATCTCCTTATCTCTGGATTCCTTTCTTGTACTTTTACAAACGGCTCTCGGACTGGTCTGTGCACGATTCCTTACCTATTTAAACCTCAGTTACTTCTATACTGTTTCCTTAACTTGAATCTACTCAGTTCTCCTCGATTCTCTCTTAGGACCAAGGGATCCTACTGATCTAGCTTCTTGCGAGAAGACTAGCCATTATTCAATCACTTAGACAGAGTTCTACCTCTTGTCTAGGCTCCCTTTTGATACCATACATTTGATCTCCCTTTATTGGGATTGTTACAGAAGAAATATCTGAGTTCATAACATACTGGGGATGGTATTATCAGTGGAGGGTTCGGATGTAGTCGGAGGAGGTAAATCTTCCATCCGAGGATTCGGATCCAAAGATGGAAGCGATGTTGGAGGTGTCAAAGGCATTCCATGAGAAGTCGTCCAGAAATCAATGCTGCCCGAAACCCAGTCAATCAACGAATTGTGTAGGGTGAGCCAGCTATATCCAAGAACGATAAAACAAGAAGAATCCAATGGAGTAACATAAAACGTATCAGAGGTAACTACACCAGATGAAAAATGGATAGGTAAATCTATAGCTTCAGAAATCATATTATTACAAGTACCATCAAACAAACAGAGAGAAAGTGGAGATATCAGATATGTAGGGATTTTATTTTTTTGGATGAAAACAGAGTCTATAAAACAGTGAGAGGAACCACAATCTATTAGCGAAGGAAATTCAAAAATATCAGGAAAAGTAGGAATAGAAATGTATGGACATAAAGAGTTCAGATTGGAAAGAGAAACAGCATTGAGATGTAGCTCTGTTGCACGGGTAGAGTCAATGCAACCCTCATCCTGTGCAGAGTCAGGAGAGTTGCGGACTATTTTTTTGCTTCATCCGAAGCCTCCGGTTTGTCTTCTGGAGTTACTACTGCAGCATGGCCCTTGGCAGTGCGTGAAGTAGACTTGGTGCATTCCCAAGCTGAATGGCTGGGTCCGCCGCAGAATAGACAGAGTTTATTATCCATCCGTCTCTTACATTCTTCGGACGTGAGCTTCCCATCCTTTTCTAACTTGGAGGTAAGATCTGGAGCTTTAGAAACAGAGGATGATGTGGAAGTAGCAGGTTTGTTGGATTTGTACCTCATGGATCCGGACAAACTGGGGGTTGTCCAATCGGAAGTGGGTTGCTTAGGGGGATTGGAGGTGGTGGGTTTAGTTTCTCAGATGATTTCTCCCTTCTGTTCCCAGTATTGGGTATCGATAGTCTGAGCAAGGATCTTGTATTCTGGAAGGGTAGAAGGTTTACCCATACGACTGATTTCATCCTTAATATGAGCCGGAAGTCTATTATAGAATTGGCGTTTAAGGGCACCATCACCCCAGCCACGGACTTGTGAAGTAAGACACTGGAACTCAACAATATATCTGTTAATGTGTTGTCCATCACACATATTAAGTTGCTCTAATTGCATTTCCGCATCTCCAGATGGATCGTGCGGTCTGAAATTGGTCTGGAGTTCAAGCATGAACACGGAATAATCATCCATCCAATCTGGATGATCGTCGTCCTCGTTGGCCAGAAGATCTGGTTCAAACCACTCAAGTGCCATACCCTTAAGGTAGGATTGGGCAAAGTTGACTTTTGCCTGTCTGGAACAGAAGGCTTTAGGTTTGCTTTGGAAGTGAAGCTCGCATTGGACAAAGAATGCATGAAGCTTCCGAGGCTCAGTGCCATCGAAAGTATTGGGTTCATGGATCTTGACTTTAGAGTCTTCAGATGAGGCCAGACAACGATTGTTGTGTGCAAGGTTGTCGATGGCTTGGGAAAGCTGAAGCATGACACAGTCTTGTGGGTTTAACCCGTTAAATTCATTGTTGTTATCATCCAGGTCATCATCCGGATCACCTCTGAAGTCATCCAGAGGATTACCACCAGGAGTATCTTCATCATCTGGATCACCTCCAGCAGGAGTGTGCATAGGGGTTTCCAGATGCGGACGATTCATGAGTTGCAAAATACTTTGAGCAGGACTGCATGATACACAGTGCTGAGAGAAACTGGTGAAGGTGTTAACTACGGATGTTGGATCGCATCGGGTGGATGAAAGTCCGACAGCGTGCAAAGTGGCTTGGTTTACTTTAGTAGGAGCCATGATATGGGTAAGTGTACTTGGAAAGGTGTGAGTTTGAATATACTGTTAAGGTCATACTCTTGTAGGATCGGATCCAAAGGACTTTGGCCTCAGCTTGTGCGCTGTGCCCCTTTCCCAAGTACTGTCCCTTATTTAAAATACTAATGATAACACGTCTGAAGGTCTGGATGAGTATTGTAGTATATCTGGATGTCTTCCGGATATTGGAAATGTGTATAAGGCTAATACGGACGTATCTGAACTAGAAACTAACAGAGTATAGACTATCTGATGGTAGAGCTGAAGATATAGACTATCAGAATCTATCTGAAGTCTTGGAGGATGACAAGAGTAAGAAGGACTCAAGTCCAGAGGACAGAAAGAGGACAAACTAAGATGATATTTGAACTGAGGTACTACAGGACATATACATGAGTTTATATACTAGTAGGCATAATGAAAAGATCAGTAAGCAGTATCGAAGGCTATGTAGAAAGCATATGCAAAGGTTGACAATTGCGAGTCAGAAATGAACATAGGTAAATGGATTAGTAATCATACTGGTAATAGATATAGCCAAAACAACGGAAAGAAGGAAATACCAAATAGGCTGTGTTTAACATTATATGAACAGGAAATGAAATAGGAAGCCTATCTATATCGGAATGGAAGCAGATCTATGCATAAGATTGGATCGGATCTAAGGTCCAAAGTCTGGAAGAGAAGTGTGGATATTATGGGATATGACAGAAGAAGAAACTATTGCATTTATAAAAAAAACAAGCAACCAATGTTTGGATTGGACCAAATGAATCTGCAAATGCACATCACTTGTGGATCAACCTGCCCTTACCAAATCTACCTGCAACCACTTTAACCTCATTATCTTGCATATCTGCAAGGAATAGCTTGTGTTGATCTGCTGTTCTCTCGTTATTCCTCTAAATCTCCTGGATGATCCCACATTGGCATATGTAAAGTGGGCATTCTGTCTCATGGTCCAGAAGGCATCTATATGAAATATACATTAGCACTGACATCACAAGATAGCCAGAAGAGATGTGATTTCAAGGAAAGGAATAATTCAGTCAATGAATAAGTAAGCAAAATATGTACTGCTGGTGATATGAGTGGTTGCACATGAAATGGATACTGGAGAGATTGAGCTGCCTGCTGTACTGAAAACAGTGCATCACACCAAACACCTTTGCATACATGAGGTCCTCTAGTTCAGCCAACTGCTTTAACTTTGTATTCATTCCTAGTTGGTCAAAGTTGATCAGATGCTGGTCCTATCACATAAAAAATCATTAGTGTGAAATGAGAAAGAAATGTAAAGAGATTACAGTTTGCACTTTTCCCCTTGCTTCCTTAATGCGTCCCATCAGCCAGTCCTTAACAAGACCTGCTGTTACAGTGAACTGTCACATGACCTGGCATGAGCCCTCAGCTACCGACCTGCCCTCTGCCACTGCACGGCAAAGATAGAACACAGGAACCGTACCGAGCCCAGCAGGCTCAATGTAGAAGATACGCACCTAGCCCGGAAAGCTAGTGACAAATAAGATGACAGGCTGAAGGCCCATGATGATGAAGAACTGGACCATAGGTCCATAATGACAAAGACAGGCTGAGCTAGGCCTTATGACGAATAGAAGATAAGCCGGAAGATGCCGGGCTTAGGTAAGTGTTCTGGAATGCTTACAGATAACAACCAGAACATCGGCGAACATCATGGAACCGATGACGACGATGATACCATATGATGACATAGATCTAGAAGGTCTATTAATGGTTATTAAGATAGAAGGAAAGCCTCATGGTTGCCTCATGTACTGATAGAAGGAACTGCGGAAGGGCCGCAGCAGATAGAAGTCTGACCTCGTGTAGGTTATCTCTGACTCGATAGATAGGCATTCGAACCCAGCTTAAGCTGAGCCTAGATATGATAGAGTAGACTTATATAAGTCAGAAGACTAAGTAGATGATCCTTACTTTAGTCTTACTTGGACCAGACCCTAGAACTAGTATTCCAATCTACTTGGTTTACCAGACCCCACGATCTGTACCTTCAGAAGGACTTGAGACCCCTTCTGCCTGTATACCGTGATAATAGTCAACCACCGTTTGACTTAGCAACCTTTGCTCCTTTGTAGAGGCGACCTCAACAAATTCAGTATACCAGACGTTGCTTGTTTGCAACTACTATTGATTGAACCACCCGAGTTCGTAACACCTGCACTAGCTAAGTCATTCCTACTCAATATCTGCACTACACAAAGTGGAGGTATTATCCACTCCTTCTTGATGTGTTCTAGAATCTTCTCTATATCTGCCTGGCCATGTGAGCAGCTCTAACATGCTTGTTAAGAAGCATGGCACCAGCTCATAGAGATGCAGGTATGTTGGGCCATATTGTACAAGGGTCTGCACAACCTCTGTTGCCACAGAAGACTCAGATGGCAATGTGTTGTGCTTATCCATCTAAAACCATAAAATGTCTTCATACATATCCAGCTTCTCCCAAAGTATGACCAGGCCTCAGATATAGCTGTAGCTGCTGCAAATAATCAATGCATGTGTTTTATTGCATGGTAAAGAATCACTCATTATAACTTAGAGTGCCTTTTCCTATTGTTCTGAAGAGCCCCTGTCAAAGTAGAGCTCAAGCTATATGTTCCAAACTGCTGCCTGATTATGCTTCTCCAGGTCTTTGTCTGGGTGCCCCCAAGTGTCTCAAATACATTAGTGCTTCTCCATACTTCCTGGTGTCCTCAATCATTACTCTCAAATATTATTTATCACATACTGCACTCTCCTCCCCAATTGTCACCAACACACTATTCCTCTCTACCATGTGCATCACTCATCCTCCCACATGTGTAATCCAGCTCATTGTCAATATGGACTCCTTATTTAGAATGCACATACTGCCATGAATATCTGCAACAATTAATTCAGCACTGGATAAGGACAGTTGAGATTTCCAAGGCACTTTTGAGAATCCTGGGTAGGCTAGCAAGGTTATGGATATCCTTCATAGGGTGAGCATTAAAAAATGCATATTGGTGAAGCTGAAGAGGTCTAGTAACTAAGGGTAACTATGACATCCAACAGTGGCCATTGACTGCTAGATACTGCAGTCTATGAAGGGGAATCAAACCAGCACTAGAACATATCCTGCTAATTCCTGCTACCTTCAGGTAGCTGGGTATTTGTGGACATTCAATAACAGAGATATTGTATTTTGCAAATTCTGTGGATATATTGAGTGCTCTTTTCTCATACCTCATTTTTTTAGAGCACTCATTCTGTCTCTCTTTACACAATCAAATGTTTTGTTACTTTCCTTGTATTTTTTGAATTCTGATAAGTACTTGCTTGTGCTTCAGAGGGTGTGTTTGGGGTGCTCATGACTTTGGATGTATATGGTGATGTTTGGTTCTCTACTGATTTGTTCTTTGTGACAAATTGTAGGCTATTTTTTAGGATGCGATTTATACACTTTTTGTTGTGATATATTCAAGAATTTCAACTTGCACAATCAACCTGAAATGTAGCTTCTGTTATGTGAGTGAATGTCGGTGAATAATACTGAGAACAAAATAGAAGAATAATAGCAAACTGTTACCTACACTATCACTCGCACTCTATTATATAATTTGGCCAGGGAGCAGGCCCTGCAAGACTTATTTGAGTAATCATGTTGTAATCAGGAACCATAGGTTTGGGGGTCACTACTGGACAAAAAGAAATTACAACTTGAGTTAATTTGAGTTTGCCTAAGATACAACAAGTTCATAATGAATCATGGTGAATCATGGTGTATGATGACCTAGGCATGATCGAAAACTTATGAAGGCAAACAAATGCAGGGACCTTAATGCAAGTTCAAGGACAAGTTCAAAATATGTTTTTCATAGGTATCTGTAGTGCACTGCAACAGCACCCTAGTAGGACTAAATACTAATATGCATCAGTCAAAGCTGGTGTAGCATATTGTATATCTACTATTCTATATTTATTGTGAAGAATAGCTGGTCTGCAATATTGAGGACATCTGTGAGCATATTAACATGATAGCTGTAAGCCTAAATTGTAGGTGTGAGAGATATCAAGGTATGGAATCTCACAAACATTATGTTGGATAGAGCACAAAACAGAGAATATAACATGCAAAATGTTATACAACTGCTGTGGCATCATGAGTTGCATGAGAATAGGGTCTTTCCTCTAGCTGTCCCTATATAAATGTTAGGACTTCATTGGCTGAAGGCCTTTGTTCTAGTTTATCAAGCCAGCACTTCTGCATGAAATCCCATGGAGCATCAGCAATGGATGGAGTCACTGGTCAGGCAGGCTTTCAGCCTCTGAGTATCTATATGGTAATTTGAGGATCACTCTGAAAGTTGGAATACAGAACCTTTCCTGTGAAGACCTACAAAGGGATTGATAATTGCATTGCATGGATGTCAAGATCTACAAGCAAACCTGCAACATAATGCACCTGAAAGAATAGATGTCTAATACCAATTGAGGCAAGATTGTTGACTCCTCACCTTTCAGAACTTGAAATTTTTCAGGTGCAGCCCATTGTACATTGCTTCTAATGTATGACATGTCATGAAACTTGGCACAAAAGATGAAAATTCCATGGTTAGCCACAAGGGCTTTGCTGTTCTTATTGCTGAAAATGTTATTCTGAGTCATATTATTAATTATTTTGAAAGAGATATTGGTGATACTCATGCTAGTGAGATCACCATGTACTATGTTTTTGGAGTGCACTAATATTCATATTAGCTTTGCACCAAATACTGAGGTTTGCTGCATACAGTACTGAAGAGCTAAAACAACATCTTTGAGCTGTAATAGTGAAGATTAAGATACGAGCCATACCATGAAGAATGACCCATGATTTGGAACATTTGAGTGAGTGTGAGTTGCAGGAAATCACATTCCAGAAGCATGGTAAGTGAGCCTTTGTTCATCCATGGAGAAATGATAGCAGGCAGTGGACCAAACTCTTGAGTTGTATCCAACAAAGGTAACAGATTGGCATGATTCAGCTTAGTATTCCATTGCAAGTTGTGTTCCAGCCTCTGAAGCATCGTGTCTCAGCAAATGAACATGTGGTAATGCTAGTGTGTAGAGCCACTCAAACCTTGGTAATTTGTGTCTTGCAGTTATCATTTGGAATTTCAAGTCACAGACACTTTACTGTAATCTGGTAGACAGGGAGACAGTATGAGTGCATATTTACAAGTGCAAACCTGAAGGAGCTACCATGATTTGAGGATGCTTATGTATGCACTTCCAAACATCTCCAAAACTTCCTTGAGCAATAGAGTATCAAGACGATTCCTTGCTTATTTGCTCAATGAGGTCAAGCAGACTATTGATTCATAAAATTACACAAAACATAAAATTACATAAAGACACAAACTCATTCTTTATTGGTGTCGACTTTTAGCTAAGCCCAAGGTTAGCAAGCAATAAGCATAAATTCCTTCCCCACTTGTTCAACCAGGCTTGAAACCAAGCAGGTAATAGGATCATCATATGAAAAAGATAAGTGGCTAGTGAGTGGGTCTGATTGAAATAGCTGATTGAAAACATAAGATAATGTCCTCATAGCTGCTGTAACACTTAGGTTGGCATTGGGCACATATCTGGTGAAATTTATGCTTTATATTCCTTGACATACTTCTGATCTTCTGAAAGTCCTGTGCACTTGTCTGAGATGTCTGAAGGCTGTCTGTCCAAATCTAAGGCCTTTCTAGCTTTTCCAATCCTCTGTACCATGTCCTATCCTTGTCCATTTGACTTTGCTGATGCATCTTTCACTTGGTTAATTGTTATTGGTTACATCTAGGGGCACATACATCAAAAACCCTTGTTAATATGTATAGATATACACCTCATGTCTTATTACAAGTATATCTTCATAGTGACTTGCCTGAAATCTTATTACATTCCAGATGTCTTATCTCACTACAGTTTTTGCCTACATAGATCCTAGACTTTCACATTGTAGGATATATTCTGGCTTGCTAGATACTTAGATAATACCTCGCCTCCTTTGCTCCAAGTTATAGTTAGTAGTTGTCACTTCTAAATTATAGTACTTCACACAATCAATCTTTGTTCATTCAGAACAGTTGTTAAGGCCTCACTACTGCCATTTTACTATTAAATCCTTAAGTTTTTTGACAAACTTTGCTAGTCGTACTATGCAGAAGTTCTATATGTCGACATACTGCCATATTCCAATCTGAAAACCTTGTTACTTCACCAGAAACTCACTGGAAGCTTCATGCAACCTTGGACCTTTGTTTCTTGATGTTAGACCTATACCAGAAGCTTCAGACAACCCATTGGATACTTTGGACAATTCTTTGGAAGTCTGGACATACTTGAGGTATTATTCTCTCTTCTCATCTTTGATCTTAATTAGATATCCCTTGTATTTTATTACAAGAGATACTTCTACAGGCAGTCTCTTGAAACAAATAATTCAGCCACACTCTTGAGTATTAAGGTAACACTTATTATATAAGCCTACTAGGAATCAATTCTTTACACTGCCCTACAGAGGAACTTTTAACTTGAATAGCTTATCTATGTTGCATTATGTCTTTTTCAGCATTGCTGCATGGTGCATGCAGACTTATATGTAGCTGCCTCATGCTAGTCAGATGAGCAATTTGCTGGCTTTGGTGTGAATTCAGGAGTCTCTGTGTTACAGTAACCCCATCATTTTCTCTTTTTCTTCACCCCTACAGGTCTACGCATGTCTCACTTCTTGATCCCTGTCTTATTTCTTCTTGACTCTTCACATCTGCAGGACTATGCATGTATCATCTTCTTTACTTCCTGATCCCTACCTTGCTTCTAGCTCACCTCATGTCAACCATAAGGATTCCCCTTATTTCTGACTGCCTTTCTTGTACTTTTACAATGTCTCTTGGACTGGTCTGTGCATAATCCCTTACCTATATAAACTCTAGCTACTCCTGTACCTTTTCCTTAACTTGAATCTACTCAGTTCTCCTTGATACACTCTTAGGACCAAGAGATCCTATTAATCTAGCTTCTTGCAAGAAGACTAGCCATTACTCAATTACTTTGTCAGAGTTCTACCTCTTGATGAAGCTTCCTCTTGAAGCTATACATTTAATCTTCCTTTATTGGAGCTGTACAGAAGAACTATCTGAGTTCGTAACACTCTGGGGATGTGGGTCTATGTACCACACAAGTTGTGCTGAGTCCTGAATGAACTTCAATTGCATTCAATGAGTACTTGTCTCATTTCAACATGCTTGTTTTTGATAGTTTGAATGTGTTGGTTTTCTTTATGTTCCTGAGGTAAATTGGTTCTGTAGTGGTACAAGCTCTCAGAAGAGGACAAATTTATTTTGTTAAATCTTAAAGTCATATATGCTATTAGGCTACAGTAGTAATACCACTGGCTCAGCTATACCACTATGGCCCATTCTGGTTTGGTATTGTCTTCTTAGATAGACGATCTATAGATAAACACCTATAAAACAAATAACACCATGGTCAGCGATTCAAACAAATACCAATGACTGATAACGTGGTCATTCGTGGATGGCTAGTTGTATACTACCCAAGGTATGTTCAGCTAAGGATACTTCTGCAAGATCAGTAATAAGATGGTCAATCTAATCTATGGACTTGACAGAAAAACAAACAGACAATGGTCAGCCTGACAGTATGGCAATGACCAAAAGAATATACGGGTTTCTTCCTTAAGTTCCCTTTCAACAACAGTGCCTCGTACCAGCTATACTCCAAAATAAATGGTGCAGAATTATAATGATACACCCCCTTAGCACAAAATAGGTAGAATCAAAGGTCAAGACTAGTCAAATGCTTTATTGTAGAACTCTTAGCTCAATATTGAACCTGCTGTCAAGGAACTCTTCTTTGAGTATTCAAACAGACTCAGGACTGGACATCCTTGGATTTACTACCAAGTCCCCTCTTTAATGGCTAAAGCCTAGCAGGCACAGAATATCTTTGCTCAGTATCACTACTCAGATGAGTGAGGTCAAGCTTCACTATCAATTCCTAAAGTCTCTCCACTATGCTACTTCTGAGTATTGGGTGGACATAGAGACAACATGAATATTTTGAATATATATTTTTGAACAAAGAACACCAAAGGTTAGTGAAAGTAAAACAAAAAGGAAAAGAAAATAGAAAATCAGAATATAACTGTGGCTGTACCTTGCTTGCTGGTTGTTTAGTATGATGAGTTTGCAATATTACTGTCTCTTGAGAATGTTTCTCTCAGTCTTGAAACAGTTCTTGACACTGGTACTGACACTTATCACACCTTACTCACAACTCAGTATTAGATGAGCTGAAAAACACCCTACTAGCTACTGCTGTTCACTTCTTATTATTTCAAAAACTGGGGTCATTATATACACAATAAATGTGGCTGTGCTACTAGTGTATTCAAGAGTCATCAAGAGTCATAATGAGTCATAGTGAGTCATAGTAAGTATTTAGAGTGAGTCATAGTGAGTTATTGGGTATTTTGCTAAGTCATGTGACCTGTCCAACCCCTGATGACAAATCCAGAAAGAGAGTAAGAAGTGTTACATGATATAAATCCTATGTGTGGCTGTCTTTGCTTTGTTTGAAGGGTGAGAATGATGCGAGCCTAGTATTTAGGGGTTTACTAATTTTTTTCCAGGACAACATATGTGGGAAATATTTTTCACAGTCACCTGACATGTGTGGGATTTTGTCTGAGTCATTACCATAGCCGACTAAGCAAAACTCATTGCAGAATTAAATGTACTAAAATATTCAGGCTGTTAGCATACAGACTTGAAAAATAAAAACAAAAACAAAAAAATATTCCCTTAGCCTCAGTCCAACTTCAGATAAAAGGGAAAAGGGTTTCATAGTGGTATTTCAAGGTATATGACTCATGAGAGAGTATTGGTCATCCATGCACCGAACCAGTTTAGTGCAGGTCAGTGTTTACTATTAGGCCAGAATTTTGGCAATTTCCATGAACCAAGCCACTGATTACTGGCTTACTCTGACTTGTTAGCCATGTAAACCAGTTCCAACTTCTACAAGCCAAAAATATATAAAACTGTTGCTTGAACTGCTTTAAGCCAGCTTAAGCCAATTCAAGCTAAAATATAAACATAGTGGTTGTGCCTTTTCTAGTTGCTGCTCATAGTCTCAGACTCAGTCATCAGTAAATTCACACATTGCTTGACAGACCTTTTTTCAAAAATTAAAACTTATTTTTAACTTATTGACACTTATTCACCTTTATTCACTTGGCTGTTTGTTTTTACAAGTCATAAAAGGAAGCACATGACACACAAGTGCCAAAAAGTCAGAAAAGTTAGTTTAAGTATTCAGAACAAAAATAAGTACACCAAGTAAAATAAGTAATTCAACTTGGTATCTAATTTGTGGTGGGTAGCTTGTGACTGATGTATTCCTGTACTAGATATATGGGTGTCAGTACAATGTATGTCAGTAGTAGCAACACAATAATGAGATTGACAGACTTGTTACAAACTCAGATAGTTCTTCTGCACAGCTCCAATAAAGGAGAATCAAATGTACAGCATCAAGAGGGAGCTTTGTCAAGAGATAGAACTCTGACAAAGTAATTAAGTAATGGCTAGTCTTCTCGCAAGAAGCTAGATCAATAGGATCCCTTGGTCCTATGAGTGTATTGAGGAGAACTGGGTAGATTCAAGTTAGAGAGAAAGTACAGAAGTAGCTAGGGTTTAAATAGGTAAATAATCATGCACAGACCAGTCCCTGAGGCATTGTAAAAGTGCAAGAAAAAAAAGTCAGAGATAAGGGGATCCTCATGGTCGACATGAGATGAGCTAGAAGCAAGACAGTGATCAGGAAGTAAAGAAGATGATACATATATAGTCCTGCAGGTGTTCTGTGAAGAAGAGGAAGAGCAATGGGGATCAAGAAGTGAGACATATATAGTCCAGCAGGTGAATGATGGGAGGAAAATGATGGAGTGACTATAACAAGACTCATGAATGGTAAATGATAGGAAATGACTTGGATCAGCATAGCTCTTGCTCAAAGGAGGATTGACAGACTCATGAACTGTGAATGACAAGAAACAACTTGAATCAGCATGGCTCTTGCTCCAAGGAGGATCAACACACCTATAAAGTGCGAATAGTGGGTAACAACTTGGATCAGCATGGCTCTTACTTGAAGGTGGCCATTGCTTGAGTGATGAATGACACACTCACTGCCTGCAAATGATAGGCAATAACTTGGATCAGCATGGCCATTGCTCAAACAAGGAATGACACACTCACTTCCTGTGAATGATGGGCAATGGCTTGGATCAGCATAGTCATTGCTCAAAGTAGGAACAACATACTGACTTCCTGCAAATGATGGGTGATGACTTGAATCAGCAGAGCTATTGCTTAAACAAGAATTAACACACTCACTTCCTGTGAACAGTGAGCAATGACTTGGATCAGCATGGCCCAAGCTCAAATGAGGAATGACACACTTACCTCCCCCAAATGGTAGGCAACAACTTGGATCAGTGTTGCTCAAACTCAAACAAGAAATGACACTCACATATTGTGGATGGTGGGCAATGACTTAGATTAGTCTGAGCTTGAACAAGGTCCAAAACATCCAAGTCAAACATTTGTGTATGTTTGTTTATTCCCACAGTTCAATAAATGTTCTTGGACATGTCAATGCTTTCTTTCACTGCTCTGCCCCTCTATCTTCTTCAACACAACTTGTCTTGGAATTGTGGTATCTTTCTCTGGTAAGCTGCAGAGGTGAGTGTATTTTTTATGTTGCTTCACCACACTAACATACTTTGTTTTTTTACATGGCCTTTTATCTGCCTACCCCATGCTAATGGTGTTGTGGCTGTATCCCACTCTTAGACTGTGCATGATCTCATCTTTTGATCTGCTTACCTAATTCTGATAGTGCTGCAATCATATCCTGCTCTCAGCCAGTGCATGATCTTGTCTCTTGGTGAACATTGATAGTGCCATGTCCTGCCTGTAGGTACTATATGAGTAAGTCTTCATTTTTTCTTGTCTTTTTTATACTGATAACATCTCCATCAGTTAGCCTATTATTTTCCTACTTGCTGCTCTCTCCTCTCTCCTGCTTACTACTCCCTTCCACTTGCTACTTACTCTCTCCCACTCACTACTTACTTTTACTTGCTACTTACTCTCTCTCACTCACTAGTACTCATTATATCAGTTACTCCCTCTGAAATTCAGTGTTTTGTACTCATGATCTTGATAAGTGTTAAATAAGTCTGGAAAGTGTATAATAAGTATAATAAGTATCTCTGAATTGTGCTACTGGCATGGCTCACAATGTAACAATAAGTATGAAATAATTGTCAAAAAAAAACTAAAATAAGTTTGGAAAAAGTTGAAGTCAAGAGGAGGCATCTGGTTCTTTGACTTATAATTGTCTTGTGGCAAGTTCACAGCAAGTTGATGTCACTATTCTTATGAATAGCTTTTTCACTCCTTTTTGGGAATTATCTGGCGGCAAGTTGCAGAAAAGGAAGGTCAAGCAATGTATGAATTTACTAATGATATTGATTATATTCCCTATTGGATTTTTCCACCTATACTTCCCATATTTCCTTCTTAGTAAAGAGACCAAATGTCATATCCCATATTCCGGACTTACATCCAATAATATCGGACCTTCAGATGTCCTATCCATGTCTCCAGTCCTCTATCCATCCAGATCCCTGCACCTCTGCACATCCACATCTGCATGCCCATGTCCAGATCCCTTGTCCTTCGCAGCTAGCCTGCATCACTCATCCTTGTCCCATCACCCTAATGTCACATCCTATATATCCACACATCTCATCCGGTCCATATCTGATCCAGTCTGATCTGATGTATAGATCCGTTTCCTATCCAATATACGATAAGCTTCTTAATTCATTTCCTGTGCATATAATGTTAATACAGCCTATTTGGTATTTTCTCTATTCTGCAGTTTCGGTTATATCTATTACCAGTATGCTTACTGATCCATTAACCTATGCTTCATTTCTGACTCGTGTTTGATAACTTTGCTTATGCTTCAAACATAGCCTCAGACCTTTGCTTATTGATCTTTCTGAGAGTCACTTAGTATATAAACTCTTGTATATGTCCTGTAGTTCCTCAGTCTGAATATCATATTAGTCCTTGCACTAGATATCACTCTAAGTTCTCATAACAGTCTAATCCTTTAACCTAATCAATATCCATCTCAGGCCTAGGGAGGAATTCCCTAGGCCGGAGTTCCAATCCTTCAATCCTCCAATTCTCCACTATCCACCCATCCGATCCTCCGAAGTTTCTGGAAGTCTATCCGGATTTTTCCTGCAGTCCTCTGGACCTATTCTGCTTCGGACTTTGTCCTTGCAGCCTTCCCTCTGTTTGCTTCTACTTGGGATAAGTCCCAAGTAGCCATTACATGCATCTGTATTAGGATGCAACCTCATTGTAATTTCTGGAAGTTCCTCTAGAACTTTCCCTCACTCATCTGGAAGTTACTTGCACCCATCCAGAAAGTCCTTCCAAAGTTTCCCACACCTTCAGATGTCCTTCGGACATCTTCGGACACCTTCAGACTTTCTTTGGACACCAATCTGAAATTAAGGGCACATACTTGGGTAAGGGGTGCAGTGCATGAGCTGAAGCCAAGCCCCTCAGAATCAGTCCTACCCTTTGTGCATGGTCTTAACACCAAACATGACATATACATCCCCTTTAGTAAGCTAAAATCTCATTTGCACTGAGCACCAGTGATTGATATCAGCCAAAAACCACAACTTTATCACTCAGGCTATGTACTATTCTCACACACTATGTTTGTCTATCATTTATTGGTGCTAATGAACATTTTCATGCTCCTGTTTCACCTGCCCTCACTGTCCATGACAGCAAGCTCAACAGCTTCTTCAGTAGTTGTTACTCCTGCAACTACTCAAAAGTATGCTTCAATATTTTTTTCATTTAATGCAGCTGATTATCACATAGAGTTGCTTCTGTATGAGCGAGAGTGACTTCTAGCTTTTGAGTCTCTTGCTACATCTCAAGCACCCTCACATGCCAATATGGACACTTGTATATCTATTCAGAGCTTAAGAAGGTCACCAATGCACATATCAAGTATATTACTGTGTGCTCATACTTTCTACATTAAATTCTATTTCCAGAATCATTGATACATGCAACTACAGCCTATATATTGCCAAACAACTTGCTACATGGAACAATCAATATGATGTATTTATGGCTAACAATCTGGACCCTTGTTGTCTACCAACAGACATATAATTCAAGTCCCTTTTTTCTTACTCTTCCTCTGCCACTCAGAATCTATACTGGCATCCTCAAGTGCTGCTTGTTTCTCTGTCAATTTTCTTACATGTTTTGTGCATGGCTGTGGTGCCACAGCATCTGACAGCCTTTTGTTGCAGTGGAGAGGGAGCTGACTCATTGTTGGGTGTGTGCTATCATAGTATGTAGTATTTTGAGTATCTATTTGATATTATGTAAATAAAGTGATATGAATGAATAATGCTTTGACATACCTCTATTGAGTGTGAGAAGACTTGAGTTTACCAGATTATCAGTGATTGTGCTAATAGGTAATGACGGCCAAGATTCCAACTATAATAATTTGGTAAGGCATCAAATAAATTGTGTATGTCATTAAAAAAATCCAATGCCAAGGAAGCACCAGAGGCTAAGATAGCATCATCAAAATCAACTAATGTGAACAACAAAAGTGTAGGCTGAGAGGGTGGTGATGAGATAAGGGTAGTAGGTGGTGGTGAAAGGTGAGGCTCAGTTTCAGGTATGAGAACTGCTTTATCTACAATTTTTTGTTGGCATTCTTCTACTTCATCTGCTGTAATCTCAACAAAGTGGCAGGTATTGTTAGCAATGGCAGCAACAACATTCTTGAGTGCCTCAATCCCACCCTTCAGATCAGATGGATTGGCCCATTGAGGGTGGTTTCAACCTATGAGTTTAATGTGATATTTGTGGACAATTGCAACTTCATAGCAAGTAAACTCTATAGTTGCTAATGAGTCCTTAGTAACTTCACCTAGCACACTTATCAAAATTGAGAGAGATTGTGAAGGGCTAGAGAAAACTTACAAAGAGATGCTTGCAAACTGGCATGAATGTTTTGCTTCACTTCTATGACACAATTCTTATGGTTGGTCACTGCAGCTGTGTTGAAGAAACATTAAATAAGTAATGTTAGATAAAAGAAATGAACAAGTAAAGGATCCCCTTTGAAAGCATTGCACTTTTGAAGTTAGTGGCAGTACATGCAGCATCATGCTTCAGATAAATGTGTATGAAGTGCTCACAGGCAGCACTGGTAAAGAATCACATACTACAGTTAATCATACACATAATTCAGTACTTTATTTTCGACTTAGTCAGACAGCCAAAGATTGAGAATTGACCCAGTTAGGTGGGCCATCCAATGTGGGCCCATATGTGCTTATGCATAGATGGGCCCACAGTGTGGAATAGTGCCCATGCATGGATGGGCCCACAGTGTGGAATAGTGCCCATGCTAGCGGGTGGGCCAAGTGTGGATTCCATAGCATGAATGGGACAATTGTAATGGGCCACAAGGTACATGGGCCCAGTTATATATCTTGGAAGGGGGGTACAGATGGGCCTAGCTACTTATTCTTGGGGAAATTTGATGTTGGAAGAGCCAACAGGAAAATTTTGAGCCCATAATAGTATCAGGCATGGCTGGCGAATGGGCTCAGCTTATATCAGAATAGCTTACAGATGAGCCCAGCTGGTTATTAACAGTATCGGAAGAGGGCACAAGTGAGTCGACCGGTCATTCCTGGGCCCATCACAATACTAGGAAGGGTTAGCAGATGGGCCAACTGGTTATTTTGGGCCCAGTAGATACCAATTCAGTGTGCGGATAGGTCAAATATGCAAGACCTGGGCACATAACAAATTCAGGTGGGGATCGGCTCAGTACACAAGCATCTGGAAGGGCCCAATTGGTCCTCGCATTCAATATGTGGATTGGTCCAGCTGGTAAGGTTTAGGCCCAGTGCACCAATATCCAGAAGGCCCAAACTGGCCCAGCTCATGTACATTCACGTAGATCGGGGTGGGCCCCAATATGCAGGCAAGTTGGGTGGGCCTACCATGAAGGAATTTCTGGTAGTGATGGGCAAGCCATTAGTATATGGATGTGGTACTGATTTGGTAGGGGTCACAGATGGGCCCAGCAATTTTTTTTGGCCCACCAGATATGCATATGATCCTGCCCAGAGGGGCAACATATAGTCCCATCTATTGTTCGGCCCAGTACATATGCCGGGTAGTCTTGGATGGGCCTATGGATAGGCCCAAGAGAATATGCATTTGATCTCGGAAGGGCCGACTAAGCTGAATATATGGCATGGGACTGCATTGTGTTCTTGAAGGGCCAGCTAGTTATGTGGTCTGGCCCATGATAGGCATCTGATTTCAGAAGGGCCAACAGTTGCGCCCAGCAGGATATTCTTTGGCCTAGTACATGTGCAAATAATCTTGGAGTGGCTTCTGGATAAGCCCAGTGCAAGCGTTGGATCTCGGAAGGGCTCAGCTAGGGAATTGTGGCCAAGTCAGTGCACTTGTGTCAGAGACTAGTTTTACAGATGCAACTGGTGCAACAGAAACAAGTAATGAAATATGGGACAAAGTTCGATATGAATGCTGATTCAGATACGATGTTGATATACATGTTGGAGGGATACACCATATGTGTACTGTCCACGATGATGTGCGGGGAATGACAGCCTGTCATGTGCGGTACAGGCAGATGTCAGCAGATGGGCCTAGAACTGAACCTCATCTCAGCCAATGGTGGGCAGGCTATTGTACCCAGTACTGGCAGATGTCCCAGATGTAGACGGAACCAATACCTAGGTCCTCATCAACGACAGTTGGGCCTTCATATCTGAGACCAGCTGATGGCCCCAGAACTATGTCTCCAACAATGATGGGCATGTCATTGTATCTGTGACTGACTGACAGGTGCATCCTGTCTTATGCTCAGTAGGCTGTGGCACCTGGGTCCGACTGACAGCCCAAACCCATGGGACCAGATATCTTACGCATATTGGGCAACAGACAGGCTGTAATACCTACAGGTCATCAGAACTGAAAAAAATAGGTCACAATGGATCTCGAGACTATATTGGCAAAACATGCACCAGTAGTCCAAGCGAACCCATTTGGTGGGTGGTTCTGGGTCTCGCCATAAATAGATCTTGCGCTTGAATGCTTGATGGGGAGGTGTGGCAGAGTTCACACCTGCAGCTGTTGGGTCTGGTGCTGGTGATACAAGCTCTGGTTTCATTGCCCTTGCAGCAATCAGATTTTCAAGGGATTTACTGGATGGAAGAGCTGGCAGCATAACGGGGTCTGTTGCTGATAGGATATGTTGCAATTCACAGGATGTACAGATGGGGGATCGTTGTATGGGACAATGTCTGACAGCAGCTGGGTTCTATATCAACCTGTCGGTTATGGGCATTCCGACCACTGTGGAGAGTCATATGTGTGAACCGAGTGTAAGACTATTGTAGAGAACCACCACAGCTACCATAGGCTAAACTCTTGGCATCTACATCAGGAAAGGCCAATCTACCATTGCTTCCAGAAGATCCTGTATGGCTCTGAGGTACCATCCACTCTGAGATCATTTTATCACTGTATCCACTGAGGATGAGGTCATGTATTCTATTGTTGTACAGTAGAATCCTCACTGAGACTTGTGAGAAGGCGTGTGTCATCAGCAATCATCAAATTGGCTAGCTACAATACAACAGATACTAATCTATGTTGCCATTCTCCCAAAGTCATTGTATGTGAGCTTTATGATGAAAAAACAGACTGGTATTAAGCAAATGCAACAAATGATGAATGACTCAAATGACCATCAGTGACCCTTCATTTAATATATGGTGGTGCTTTGCAGCTGGCTCCCAAACATCTTGCTCAGGATGAAATAGATAATTCAGCATATCCAAATCATGCTCCACCACAATCTTCTGCCCATCCCATGCACTGTCAGGCTGTCAAATATCCTTCCGATTGACATACATAGGATAATGTGTCTTCTGGATCAGTCTGGCCCAATTAAAATCGAGCAGCATGAAGTGTTTGTCATCTCGCACAACAAAATTGGTATCTCAAAGGCCACCATGCACGTAGCCGTCATTGTGATTGTGTAACTCCCGGATGAGAGAGGTGATGGTCTCCTTCAGCGGCTGACAGTCCAAAACACCTATCTCACTGAGCAGTTGATATGAGCCAGGTTGTTGCAGAAGGCAATCATTATCAATATCAAGGGCATTCATAACCACCAGATTCCAGCCACCGGGTAGAGAATTGTAGGTGATAAGTTTGGCGGCATTCCCCTTGCTGGCACAGAATTCATGAGCCTGAGGGGAATAGTGCCTGACAAACTTCATGCATATCTTGCTCCCAGCCGCATTGCTGATGGTTTCCCTGAAGAAAATAAGTCGATCCCTGAGGATTTGAGTCTCATCATACAAGAATTCCTGAATGAAACTGGTGGAATTGGTATAACTCTGAGAGTAAGGACATTTAAGATATGGATCTTTGGGTTCGAGGGACAGGATTGGATGGGAGTATAGTTTTGTAAGTTTCTCAATGGCAATTTTGAGAGCCCTGAAAATACAAGCTGCCATCACTTGCATGTGGAGGTCTGTTGAATGCCAAAACAAAGGAATGATAGGGACCAGGACATCAGACTGGACTTTTTCAGTGAAAACAGAGCCTGAAAAGCTGATGCATGCCCCTAGTTGTGATCAATAAAAAGCTTTAGCAATTAATCTGGTGAAATAAACTAACCGAAGACAATGATATGGATGCATGGAATGAAAGACCGGAGCCTTGCCATCTCAATCTTCGAGTCTTCCATAAACTTGTGGTAGTACAACATTGCCTCCATGAACAGTTCAGCAGTGCCACTTCCAATCTTGTTCTTCCCCTCAATTATCATCAGCACAAACTGTCCGTTGGTAGACAAAATATGTCCATCTGTTGTACATCCGGTCAAGCCAACCATAGAAGCATTGAGTATAATACCATAGTCCCAGAGCACTTGCCAGAATGTATTCATCCATGTGAGCTCATTGGGATAGAAGGAGGCCATCTTTTCCGAAAGTTGCAAAACAAAGTTGTTATCATGGACAGTTGGTTCATACTTTTGACAATCATCTACAAACTTGGTGAAGATAGGCTCAAGAAGAGTAATGGGAACAGGGTCTGCAGTTCTGTGAGGATGATTGCAAAGGTACTCTTGCTGGTCCTGCTTCATAGAGAATGCGCATGGTTTTGCACCAGCTGACAGAGTACCTGTGCCCTTCTTGAGATAAGTGATTTGCCTATCAACAGCTGGAATGTGTTGTGCAACAGCAGGATTTTTTATGACGATATGAATACATCTGCACTCTATTCCATCCACAAATGCATCAGACAGCTCAGTTAACGGGTGCAGCTCGATGCCTCCATCCATGATCACATTCCATAACTGTACATATTGTTCAAATTGATCTTGACCTTCCAAAATATCAGATTATTAACATTCAACCATAGGCATCAGATCACTCACCTTCCATAGCTCAAGATGGTCAGCGGCAACATGGTCAAACTCTGGCTTCTTAGTGACCTTGATAACATTTTTGAGGTCACCGACAGTCTTTGTCCACTTAACATCAACTGGGAAAATATGGCAAGGATCATCGCCAAAGACAATACAGTTGAGTTTCAGGCAGAGTGGTCCAGAAGACACTAAGTTGGACCACCATCAGTGAGGAAAGGGTGGCAATATTGAAGGACTGGCTGTCAGTGCACATGTAGTCATGGATACTGGTTATCCTCAACTGGCTTACACAAGTGACCAGCAAGAGTGCATCTACAGATTGTCAGAATGAGTGACAGATGGGCCCAGTCAATTAGTGTTTGGTCCAGAGTACCGAAAGGGCCTATAGGATATGCCCAGCAGGTCAGGAAGGTCTGGCGAGTGATGTTTGAGTCTATAGAGTGTCTTACTGATCAGCCCAAAGAGTGAAGCATTCAATCTCAGAAAGGCTCATGAGTGCCCGGTACTTGCATATCTGATTTTGGAAGGGGCGACAGATATTATGGTGACATGGATAGCATGCGGTCTCCAAAGGTGGCATGGTGAACATTTATAGGGCTGCATCTCGGAAAGAGTTGAAATTAGGACTAAATGAAGATGTTGGACCTGCACAAGTTGCACAGCAATGCAAATCCGATAAGCAGGTGATGACCGGACAGCCAATCAGCTGGAGATGCCTGGTTCTGGAAGATGGTATGATAATAGACAGTCATATATGTACTTTATTGATACACCTCTTGGAGGGATGCACTATGCATGTAGCATTGGTGATGCACCCATGACTGCATGGACTATGTACACCAGATTATCATGCCATTGGCTGTTACAGTTTCATGTGAGCATCATGAAATTAAAGCATTCCCTCACTATGGATCACAACATATTGAGGGGAACAACAATGTGGTTCTCATCTAACAAATACAGAGAGCGAGAACCGGAATACAAGGGAAAGTGACCAGGAATAGCAACAAAGAATAGCTAAAAGTACACTATATATGGTATTGGAAAATAGTTTTTTCTACATATACTGGAGGTAGTGACATTGCTCTCTACCAGGTATCAGAGGCATTGAGGCATTGCTCCAGTACATTCAACTGCTGGTGGAGGATATTTTCCACCAAATGCACTCTCATCTCCAAGGTATCCACATGGTCATTGGTGGCAAAGAGATCCAGTCTCTTGCTGAGGTCCTGGATTCCCTGCAGGATGTCCCTTGCAGTTGGTCCAGGATTGGTGATGTTGGCTAGCGCAGGCTGATCATCCTGTTCTGGCCAAGGGCTTGTGCCAATGGCTGGGAGTGTGCACATGGGCACACCAGCCAGCAGACCAGGCTGTTGCTTCTCGTCTGAGAGTCATCTGGATTGGTTTCAAGATCCTCACTGGATTTGAAAGCAAACTCACCTTCAACTATACATAGCTGTGGTGGCCTTCACTTGCATTCTCTGCCTGACACTGACACTGTCGATCACACAAGTAATCTTCATCTGGTCGCAGTTTGTACATGCAAGTCGAATGTAGCTGAACTTTTTGTCTGGAAGGATAACACAGGGTATGTCCAATTTTGTGCACTTGTCGCACTGCTGAGGATGGTAATGAACGGAATGCTTGACATATGTTAGCCATGGACTCCTGTGAATGTACTGATGGACTTACCTGGCACAGAGTGGCAATGTGAGCATCTGAGCCCCATTCTGCAGGCTTTGCAATTGGTCAGCATACCAGCACTATAGATAAGTGCAGATCACATACCCAAGTGTCTGCATCCCAGAAAGCCTTTTCATTGCCTGGCAGAACAACCTTGTCAGTGGTGACAGTCAGTAATGTCTGCAGCAGTAAGTCATTGGATGCATGAACTAAGATCAACAGATATACCTTTGGCTTCACATCAATGATTCCTGTTGGCCTATTGTCAACATTCTGGTTCAACTTCCTCTTCTTCTTCATCAGCTCTTGGTACATGGAAGCCAACTTGGAGGCTTCAATTACATCAGCCCCATTGGTATCTTCATCATCCACCTTTCTCTTCTTGCTATCACCAACCTTGAAAAGTGCCTTCCATTGTTCCCTCTCAGCTTGGGCCACATACAGGTGGCAGTATCTCAAGGGTGGATGTGCCGGACAACTGGAAGGTGGCAGGTTCTTGAGCACTCATGGGCAGGAAGATCGTTTTCATTCTGCTACTGGCTTGATGACGATATCCAGGTCCATGCAGGATGGATTCTTGTGTGCTCATAAGCGCGATGATCATCTCGGTTCTGCCACTGGCTTGGCAACAAGATCCAGGTCTGTGCGGGATGGCAGGGAAGGGAGAGCTGAGGGTGTGAATGGTGGGACAATGAGAGCTGATGTGGTTGCAGGAATGGTTGTGGGAATGCTCGATGTTGCACTGACAGGAACATTAAGCACAGAGGGTGGGTGATAGTGGATGGTCTTCTGGAATCGCAGGTGGTCCTTGATTTGTGGGTTGTCGTCAGTAACAGAGGTCCAGTTGGGGACACTCTAAAAGACGCTGCCCCTTGAGTACTGCCAGATAATGGTGGCACAGGAGAGTAGGAGAGGAGAGAATGATGTTACTGTTCCTGCATAAAGTTTCAAGTCTCTTGCCTGTATCAGATGTTAGTTTGACACAAAGCATTTTGAGGGGAACATCAGAAACACTCACTATGCACCTGGCTATCTCATCCAATAGCTTCAAGGCCTCAGGATTGCCCTCCTTCACCTTGATGCATCGCTTCATGAGCGATTGCACAATGACTAGTGTGACTTTCAATGCATTGTTAGCTGCTTCTGGAGGTATGGACATAATGGATTTGTAAACAAAATTCAGTGGTGCAGAGGGAAATGAATATAGTAGATATCAAAAGCTGATTTTGGGAGATTCCAACAAGGCTGGATTTTATCAATCTGGTTGTGAGTGTTACTGGAAAGTGATGGATTGTGAATTGTGGATTGTGGATTGGAAATTTGTGGTCTCAGTCTTGTATCCATGAGAGGTCCAACAATTGTTTGATGCAATGTTATGTAATAATCTGTCCACCACTCCCCAGATGAATGAATCCAAATGTGGTAACAGTTATAACAGTTCAATATGATTGCTCTAACATTGAATTCATCTGGCACTGGAGCAAAAACCAAGCATTTGGCTTCTGCCAGTAAAGCATTCTGTATTCCAACTGTGTATACTGTGCAAGTAGGCCTAACCATCAAACTTCTACACTACATAATACAAGATTGTGAGTAATATCAGGCATCTAGCACCACATACATGCAACCGAACTCTGTAATGATATATCAATGCTGATCTAGATTTGACGTTCATATTCATGCTGACAGCATGGGTCTGCCAGGCCCTGCTATAAGCATGAGATTGTCATAATCAATACCATTCTCTAAATATAGGGCGACATGCCAGCAGCTTGTGATACTTATGTTCCAGATGCTGGTATAGCTAATAGATGGATATGTGCCTCACAGCATGCAACCAAATAATATCAGATCCTAATCTGATGTGAATATTCATGTTGGATGAATATGCAGTACACATAGCATCCACTGGGCCATAGTTGGGAGTGACAAACCTTGCATTCATGCCTGTGCCACAACTGCAAGAACCATCCAAACCAGAGCATTATGCTGTTGGATATATCACACCTTGATACTCAGACAACTTAGTTCTGGAATGCTAACACAATATTCAAATTAATCTTCCTGGCCCAGGCTAACTATTAATATCACACACCTTCCAATACAGGATCCCATTTAATATTGTCAGTATGTAGGAGCACCAAATGAATGCAATCAAAACTATGTAAAGACATGACATCATCACTGTCCATCAGGATCCAATAATAAGTATTTAATCATCGGATATCATTGAGAGATCACTAGAGGTGTCTGGTGATACATCCACTGCCGGGACCATGGAATTGACAGTTTCTGTAATGAGCACAGCATATGCTGAGGTACTGACATGCCCTTGAACACCCATCATCACGGATGCATCCCACGCATGAGTCCATGGCTAATTGCTGAGATGTGCGGGTCTTCATCACTCTGAGCAAGCCAGGCCAGCAGGTGTGCATTTGCATGACTTGGGGGGGGGATAAGCAGTAGTGTTGATCTGGGAACAATGTGCAGTCAGATCATCTTTATGGTCCTGAAGAGCAATGGTTAAATGGCCAACAGAAGCTGACATTGCTCTCCATTCTGTATCAGATGAATTGAGACATTGCTCAAGTGCACTCAATCGCTGCCCAAATACATCTTCCACTGAACTGAGTCTTGCATCCAACTCATCGACCCTTTCGCTGGTGGCAAAAAGATCAAGCTGCCTTCCAATGTCCTAGATGCTCTGGAGGATGTCCCTCACAGTTGGTTCGGGCTGCGTGGGATTGACTGCTCATGGCATTTCCACCTTGGCTTGTACTGATGGGCACATTGTAGGCATCAGTTGAACCTCTGAGTGAACTGGTAGAATATCAATAGACATTGGGTTAGCATCTGGTGCAGAGTCTTGATAAGTTTTAGTTCAAGTACCAACTGTGGAATGAAAATATTCACCTCCATGTTCAATGTTGTTAGGATCAACATCCAAAGAGGAAAATGCTGGTGGTACCAAGATCTGCTGGGACCGGGTATTGACTGGAGTATTGTTAACAACTCGGGACTTGGGGGCATGTGACTTAGAGCATCTGACATGGTGGGTGTCACCTGCTACTGTGGCCTTTGCCTTTGCCTTTGCCTGCATTCTTTCCCAGATGCCGACTCCATTGATCGCACATGTGATCTTCATATCATTGCAATTAGCGCAGGCAAGTCAAATGCATCTGAACTTCTTATCTGGGAGGACAAGACAGGCCACACCCAATTTGGTGTACTTGTTGTATTTCTGTGGGTGATGACAAATGGAATACTTCAAATATCTTAGTGTCAATGATATTTCATGCAAATAATAATGAGGTTACCTTCACTGCTGTGGCAACAGCAGAGTCCTGGCCCCATTCAACAGGCTGATAAACATCTGAGCCAACATCTGCAGTTAGCCCAATAAAAACACTT
Source organism: Suillus hirtellus (assembly GCA_016695485.1). NCBI lineage: Eukaryota > Fungi > Basidiomycota > Agaricomycetes > Boletales > Suillaceae > Suillus > Suillus hirtellus. The sequence goes on along the minus strand of MU172312.1, from coordinate 97,846 downwards.
ACCCTGCTTTCTGCATCCCAGAAACCTCTATCATCTGTGCCTTCCAAGTGATGCGAACATGCTGATGCCAAATCCTCTTCAGTGATGCACTGTGATGGTACCACCTTAGGGAATATAATTATGTGGTGGGTCAGCTATGCTGAATGAAAGACACAGAACTCACCTGCATCAGAACTGGGTTGGTAGTTTCATTGTCTTCATCAGCCGACATTACCCTTTTCCTCTTTTGAACAGACTTCCATGACCAGGAAGTTGAGTTGTCCACTAATTTAGCCTCTACCAGTTAGTCATCTTCTGCCCATCTCTTCTTACCATTGCCGCCCTTTGGAATTGCATTCACCGCATTCTTAATGCCTGGCACAAAAAGGTTGTATTTTAGCAGGATTGGAGCTGACACAGGAAGGGGGGTCAGAGGTTCCAATGCCTTTGAGAATGGTGACAGTGACAATGGCGACAGTTCTATTGCTGGTACGGCAAATATGCTCAAATGGTCTATGTCTCTGGGAGGAGGGACCGAAGTAGATACAGCTGTGATGGGTGGTGTTGTCAATGAGACTAGTGCCGAAGTTCCAGAGGAGGAGGAAGAGGAGGATATTCTTGTCATTGCTGTTGGAGTCTGAGCATCAGGAAGAACAGGACTCTCAATGCCGACAATAGGTCGGTAATTGATTGTCTTGTTGAACTGCAGGTGACCCTTAATTCTCAGATCCTTGTTGGTAACAGACCCCCAATCTGGCAAAGTCTGAAAGATGCCACCCTTTGAGCAGTCTCTCACAATGGCTGCACATGACAATAGTTCTGGGGAGAATGAAGTTGCAATCCCTGCATGACGCTTCAAGTCATTTGCCTTTGTTAAAGGCATTCATATTAATAAAAGTAATAACATTGTAGCAACAAACTACACTCACAAGCCATCTGGTGATCTCATCCAATAGTTTCAATGCCTCTGGATTGCCTTGCTGCAACATCATACACCACTTCATTAACAATTGCACAGCTGCCAGTGTTTCATTCAAAGCCTTGTTAGCTGTGTCTGCAGGTGTCATGGCAATGTTAAAACTTTGTTGTAGGGTAATGGGTGAGATAGTATATGGAAGGGACAGAAAGGTGACTTTGAAAAATTTGCACATGGGTCGGGATTTATATCCAGACGTCAGTTTGTGGATCTTCTTGAGTGTTGTGCAATGTGAAGAAGATGGATATGATGACATAAGATCATGACAGCATCCACCATTGTTCAAAGGTCCACAGTTGTGACATGGTGCCACTCATTGGATTGTTTGTTTATCCTCCTCAAATCTTTTTCAAACCAAACCATGATGATACCAAGAAAAGTTTGGTTTGTTATTCCTGAACAGCCATATATTGGCAATACCCCCTCCATGTTCTCCATATATGGGAGCAATGTCAACAGAGACAGTCCGGCAGTGCTACGCCTTCCTCTGGACAAAGATCCCATTGCCTGGTGGGGTGCATATGTACCATTAGAGTCATGGACTCCTCCTAAGCTGAGAAAATCAAAGTTCAAAGGAGTAGTCAGATTGGCAGACTATCCACATTTTAAAAGTAAGCATGCCACATCCTGAGCTGGTATACTAACAAACTTGCAACAACAGAATATGACTTGGAGAATGAATTTCCAGCTGGCTATGAAAACACAGATGACCCCATTGCAAAAAGAGATCAAGGTAAGCTGATGGTGTCCATACTCCTGAATTTCACTCACTGGATGTTGTGACTTAGCATATGAGTTGTGATTCAATGGCCACTGGGACAAAATCAGAAGCATGGTGTCCGGTGAGCCTCCCATTTATTTTGATCAACTTTGCTTTTCTAAACATCTAAAGATATGTATCTTTTGGAAAGCATGTGGACCTCTGACATTATGGTACACATGGTCTCACCACTGGGATTCACTGCCGACAACACTGGAAGAAATGACCAGGATCTGCAGGACTGTGCATGGGATAATCCTAGTTCAGAGGGGTCGCCAAAGGATCCATATGCCAGCCAATGGGGCTATCCTAGCCATGATGTAGGCATCACCAGTTCAAGTGAATTGATGGCCAATGCCTACAATTGTGGATGGGATGATCCAATGCATTATGAAATTATCACACTCCCAGGTAGGTCCAGGGATGATCTGTATGATTGTGGATGGAATGACCCAATGAATCATCAATTTATCATGGAATCATCCGCTGATGCCTATGACTGTGGCTGGGATGATCCAAAAGATCATCACACCATATCCACTGATGACTCTGCAGAGGATCAATATGACTGTGGATGGGGTGATCCGATGGATACCAACAAGCCATCCACAGCAGTGATGGCAGAACAGCACTGTGGGGATGTAAACCTATCAGTGGCCAAGGATCTGTATGATTGCAGATGGGATGCAGTAGGTAAGTCGTACTCCACATGTCTGCATGATGACTTTGAAGCAGTGTAGGTATGCCTGGCAGGCATGCAGGAAATGAACACAATGTCTTCCAACATGCAGAACATTCTATGTGACATACCATCAGAAGCCTACGCAGTATTTGGCATGAGGATGGTGAGTATCCTTATGTGGCATTGTTCACAATTAACACAATGGGCAGCAAATTCTTACCTGAACAACATACTGCCAACCAACGAGGTTGACCAAGACCAGACACCAGCAGTGACGCAGATGGCAGACTGAAATGGTCTGGGGACATATGTGGACGCAGTGATCAAAGTGACAGAACTAAGTGAGGACGTTGCAACCATTCACCATTTCCTTAATGTACAGCATTGGATCATGGAACAACTGGACAACATGATTGCAATTTGTGAAAGGGATGGCTGGGCTACATAAATAGGTGTCCCATGCCAGGTGACGGTACAAGTAGAGATTGTAATTGTAATTATATTGACTGCTGAGAGTGACCTGGCCAATGAAGAAATTGTATCAGCGCACTGACAATGTATCCAGGTAATGTTCATTGCTGGGCCAATGCCAAACCATTGCATATATTCCCCTATATAAATGCAATTGACCAGCTGTGGCCAATTGCCATGTCAGATGAGTGTGTTCCATCGAACTAAGCTCCTGGATCAATGATTGTGAGTCGACCTACATTACAATCAATGCAATGCAGTATCTACATCAGATAGCTGCTCAAACATCAGCCTATGAATCATGCCCCAGCAACAATGTAGTAACTAAAGAATTGATAAGCAACCAAGGCCAAGAAAGCAATGTAAGAACTACCGACATGATCATGATCAGTATTGAACAAAATCAGCCTGATTATATCTAGCGAGGTGGTATGTGGCAAAGTTGGCCAGGCTGTATTTTGCGAACTCTGTACATGGGGTTCTGGCATAGTTGTGCACACTGTCCCGCATAAACCATGCCCACACAATTCTGTCACCATCTCCCACCTGGACACCATGCCTCACAAGCCAGCCAGAATAACTTACCATGACTCCCGGATTGTATAACAAATTGATGCCTAAGTTTGTCAAATTCATTACTGCATGTTTATAGCTTCCTATGCAAGTGAGAATGTCAAATCCTTCTGAAGGACATTCAGGATCACGATGACTGGGTGATTGCCTGTTACAAACAATTGAAGTGCCAGAATATGCTGACGCCCAATGCTGGAGACAGCAGTACATCTGATCTTCGCCATGTGCTGCAGCCCAATGCCTGAGCACCACGTGAGTGGATATTGATGCCCAGTAAAGTTGTGGGTGCATGACCCGAAGGGCAGCTGATGACAAGAGAGCTGGATGCTGCATATCTATAATCGATGACAGGCCACTATCACCCTTCAAGGCAGCAGAGACTTCTGGAATAAACCCATCCAATGGATTCTGCGGCGGCCGGCCTTGACACTGCCTGTGTTCAGTACTCAATGATTTGGGCAAGCTTGGTCTCACCTCATGCCCCTGTTGAAACCAGCAAGGCGAAAGATTGATACACCCAGGTATGAGACCAGGTTCTTTTGATGGGTGAAAGTATGAAGTGTTTGTCCTCCATTTTATCATCTTTCTGGTCGATGTCTTGCTGGTAGTCATGCTTTGTTGTAACAGCTTGCTCATACCGACTGTGGCAGTAAACATATCATGCTGTTTGTTGTCAGTCAGTGTGATCAGACATCTCTGCATGCCTATGCTCACCTGCTGGGACCAGTTCAGTGCACCCAGCAGATACCAAAGTATAATTCTGCAACCAGCGTCAATTACAACCAATGGGTAATCCAACAGAATGCACTTGGCAGGAGGGAACTTTGCCAACAAAGCTTCTTCACAAGCATCATTCAGTCCCGACTCTCATTTGGTCAATGCCTCATTGTACTGGATGATATCAATATCCAGTTTGACTTCACATGTCAGGATAATTATATAATGATATAGTGCTGAACTCACTGGGATGCTGATATGCCTCTGCAAGCACAAATGCAAGTTGTCCACATGCCAGCATGGTTTCCAGATCAAGTTATGGAGGAGCAGGAACAAGGGGTCTGCCAGCAACATGAGCTGTGAACTGTTGCTCCACCCATTCACTAGCTATGTCGACAGCATTGAGAGCCCAATTCTGCGGAATGAATGATGTTGGGTGAGTGTCAAGATCAAGGGCAGCCAGTTTCTTATGGTAGGCTGCCCAATACTCATGGGATATCATGATGGAGACAAAGGGTATGGTGTGTCAGCAAGGGTTGTGTCTTAAGTGAATATTTGCTGAGCAGCCTCCTTGCTTATGATGTACCAAACATAGCGGCAGCAATGATATACATGTAATATCAAAATGCTCTAGTGTCCGGCAACCCCATTTGTCATCAAATTGTACAACACAGGTATCTACTGGACATAACTCATGTAATATGTACATATACCAGACTTGTCTGCTAGATATATCAATTTGCTTCCATAACTATTGGACATTGCAGCTGCATTCATTTGCACAAAAAGGGATGCAATTCAGGAAATGGATCTCCATGGGTAGATGTTCTGATCCAGCCATTGTTATAATCTTCTGCCAACACATCCACTGCCACTTGAGAGGCAGCCATGGTGTCATAAACCTTGTCGAGAGGCTGTTCAAGACAGTTCATTGCATCGACCGCCACTCCCATGGCTTTGAGTTTCGCAACCAGCATTTGTCTGAGGTCTAGACCTAGCCAGGCGACTTCAGTCCGTAGAACATGAAGTTGTTGAATGAGCAGATTATCCAGTCACAGATGAGTAATTGGTTCTGGTAGGAGCAAACCTAAGGCTGGCTAATGGTGTGTCAATGCAATTATAATTTGGACAAGACTGAAAATCACTTACCTGCTGTTTGAAGTGATCGGCTGTGGGCTCATTCACCTCAGCTACTGAGAGCCGGAGAGGCATCTGCATAGGCATGAAATGAAATGCAGTTCCCCACCAGCAGTAGCGGTAGCGCAGAACAACCTGATATTGAACCACCACATCACCATCCTTGTTGTGCAGACAGTCCTGGAATCTCACAAAGAGTGTTTGATGGTTTCGGTCTTCCATTTGAAAATCTGTTATGTGGAGCAGGACATTGCTGAGATAAACTGGCATGCTGCTATTGATGTTCATCGCCGTGCACTTGCTGATGAAATGTATCACGAAACACTGTAAGTCTGTATCAGTAAAGTGGTTTCATGATTTGACATGGAATTACCTCTGCCTCCCAGATGAGGTGTTGAACAAATGAGTACTGATAGGAACCTTTTGGGTTTGGCTCTGCCAGCTGTGTGAGATGAATAGTGGTGAATCTGGAGGTGGCATATTCAAATATATGGGCTGCATCCCAGACTGAGAATGAGCTGGCGACAGACTTGTAGAGTGCGCGAGTTTGGTCAGTCATGGTGAGTGGTAATAGGAGAACTGTGATGAAACTGGTCCTGGACACATTGTTTATATGTGTTGTCAGAGCTTGAAACCACAAATCTGGTAATGTGGCTCATATTTCGGGATGTCTATGAATGCAACAAAAAACACAATGTAGCTATTTATAACCATTACTCTGATCCACAAAATAAACCACACTCTCGGCAATTAAACAATGACCTTGAACATCGGATTTGCTTTGAGAAAGCTTGTACATGCATGTTTGGCCAATTGGTGGTACATGTGGGCCTGCTGAATTGTGTAACATTTGTGGCCTTCTGGCAGTGGATCACCATTGTGAGTGATACGTGACAACCACATACCTGCTTTGTGGAGGAAAAACTGTAAGGTCCAACCCATTTCATACTTGATGAGCAATTGTTCTTCCGACCATCAGTCACGCAAAGCCTTTGCCTGAAGCCAATGGACCCTATAGACTATGTTCAGTTATTGTTTGGTCATGATGATCTTCGGACAGTCACTCACATTCATTCATCCAATTGTTGCTAATGGAATCACCTTGTACATCAAGAGACCAGAACCACAGAAGGGTGGAGTTTCTCTGTCCCCAGGCATTTGGATTGGTGACTGCAGCGCTTGCCTTCAAATGACTCTTCTCCATCCGAAGATATTTTTCCAATAGAGCATGAGCTTGTAGATTGCTAAGTTGTGCCTGGCATTTTGAATAAATCATAGTATGCAGTCTGATGACCCTTTCCATGGAATGAACCTGCATCCATGCTCTGGTGACCTTGGCCTGACATTTTGCCAGATGGACAGTGGTGCGGAAGAGCACAGCCTTGTCCGCTAGCAGTACTCTGATTGCTTGCAGGGTGTTGTTAGCCTGCCCTTCCTGAAGTGCAATTTCCTGACCAACTAGGTGGCCTACGCCTAACTCTGTGTATCTATGGATGCCGATGTTGGATGGAAGAGGTATCATGACATTCTCAGGATGGAAGACCATGCATCACAGATCTTCATGGGTTCACCTGATTCCAGTTGTTTCCTGTCATGAGTGAAGCTGTTCCATTTCAGCAGTTTTAGTTGATGCCATTGCCATCCCACCTGCATCAATTCCCTGTATTGGTCCTGTTTTGATGTTAATTCATACATGGATGACCAGGCAGCACCTTGCACATACTGAGACTGAGTGGGGAAATATGCTAGATGTCATTCTCCTCAATTTACTGTAGTAATTCATAGCTGATGTTCCACATTCTAAGTTATTGAGCAGAAAGCCGTCCAGTACAGAAAACATGAATGCTGACTTCAGCCGACTGAAAGATGTCAGAAACATGCCTATCGCAAATAACTGCTTGTCCGGGGTACATGCATTTGGGCATTTACAATACCGGATTATCAGGGAATGGACACTGGATTTGTCAACCACAGTTGTGCATTCCTTGCTGTGAAGGAAAGGCAACTCCGGTATAGCTGAGCAATCATAGGAAGGTTCATACACAGGCTTGTCCATGTCCTCCCACTCATGTGCATTTTCCAGAACCAGACATGGCAGCCCATCATGCCCAAGATGAATTTCCAATTCTATCTTGGTTAATGATGTTTCTTCAAAAAGCTCCCATTCCATTTGCTAATCTTGTGAAATGGCAATCGCCTGTGCTCATGTCGACAGCATTTGGCACAAATTATAGGGTCACTGAGGCAATCATGACACCAATACACCACCAAATTTATACCGCATAATGAGCAAGACTTGTTTGTGGGTGGTGCCTCCCATTCTAAGAGGAGGCGAAGGTAATTGTCCTTCCGAGGTATCCATTCACAGAGATAATCATTTGGGCTCTGGGAGCCTGGTCAGCCTTGGCAGGATAGTAAACACATTGCTCACCTTCATCTTTCTTTTCCTTAGCCAGATGTTCAGCAGACCAATGGGGTCATGACCACTCCAGTCTGCATGATGGGAATTGAAGTCCAGTGTAAATTGAGGGTTTGTGAGATTCAAAGTTTGTTTGGTGGGAGACTTTGTTGGGGATGATTGGGCAGACTGACTTGGCTGGAGTTGTTTGACCGGACACCATTTCCCTTTCCAGCCCTGAGTAGTGTCTTTTACTTTCCATTTGACTAGCTGAACTGGTCTTCGTGGAGCCAACACCCTCACTCTTGATTTGCCCATGAACTTGGTATGAAGTTGTGTGAATTAAGATACATAATACATTGTAGACACATAATAGCCAATACCCCTCACTTACTAGCCGAAATGAAAGGAGGGCAAATAACTTACTGCACATATTTGACATTCACTAACAATCCCACACAAACACACACTATCACTAAATTCCATTGTTATCCTCTTAAGTTCATAATGTCTGACCACAACTCTGCTTCTGAATCTGACACCAGGAAGCAGCCTCTGTTGAGTCAGGAGGAGGTTACAATCCTAGAGTCCTACATTGAGCAATGGGACTCAGCTGAGCCATCAGAATGAAAGAGGGTCTCCAAAGCAGCTGCAGCTGAGGCTTGGGTGAAGGCTCCAGTGATGTCTATAAGACTACTGAAGGATCAGAAAGTGGTGAGCCTCTCATCATCATCATCATCATCATCATTGTTGTAGTCACAAGAAAACCAGCTAATATATTACACAGGCCTATGAGGCATGGCTCTGAAGCCAAGGGAAAAAGAGGAAGCCATCGAAACCTCCCATCAAGATAGGGCAGAAATGGACTGAATGAAGTGTGGTAGATATGCTCCAGAAAAAGGAACTGTTAGAAAAAATTCAGGACAAGACTGGAGCCAAGCCTAGTACAAAAGAGATGATCAACCACTACACCAAGCAGCTTAACCAGCTCATTGCATCCTTGTCACTGGATGAGCTCCAAGAAGCCAAAGAGACAGCTGAATTATGGAACTGTCAAGGTGTTCCGGACGACATCAAGGCCGACATTACTAGGAAAAAAGGCGATGATATGATTCATCATTTCACAACCAAGATGTGGAACCGTGCGGGAATGAGGGTCTTCATTGTATCTGCCTGGAAAAATGAGGAGGGTAAGATCCATGTCACCAGGTGAGTGATCCGATCCTTTTGCCATGTCTCCTCTCACATTTCCGACAGTCACGACTATAACAATGAATATGGCGGTGCAGACTCTTTCATGAAGACTCATAACTGGGATACCATTTTGCCGGAATGGGATTCCTATGCTGAGAGCGCATTCAGTAATGACCTTTATATGCTGCCTGAAGATTCACGCTGACACAAAACAGATGGTAACTTGGATGGTGATGCTGTTGTCACCAGGAAGAAGGGTTGACAGGACAAGACTTATGTATATTCTTCAGCTGGGTGATGACAGATATCCTGTGCTCCCTGCATGCGATTCTGTGGATCTAGATATGAAGAAAGCGGTGATCCAGGCATTTTTAACATGGCAATATAGTAGGTCAACATCTCTCCTGCTCTGAGGGTTATCTGAATGTTGGTAGGGAAATGTTGTGGAGATCCAAAAATTGCCATTCCATGGAAGTATGTATGTGATACTCAGATACACCAAGATCATACCTGCAGAATGTCTTCCCAAAGGCCACAGTCTTGCAGAGCCATCAAAGCTAAAGCAGGTTCATGCCACTCAGCTGCTACAATTCTGGTACAACCGACAAGAGGATGGAAAAGTGTACATATTGGAATTCATTGGTTTGTGGGATAATGATAAGGAGGATATGGTGCTGGCAGCCGACATTGATGTACAAGTGAGGAAGCCAACAGCAACAACCCAACAACCCAAGCAGAGGTCACAGTCCCAGAACTGGAACCAGGAGCAACCTCAACAGCAGTCTACCAAAGAAATATCAGCTTTGTGTCCAACTACCAAGAAAACACAGAGTTCCAAAACAACTCAAAGAAAGGGAGCTAGCTTGCCACATCATTCATGGAAGGGTAGAGGACCTGAGTCATTTGCCGATGAAGTCAATGACCAACTGATCACCACTGCTGAGTCTGTTGATGGATTGGATGACTCTGAGGAGAGATTCCGAGTCAGCACAAAGTGACCAAGTCTACAGGGAAGAGCAGATGCTGGGTCTCCATGAGTAGCAGCAATGACACAAGCAACAATGATGAGCAACCCGGAAAGTTTGTCAACACTGGCAAAAGAATCAATAAGGATGTTCCTGCATCTCCTAGCATGCCCGCTACAGTAAATATCCGGCCCAACAAGATAAGGACAGTGGTAGAACACCTGCAGAATGCTGTCTGCAAGCATGGCAGGAAAGGCATTGGGCTTGAATCTTCTGCAACAGCCACAGAATTCACAGCCAGTGCACCCAGGGTACAGGTCAAATGGCCTGCACAGGTGGTCAATACTGCTGATATTATCCCAGCAAAAACCCAAGTTCACAAAAGGACTGCTGAAGAATTATTGGAAAGGTCTCCCACAAAACGGATGAGGCATCAAGTGGCAATAGAACAGGACAAGGGAATTGTGAGACAGGCTGGTAAAATGGCAGGGAAGAAACAAGTTACTGAACAGGCTACTGATGGGTCTCCCTTGAAACAGACCAGGAGCAAAACTTCACAAATCAGTGTGGGTAAATGTGCCTGGAAGCCCAACTCTTGGTACAACCATTATGTAAAACCTTGATTGATGTGGGTCTCTTTTTGGGAGGAGGGAGAGAGGGGTGTGGGGTGTCTCTTCCGATATCTTTCACTGATGGACCACAATTTGGTCACGACAAATGGACTTTGTGATATATCTTTGAAGTCATTCTATCAGTTGGGTATATGTTGTGTATATTCTACACATTTTCATGATGGGAGGTAATACAAATTAGATTACATAGGGAACTATAGTCATAGCATACTATCCCCCTGCTGCTCCACTCTGGTTATCATCACATCTAGTGGGTACATGATCCGGTGGTGAATATTAAGTAAACAATGTATGTTTATGACATCAGCCCCGAGGTTAGTTACCCAATCTCTTGCCTTGACATATGCACCAAACAAATGCCGGTTGGCCATGAAAGTGAGTCCTGGTTGTGAGTCATATACAAGTCCATCCCCTGGTGTGACAATGTTGCGAACATATCTAACAACTGTCCAACACGAAAGTCAGCCGGAATCGGAGTGGAAATGCAAAAACTCACAGTCACTATGTCCTATGCTGTTGAGCCATCAGATTGCACAACACATGGACTCTCCTGCCTCTTGGAATGTATTGGGTTCGGTTGGAGACATAGATCTCTCTGCAACCACCAGAATTAGAACATATAGAGAAAGTGAAAATGACATACCTGAATTGGCTGATGTAGACATCAGCACAAGGGCATTTGTTTCCTTACTGAATGTTCGGTCCACCAATCGGTTGACTGATGTGGACATAAGGTCTAAGACATCTGTCTCCTCATTGAATGTCTGGTCCATCGATCAGCTGGGTGATTCAGAGGTGAGGTCAATGACATCCCTCTCATCAAATATCCGGTCCACCAATCGGCTGAGTGATTCAGACGTAAGGTCAATGACATCCATGTCCACATAGAATGTCTTGTCCACCAATAGCCGCATGGTAGTTGGTCCCTCCATCGGATCTTCCCACCCAAAGTCATATGGATCATCTGCAGGGTCTCCCAGCATAATATTATCTTCTGGAGCTGTGGCATCCTGCCATCTGCAATTGTATGGATCGGCCATAGAAGCTATGTCTGCAGGGTCACTGTCGTCCATAGGATCATCCCATCCAACATTGTAAGGATCATTTGCCAGTGCAGCAGATGTCATCATCTTGCCCTTGGAATATGATGAATCAGCCACAATATCTATGGAGTCCAGTAAGACTGATCCCTGGCAGTACACCGGTCACTTACCTGCATTAGCTTTGATATCTTCACATGCCTGGTCAGCTCAGATATTGCTTTGTAAATGACCCATGCACTTTCATCCATTGCTTGGAGGGCTGCAGCAGTCACAATATTGCCCCATCCACAGTCATATAGATCTTTGGTCGATGACTCATTCAGGGGCACTGTCTCATTGATGATCAGAGCATCCATAGCACATAACATGTTGTCACTAAGAAGGTAGGACAATTCGGTCAGATGTGCTATGATGTTTTGTGAAATGACAGTGTTTCCTGGGACCTGGTGAGTACTTACCTCTGTTTGATCTTACATTCGTTAATACTAATAATGGGTCAGTTATGATTTCTGAACACAAATAATATACTTTCTTTGCTCTAATGCATGATTGTTTCCTGGGATGTCACATTCATGTCATCCTCCCATCCACAATCATACGGATCCATCGGTGATGATACTTCAGGTGAAACTGAAGCATTTGAAATGGTATCATCCCATCCACAATCATAGGGATGATATGTCAGGAGTGTTGATTCGACATCTTGATCGAAGGAGTGAGTTCCTGTGGTTAATTGTACTGGATCTTCTGTTGGGTTCAAATTAATCAGCTCCATGGTGAGTGCCAGGCTGTAGCTTACCTTCTGGTCTTGTACAGCCTAATCTGGTGAGTTAGTTTTGTTTTATAACACAATGAAGCAAAGCACCTTCTGCTGATGTTTGGATGGCTGGTGACACATGAAAGACCCCCATTGATGGGAAACACCAGGCTGTCAAAAAGTTGGGTGTGTGGAGCAACTCTACAACATACATGTCTATTATGAAGTGTGAGATCAACAGTGTTCAGCTTTAATATGGCACTCACCTGACAGCATGCTTGTGACTTCATCAAAGTCACCATTAAAACATCACTTGTAATCTATGGGACAAGGTTGATTCAGCGATGCCAGTATCCAGGTAATGACTTACTTTTCTCTCTCTTTGCTAAAGAATCAACCTGATATTCATAGCTATGGGGTAACTCGGAACATAATTTATATACTGCCAAAGAAATGTTTTGATCATTACCAGCTGATAGGGGTTAAATGGTGAACTTGCATTTATATATCAGATAAGATTCCAATCTGTCGATTCCTTGGAATCTTGAAATGCTATCCGGTTTTGGAGGAACCCATGACTCTAAAGGGACATACTTGCCCCACCAATCTATGGGGTCCTCAGGCAATGTGGGGTGTGGCTCCACCAGGGAGTCATTTGATACAACATCATTTGATACAACACCATAATCTTGAGTGAGATTAGAACTGAACATGATGCTAGTCCATATGTCACCAGCATCTGGAGGGAGTGAGTCGCCAGCCTCCGAAGAGACTGGAGTGGCAACACAAATGCATCTCTCAGACATGAATGTATGTGTGAAAATGAATCTGAGAAGGCGACGAGGTGCCAAGATATACCTTCAATGATTTGTGGACCACCAACTGTGGAAACCAAATACATGGGACAATGATTGGTGAAATCCTTCTATTACGCGATTATTATATGATATTGGTCCATGCTGCCGTTCTATGTTCACCATGAGGTCTCGGAAACACCCACAACTGACAAATTGGTATTGATCCTGACATTCATATAATTTCTCAGAGTCATTCCTCTTTCCCTTCCACATAGCATTACCCTAACTTACCAACATCTTTCACATACTCCTATGATACCTTCCAAAGAAGCAAACACTGCCCTCAATGATACTTTGAAAGATGTTCAATCCCTCATCAAACGATGTATGAAGTTAAAAGAAGGCAATTCAGCGACAGCATTGGCATTGTCGGATGAGATTGCGAGGCGCTTGGTACATCCAGTTACCATTGATTGTCCAGTTAATTTTGGATTGCAGACATTTGTTTCAGGCAAAAGATTCAAAACTCTATGGAGGGAGCGCAACATCGTTCTCTCCACAGCTGCTGTCATGCGCAGCAGTCATATGGCAGTACACTAAAGGTGGCATGTTTACATCATCGCTGGACTGGACAACCATCAGCAACAATGACCCACACATCAAGGATCATCCACATTTCCAGAAGACTATACATTATTGAGCTCCTACTGGTTCCAAAAAGACGGAACATGAACTTGCCTCTCTCGCCCAGACAGATGTACCACAAGCTGTCTTATCATTTCCATCACTTGATGGTCCAGAAGGCAGTCCCAGGGCTGATATCCAGACTCCTGTAAAGCTTCTCTCTAGCATAGAGAAACCTCAACATGCGAATTCCTTGGAAACTGTTGGTGCTGTGGCACCTCATTCTCCCCCGCTAACTTGAACAAAGGTCTTGGAACCAATCACTGCTCTGCCCATGTCAATGGTGCCTGCAAGGATGCTGGAGAAGACTATTTTGACCCTCTGCCAACTTTAACAAAAACCATGACACAGCTCATTCTGGTGCCCACATCAATGGCGCCAGTGAGGATGCCAGAGACGACTGTGCTGACTCCCTTGCCAACTTTCACAAGGGCCTTGGAACCTCTCACTCCTCTGCCCATATCAATTGCACCCATGAAGTCACCAGAGCAGTCCTTTGTGACTTGGGACCCAAAGACACAGGAGAAGACTCACAGACAACATCATAATGATAAAAAAAGGCAAGTGGAAGATGATGTCGCTGATGAAATGGATATCATACATAGGCCTGCCCCACATCCATTATCCCAGCAATCAAAAAGGAAGAAGAAGTTTATGTCAGATGAGGAAGAGAAGGCCTGGCCCCATGGAACTATATATGTAGCACGGAAGGTATGAAGACGCCTAACAATCCTTTAGCTCTAACTGTAGCATCACACGCAGCAGCACGCATCATCATCGATGGCTAGTGCAGTTGCAGCAGGGTCAAATGCAATGTCCTCCCATGTGGTCGGTGATAAGGGTTTCTGGGATGTAGACACCAGGGTAGGTTGTTGTCTCTCAGTGATTCAATTGTGATGTTTATGCTCCCAGCCTGCCGGATGGGGTAGGGATTCCACCATTGCCACTGCGGCAGAGGTAGGTGCTTGATTATTTAGGTGACAATCACCGGTAATGAATTTGGTGCAGTATTCTGTTCATCACCACCCCTGGAAGTGTGACAAATGCGTGAAATTAGATGTACCTTGTATCGTCCTCCTGGATAAGAAGTACAGCTTCACAAGACTCACATGCGCAAACTGCGACAAGATGAAGATCACTTGTGCAATTGATGGCATCGGTGTCTGGGAGAGGTGGCAGGCAAAGGCTAAGTCAACAGACACTGCTGTACACCCTCCTGCCAAACATTCTGAGACTCAAGCCCACAAGTTGTGGGCTGCTGAATCACAGGCCAAACATGTCCCATCCAAGAAAGCACAACCAACAACTACATAGATTCTCCCGTGCTGAGAAGAAGGTTGTACATCATTTGTTGGATGGTAAGCATTGAATCCATTGGGCTGGCAAAGATCAATGCATCACAATTTTCTAGATACAATCACAGAATGACCAATGGACCTTGTGAAAACACATCCAGATCTGCCAGCGAAACCCAATGTGCCGCAATTGGAGCCTTCATTGGCCCTGGCAACTGCCAATTCATCAACATGCATCTGGGAGACACAAGTCAGCTCATCCACACCCAGAAACCCACTGGAGCCTGAGCCATCTGCAAGGGACATATTGCATAGCATACACAATCTCAGCAAGCATTTTGATCTTCTTGCTATGAACAAGTGGATGGATGCGATGGACGAGAGGTTAGACTCAGTGGAGGAATGGCTTGATATCAGATTGACTGTACTGGAGCAACAGTTAAGCACATCGGCCGAGCAGTGGAAAGCAACCTTGTCGACTGTGGGCAATTTGTCCATGAGTGTTCGGAAACATATAAATGATGTTGCTGTTCATCAGCCTTGGGAGCATGTTGGTGGATGTATAGCATCACAACAAGACAATGTGTCACATCTGCCATGGACATTCTGAAATGCTGGTAGTGGAAATGAAGATATTGCTCTCTCTCAGATAGGGAGGCCAGCTCATGGACTGACAGAATGTGGTAATATAAGAAGGGCACACTATTCTGGGAGGTCAACATCTGCTGCTCAAATACTGGGTGTATCACTTTCATTGTTGTCCTCACCTCTTTCCTCTCGATTCTCAAGCGCACCACCCAGTATGTCAGGCAAGTAGATATTAATTAGTTCTGGCATCAGAGGCAGCTCATATCATACTTGTATTTCTACCATGATTCTGTAGGGTCATTGGTAAATTTTGGAGTCTGTGGTGCAAGGCTTGAATACTGTACTGATTTGATTGCTGAATGGTTAATTTATGAAGAAACTCATGTACACAAGGCACTACCGTTTCGGCGCTTGTTTCTCATCATGTATAGTCCTGGATTAACTATGTCAGCTAGTACCATAGTTTCTGCTCCCCTCAATATCTAATGTGGTTGAATATAAGTGTTTGATCCCACCCACAATGGCCGAATTTTGCCCATAGAATGGGTTGGCCAGGCCCTCCTGTAAACACAAGATTGTTGTAATCAATACAATTCTCTATACGATATAAGGTGACATCCAAGTGACTTGTGATATCGATGTTCCAGATGATGGTATACCTAATGGGCAGCCAAGTATGTACCTCTAGGTATGCAACTGAACACTGTAATGATATCAATGGTGATCCAGATCTGACATTGATATTCATGTCGGAGGGATACACAATATATGTAGCATCCACTGTACTGTAGTTGGGAGTGATAAACCTTGCATTCATGCCTTTGCCACAACCGCAAGAACCATCCAAACTGGAGCATTATGCCATTGGATGTATCACAGCTTGATATGATACTTATAAAGTGACACATATCCTAACCTGCCAGGCCAATATATTATAGGAAGCAACAGTGCAGTCTATATCCACAACATACATGGCCCTGGAACCAAACTACAGAGGACAGCGACCAGGAACAGCATAATAAAGAATACAGTAGCTAAAAGTCCAAGATATACATATATACATTGTGAACCTGGTATTATTACATAAAGTTTTCCGGAAACTTGTTGGTTTTAGATGGACCGTAAATTATCTACTGGGCATCTGAGGTGTTGAGCTTTTGCTCCAGTGCATCTAACCGCTGGTGGAGGATATTCTCCACTGAATGCACTCTTACCTCCAAGGCGTCCACCCTCTCATTGGTGGCCAGGAGATCCAATCTCCTGCTCCAACAGTTGGGACTGTGCACATGGGCGCACTGACCAGCAGACCCAGCTGTTGCTTCTTCTCTATGATTGGATTAGTCTCAGGTTCCTCATCGGATTTCAAAGCAAACTCACCTTCAATTACATTGAGCTCAACCCAAGGGGGTTGGGCAAGTGATCTCTTACCCAGGGTCTTGGAGATCATGCAGGATGTCTTCATGCACATTCCGGAGTTTCTGGCTGGCTTTGATGTTGCCGTGGCCACCTTCACTTGCATTCTCTGCCTGACACTGACACTGTTGATGGCACAGGTGATCTTCATGTGATCACAGTTTGTGCATGTAAGTCAAGTGTATCTGAACTTTTTGTCCGGAAGGACAACACAGGGTATGTCCAATTTGGTGCACTTGTCACACTACCGAGGATGGTAACAAATGGAATGCTTGAAAATATGTTAGTCTTAAACTCCTGCTATGTACTGATAGACTTACCTTCCATGGCATTGCAATCTGAGAATCCTGACCCCATTCGGCAGGCTATAAAAAGAATCAGTGCCAGAATGCTACACAGAGCACAGATAACGCACCCTTGTCTCTACCTCAAGGAAACTCTCATCATCCGCCGCATCAGATAAATCCAGACCAGCTGCATCTGAATCCTTGTCTGATGCTGTGTTGGACTTTGCGAAAATTGAGTCAATGATTCATAGGCAAATGTAATTGAACATACCTTTACATAAATAGTCCAAGTGCAAACTTTGTTCTTGTCAGCTGACAAGAACTTCTTCTTCCTCTTCTGTCTTGGCTTTGAGGATGGAGGGTGCAACTTGGGATCATCGACATCAGTATCCTTATCTTTGGCCTTTCTCTTCTTGGTGTTACCAACCTGCGGGGCTGCCCTTCTGGATTTCTTCTTGGTGCCAGCCACAAAGAGATTGAATTTGATGGGGGGAGGGCTTTGTATGCCCACAGCCATTGGGTCTGACACCGGCGATACCAGCTTGTGTTCTATTGCCAGTGCAGCAATCGGATTGCTGAGGGATTGGCTGGCTGGAAGAGCTGGCAGTGCAGATGTTGGTGAAACGGGATCAGCTGCTGAAGGGACAGCAGTTGCAGATGAAGATGCAGCATCTTGAGGATCCAAGTTGGCAGGAACCTCAACTAGAGAGGGACAGTGGTAGCCCAAGGTCTTCTTGAATCTTGGATGGGTCTTGATCCTTGGGTTGTCTTCTGCAACAGAGGTCCAATCGGGGACACTCTCAAAGGTGCTAGCCATTGAGCACTGCTGGATAATGGCAGCACAGGAGAGTAGCAGGGGAGAGAATGATGTTGCAATCCCCATGTACAGTTTCAAATCTTTGGCCTGTGTATCATGGTCAAGTTTGTAAAAACAATTCAAAGTCAGAGAAAAATGAAACTTACCACTCACCAGGCAATTTCATCCAAGAGCCTAAAGGTTTCTGGATTGGCTTCCTTTAACTTCATGCAATGCTTCATGAGCGATTGCACATCAATCAGGGTGGTGCTCAGGGCATCATTGGCTGCTTCCTGAGGTGTCATGATAAAGTGTGAAATGAAGTAATGAACGGGATGGGATGTACAGAAGGTGGGAATTTCTGAATGGGACAATGTCGCAGTGTCTGGGTTTTATATGAATCTGTTGGTTGTGGGCAATCTGAAAACTGTGGAGAGTCACATATGTGGTCCAGGTGTAAGACTATTGTATAGATCAACCATGGCTACCATTGGCTGAACCCAGTGGATCTACACTGGCAAAGGCCGATCCACAACTGCTTCCAGAATACAATGTATGGCTGTCCAGATATTCAAAGCACGACTTACCACCATTCATGGGTGAGAAGTGGATTAAGGCCCCGCAAATCACCCATCCCATATAGGCCATTCCATGTGGGCCCATAGGCATATTTTAGAGGTAATATACAGTTGGACCCATGAATACATTGTAGAGGTAATATATGGCTGGGCCCATGAGTGTATTATAAAGGTTAATATGGCTGGACCTATATATATATTATAAAAGTAATACATGGCTGGGCTCATAATGCTAGTTGGCCTCTTGGCTAGTGTCATATCCCATATATCCATGCTGCTCTTCCAGACTTTGGACCCTTAGATGCAATCTGGTCCAATACATAGATCAGAGGCTGTGTTTAATGTTATATGAACAGGAAATGAAATAGGAAGCTTATCTATATCAGAACAGAAGCGGATCTATGCATTGGACCAGATCGGATCTAAGGGTCTGAAGTCTGAAAGAGAAGCATGGATTTTATAGGATATGACAGCCTGTACACTTGCTAAAACAGGTCGAGACTGCTTTGATGCACTCATAGCAGCATCTGAACCTATCGCACTAACTTTGCATTTATCTTGGCAGCTGACACTTGTGAGCACTGAGGACATCGCTCCCGAGCCAGTAGTAGTAGTCTGAGCCACGAGAAATGTGGATGGGACAGTGGATGACGATAATGGAATGTCATGTGGCAAGCCGCTAGCAGACTGAATGTGAGATGGAATAGAAGTGATTTCATTGGCAGCCACAGTCAGCTGGCTGAGGTTTAATGTGATAAGTGGTTGCGGTGGCAGTGGGACAGTACTAGCCTCAGGAAGAGCTGTAGCAGGGACAGCAGAAGATGCAGTGCCAGCAGGCTGGCGGGGGTCATTGCGGTGGACCCAAGTGCCCTTGCTCTTCCTTGGCAACATCTGGTGGATGGTGTCGAAATGAGGGAATCCTGTGTTTTTGAATGGGCCTGCATTCTTATGACTCTTTAAAACAATATATTAGTCAAGTACTACTAGTACAATCCACTGCCATTGCGCACCTTGAGAAAGTTTGTCCAAGTAGATTCGTACTCCAAAGTAATCCCTGCACCATCTATATCACTCCACACAAACCCAGATGCATTCTTGATGTCCACAACAGCATGATAAGAACTTTTGAGCTATGGTCATTGTTGTCAGATCAATATAGAAAAGAAACAGTGCCGCATGCCAGGCAGATGGCATGGAG
>MU172312.1:3640-77916 GCA_016695485.1 Suillus hirtellus | reverse complement strand
CACAACAGCATGATAAGAACTTTTGAGCTATGGTCATTGTTGTCAGATCAATATAGAAAAGAAACAGTGCCGCATGCCAGGCAGATGGCATGGAGCGCATGTGCCACAGTGACTCACTTTTGTCCACCTAGTTTGACAGCTTGGTTTTGTTTTCTTGCCACCCAGTTGCTCAGGAAACCTCTCCTTGAGATGAGTGGCAGCACCATGCCAAGTTTGCTTCTTGAAGTTTGTCCCATCACTGGGAATGTGGAGGCAAAGGTATTCAATCAGAGCTGTGTCTTCGTCTGTAGTCCACTTGGCAGCTTGTTTGCGACATGTGGTGGCAGAGTTGCTGGCTTCAACAGGTCCTTTAGACTGAAGGGAGTGCCATGATCCCATACTAGATGAGTTAGATTGTGGCATGATAGTGGGGGTAAATAACAACAAGTGGTGGCACAATCTGGGATTTTGCTGAGGTTCAAATGTAAGGTCACATGATTGAATGTGAGTGCGAATTTGAATTGAAAATTTGTTGGCCAAATAGGACCTAACAAAATATATTTGATAACTCACTATTTGATACCGTAACAGATGCAGATCATGTGGCAGAGGTTATAGCGCGGCGCAATACAGGTTATACAGCAACATCGTCCAACTGAGTCATATTTAGCACCCCCTTACCAAATCCACCCGCAACCACTTTAAACCCATTATCTTGCACATCTGCAAGGAATAGCTCGTGTTGATCTGCCATCCTCTCGTTATTCCTCCGGATCTCTTGGATGATCCCATGTTGGCATATGCAAAGCGGGCATTCTGTCTCATGGTCCAGAAGACATCTATATGAAATGTACATTAGCACTGACATCACAAGATAGTCAGAAGAGGTGAAAGGAATAATTCGGTCAATTAATAAGTGAGCGAAATATGTACCGCTGGTGATACAAGTGGTTGCACATGAAATGGACACTGGGGAGATTGAGCTGCCCGCTGCACTGAGAACAGCACGTCACACTAAACACCTTTGCATGCATGGGGTCCTCTAGTTCAGCCACTTTCTTCAACTTCGCATTTGTTTCTAGCTGGTATGAGTTGATCAGTTGCTGGTCCTATCACAGGAAAAATCATCAGCATAAAAATGAGAAATAAATGCAAAGAAATCACAGTTTGCACTTCTTCCCTTTCCTCCTTGATGCGTCCCATGAGCCAGTCCTTAACAAGGCCTACATTCACTACTCCATTCCTACTCAATATCTGGACTACACCAAGCGGAGGTATTATCTGCTCCTTCTCAATGTGTTCCAGAATCTTCTCTATGTCCGCCTGGTGCCATGTGAGCAGCTCCGGTGTGCTTGTCAGGAAGTGCAGCACCAGCTCATAGAGGTGCGGGTGTGATGGGCCATATTGTACGAGAGCCTGCATGACCTGTGTTGACGCAGAAGACTTGGAGGGCGATGCATTGTGCTTGTCCATCCAAAACCATAAAATGTCTTTATACATACCTAGCTTCTCCCAAAGTACAACCAGACCTTGGGTATAGCTGTAGCTGCTGCAAATAATCAATGCATGTGTTTTATCACATGGTAAGGTGTCGCTCATCAGAACTTTGAGTGCCTTTTCCTGTTGTTCTGGAGAGCCTCCATCAAGGTAGAGCTCAAGCAATGTGGTTCTAAACTGCTACCTGATTGTATTTCTCTAGGTCTTCATCTTTGTCCAGACTGGTATCTAGAAGAGAAGATGGGAGAGAGGAGAGTGACTGTCCCCACTGACGTGCGGCTATGCTTTCTAGGAAATGGACAAAATATGAAGGATGATCAACAAAATGCACAAAATAGAGTGTAGGTGAAGGTTGTTTCTCTTTGGATGGTGTTGGTGTGCTGGGCTGCATTGTTTGGGGTTCCATAAGGTCCTCCTCTTTGTCTGGATTGGATTCCTCAACTTTGTCTTCAGGCGCGGGTGCACGCAAGAGGGCAAGGTACGAGAGGTAAGATGGGGCGTTTGCTGGTGCGCTCGACTGTTGTGGAGTGGTGTCCTCTGCTTCAGGGATGATGAGGGGCCCAGAGATAGTGCAAAGGTCAATAAGGAGCTGTGTCATCTCCTCTGGAAGATTATCTAGCATAGCATGTCCATACCTAGCGAGGTTACTTTCCGCCTATATAAATGTATTAGCCTCATGCAGGAAAAAAAATCCAAACCGAATAACAAAGATTAGACTTACCACGACTGCTCCCAAGTGTCTCAAATATGTCAATGCTTCCCCATACTTCCCAGCATCTTCGATCATGACCCTCAAATATTCTTCATGTCGCTTATAGTGCTTCGCAAGGTAGCTGGCATGATCAAAGTATCCTGCCTGCCTACACACCCAGATAGCAGTGTCTAGGTCAAATGGAAGGTCGCCATTTGACTCTCCCACACCAGAGCGTCAAGACTCTGTTTTAATGAAGCTGTCTAAGCATGCAACGTCTTTGAGTTTGGTGTACGTGTTAAGCAGAAGAGTGGTATGATCAGTGTTTGCAAGGCCAAGGGCATGTAGCTCTTGCAGATAGGTAACAAGGTTGTGTATGCACTGAGCATCCAGGAACTGCACCACCATTGTTAGATCTATTGTATTGGAAAAAAAACACAAATAACTGACTTTTCTAATGATGTAGCTTGGTTTCACCCAACCTATTGTCTTCAGATAGCATGTCATTGCGCCATCCCAATCTCTTTTTGTGTAGAGGTGGTCACTGTGCTGACAGTAAATATCAGCCATGTAGCTCTCATTGAGGTGTTGTGTCTGCACGAGACTCAGCGCAAGTGGGTAAAAAACCTTTGCATACAGCATGGAGAGTTTTGCAGAGGTGGATTTCTTGGCAAGGTGAGTCAGCTAAACAAGAGCAGTGACGTCAGATTAAAAGTCAATGCACAATTCTGAGCATCGTTAGGATGCACCTGCCCATTATTTGTGAGGATGTAGATACTTCCCCACTCTGAGATTACCTCTCTGATACCCTCTGCAAACACCCCAGTATATCCAACTACCTTATTCTCCATGTCAAACACAGTCACCCTCGATGCATCATCATCTCCACCTGATGCTTGTGCTGCAAGTTTTCATGTAGCAGATGACATTGTTGCAGCTGTTGTGGGTGGTGAAATGACTATCACATAGTTAAGGTGGGTGTGGATTGACAACTTGTAGCCTGTGAAAGACGTAACATCACCTCTCAGTATTTGAGTTCATACCGATTGGCTCACCTTCATAAGCATTTGGCAGCTCCCTCCCATGTAAACCATATGCATATACTGCTTCATCTCTTGCAAGCACGATCTTCTTGGCGCACCAATCCATCACTGCACATCCTAATCCACATCCAATATCATCTAATAACACGCTAGATCCTCCACTCCCTTTGCCAGACACATGGTACAAGTGTACTGTGTTTGTGGTCACAATGAAAAGGTGCAAGTTGTTATCCTTAGCATCAGCATTAGTGAGACTTGGAAGTTCTCGGAAACCAAGGCCAGTGATAGGTTCAGGGGATGATTCATGGATGATGCATGTCTTAGGCAGTGCAGTCAGGGACATTGTGGAAGATGGTGACTGGTCCAGGTGCCTGTAAAGTAACACTGTCCTGTCAGCCAAGCCGATGGCAAGGAAAGACAGCACAGAAGAAAGTGCAAAGCAAGAGACCTGAATTACAAGCTCACCAAGTGAAAGCTGAATGTAGTGAGCCACTCACTGGATGAGGTTTGTTGCTAGGCTGGACCTTGGCAGATTTCAGTAACACTGGTGCTTGGTTTCTCTTGTCCGTCTTCCCAAGATCCCAAATCTTGAGCAAACTACCTTGTACTGCGCTCTCCTCCCCAATTGTCACCAACACACCATTCCTCTCTGTCATGTGCATTACTTGTCCTCCCACATGTGCGACCCAGCTCATTGTCGATACAAACTCCTTGTTTAGAGTGTGTATACTGCCATGAATATCCGCAACAAGTAACCCAGCACCGGATGAGGCGACAGTTGAGATTTCCAGGGTGATTTTGAAAATCTCGGGTGGGTTAGCAAGGTCATGGATGTCCTTCACAGGGTGAGCATTGAAAAATGCAAATTGGCGAAGCTGAATGGGTCTAATAACTGAGGGCGACTACAACATCTGACAGTGGCTAACATACCGCAGTAGCAGCTACAACTTGGACTGTCATATTTACCATTGAACTTGACACGAAAGTTGACTACTAGTGCTACAGTCTGTGAAGGGGAATTGAACCAGCGCTGGTCATCCTGCTAATTTGAGTAATCATGTTGTAATCAGGAACCATAGGTGTCTGCAGTGCAGATGGCACTCATAATGACTAAGTACTAGTATGTACCCTAGTAGGACTAAATACTAATGTGCATCAGTCAAAGTTGGGGCAGCATATCATGTATCTACTATTCTATATTTGTTGTGAAAAATAGCTGGTCTGCGATGTCAAGGACATCTGTGAGCATGTTAACATGATAGCTGTAGTAAGAGATATCAAGGTATGGAATCTTGCGGATATGATGTCGGACAGAGAATAAGACAGCATATAACATACAAAGCTAGGAAACTGCTGTGGCATCACAAGTTGCATGAGAGCAGGGGCTTTCCTCTAGCTGTTCCTACATAAATGTCAGTACTTTGTTGGCTGAAGGCTGTTCTTCCAGTTTATCAAGCCAGCACTCCTGCATGAACACCCATATAGCATCAGTGATGGATGGAGTCACTGGTTGGGCAGGCTTTTGGCCTCTGAGTATTTGTACAGTAACTTGATGGTCACTCCGAAATTCGGAATATGGAACCTTTCCTGTGAAGACCTAGAAGAGATTGATAATTGCATTGCATGATGTCAAAATCCACCAACAAACCTGCAACATGATGCACCCAAAAGAATATATGTCCAATGCCAATTGGGGTGAGCTTATCGACTCCTCATCTTCTGTAACTTGAAAGTTTTCAGGCGCAGCCCATTGCACATTGCTTCTGATATATGACGTGCCATGGAGCTCGGCACAAAAAATAAGAATCCCATGGTCAGC
The DNA here is from genome assembly GCA_016695485.1 of Suillus hirtellus. Classification (NCBI taxonomy): domain Eukaryota; kingdom Fungi; phylum Basidiomycota; class Agaricomycetes; order Boletales; family Suillaceae; genus Suillus; species Suillus hirtellus. The sequence goes on along the minus strand of MU172312.1, from coordinate 72,887 downwards.
CATGAAGGTGTCTCCGGTCTCATTGATGAGAATGTTGTTCTGAGTCGCATCAATAATTGTTTTGAAGGAGATATTTGTGGTACTCATGCCGGTGAGATCACCATGTACTATGTTTTCAGAGTGCACTAATATTCACATTAGCTTTGTGCTGAATACTGAGGTTTGGCGCATACAGTACTGAAGAGCTGAAGCGACATCTTTGAGCTGTAATAGCAAATATTAAAATATGAGCCATACCATGAAGAAAGACCCACGATTTGGAGCATTTGAGTGAGAGTGAGTTGCTGGAAATCATGTTCCAGAAGTATGGTAAGTGAGCCTTTGTTCATCCATGGGGAGATGATTGCAGGCAGTGGACCAAACCCTTGAGTTACACCCAACAAAGGTAACAGATTGGCATGTTTAAGTTTAGTATTCCACTGCAAGTTGTGTTCAAGCCTCTGAAGTGTCATGCATTAGCAAATAAACACGTGGTATTACTAGTGTGTGGTGCCATTCCAACCTTGGTGATTTTTATCTTGCAGTTATCATTCAGAATTTCAAGTCGCAAACACTTTACTGCAACCTGGTAGATGGAGACAGTATGAGTGCATATTTACAGGTGCAAACCTGAAGCAGCTACTGTGATTCAAGGGTGCTTATGTATGCACTTCCAGACATTCCCAAAACTGCCTTGAGCGACAGGGTATCGGGATGACTCCTTGCTTATTTGTTCAGTGAGATCGAGCAGACTATTGATCCGTAGACACTTGGTCAAAATTACACGAAACATAAATTTGCATAAAAAACAAACTCATTGTTTATTTGTGCTGACTTCCAGCTAAGCCCAAGGTTGGCAAGCAATGAGTATATATTTCTTGCCAACTTGTTCAGCCAGGCTTGAAACTGAGCTGGTAACAGGATCATCATATGAAGAGGACAAGTGGCTAGTAAATGAGTCTGATTGAGACAGCTGACTGGAAACATGAGATAACGTCCCCATAGCCACCCCACATGGTAGGATTCTTAAGGAGTGTAAATAAGTAGCCTATCCACTAATGGAGCTGAGCATTAGCATTGGATTGTGACAGGTATGTCTCTGTCTGGGGCGGTGCAAATTTTAAATTTCAATCCCATATCCAGCAGCTATATGAGCGTCGACACCATCGAGTTGTTCATTTATGTAACTTGTAAGATAAGACCATCATCTTCAATTCATATCCTAGGACACCCTCAATTGGATGCCCGAGGCTGACACAAATGTTATCACATATGTAATAATGTAACATCCACCTTGGCAGGTATACCAGTAAGCACCTATTAATTGTGGTAAGCGCCAGCATTGCTGCATCATAGTGCATACAGACTTACATGCAGCTGCCTCATGCTAGTCAGACGAGCAATTTGATGGCTTTAGTATGAATTCAGGGGTCAGGGCAGTGAACCCCTGAACCCTGGGATGTGGTCCATGTACTACACAAGTTGTGCCAAGTCCTGGACAAAACAGTAATTATCAGCCTATCAAGCGCTTCCAGGTCTTGCAGGACTTCTGCAAGCCTCAAGCATGCAAATGTGTGCTAATACAGATTCACTACTACTATTTTTTCTCCCACCATCATTCCCCCCTTACCCATTCTCTCATCGACTCAGAGGAAATGTTAGAAAATACCCCTACTGGCATAGTTGCTTCATCTGTTCCTCTTCACATCATCAGTAAAAATTTCCACTTGCTGTGTATTTGACCCTTCCATATCTTTTCCCAGGTATTGTCATCCGCCTTGATGGCACTTCAAAGAAGAAAATCAATTTTGCCGAGTTGAAGTTTGATTCACAGCGACAGGAGATTCACAACAGTTCGGAACAAAACAAAGACCTGAATGTGATGTTCGACCCCACCATGTGAGCCTCACTTGGTTTTGTAGAAACTTGTTCAGAACATTGCAACACAGTGCAGTGACCACTGACCGGGTTTCATTATCTATACACTTTCAAGGCATGTTTCCATGGAAGACCACCAAGAAGTTTTCATTAGACAGAAAAGACATCTTGTCTAATGCAGTGAGTCACTGCGGCAAACGAGGTGAATAAATGTTCCTCTAGCTGTACTGCATAACACTTATAGTTCGATGTGATAGAGTATAGGATGACTGAGGGGAAGATGTCTGTTGTTGTCACAATATCGTCAGTATATTAGTCTCTTATCTCAGAAGAAACCTGAGCTGACCATGATTGAAGATATCAGACAGCTGCAGTCAACAAGCAGCAGTATTCTAGAGATCTGCCCAAGATTTCGGCTACTTGTGATAGGGAAGGTCTGTCTCTGACATTATCTTCAAGCATAGACAATTCATGCATCCACTTTGCAGACCAGAGTCGGAAAGTCATCACTGATCCAGCAGGCATTCAAAATAAATGAAGTAGTTGAGTCCATGAATTACTGTCACATAGGGCCCATTACTGACGTTCACATGTCCTTTACAGCATATTTCTGAACACAAACATGGTGAAGCAGATATCAAAAGGGAATTCATTGCAGAAGAAAATGAACAATTTGTCCTCCATGATAGTCAGGGGTTTGAAGCTGGTGATAGCATGATTTTCAAGACTGCAAAAGACTTCATTGACTGCTGACGCAAGGAGCATAAACTGCAGGACAAGATCCATGCGGTCTGGTATGGTCTTCTGGCTTCTGCTACCACACTGCCATACTGACACTGCTCAAAGGCTCTGCCTCTCGATACCTCAGGCTGATGGACACTTACTTGAGAGTGGGGTAGAGGAATTTCTCAAATTGAGGAAGGACATACTAGGCGATAGTGTGTAGCGTTTATATTTCATTTCTCACAACTCATGTTTTAAATCCAGTTCTGCTAATTGCTGTCTTCACCAAGCATGACATCCTTGTCAACAAATTGGAGTACAACACTGGTGAATCATACAATGAAGTCAAGCTCGAAGAGCTTAAAGTTAGCACATTGGATAAACTGTGTATCCAGCCACTTAAGGAAGCAGCTGGGAGCAACATCCTGCATCCAACCATTTCAAGTAAAGGGGTTTAGATTATCTAGTCCCTGATTCTGACATACCATTATAGTGAATGAAGAGTATGAGAGTACCATAAGACAACTGATCAATCTTACAACCACGAACGTCAAAAAATATGTTGCCTCAGAAGTGGCATTAGCAATGATGATAGCCCAGCGAGTAGACATCAGTCTTAAACTTAAAGCATCAATTGCATTTGCATAACCACTGCTATTTTGGTAAAAGCCTTAATTTCATATTTTTGCTCTCCACAGTATTGGTGAGAAAAGTTAGTCTTGCCATAGTCTTCAGTGCCTTGTCCACTTCCAATTTTCTAGGATATTGGAGAGGTCTTGCTTCGAGCATGAACTTCACCAGCTTTACCATGTTAGACTGCTTGTCTGTGATTCACAAGGACATCATTGACATTTGGAACTTCAATGACCCTCATTGTGTAAGATGCATGTTCAGTTTCATGTCACAGGCTGCTGACACGTTTCTGCGAAGCACTTGGCCAGTGACCAGTTCAAAGCACTGATCCTAAAAGATCTAGACAAGGTCGACCTTCCACACACAGCACAGGCTTTGTGAATTGTTAGTTATTGTACTCCGAGATGCTTTCAATTTACAGAAACCCTGACAGTGAATTCGGCCTCTCTGTGGTTGCAACAATTGCATTGATTTTGTCATCGCTATCTGGCCCGCTTCTACCAATTGTCGTACCAATTGCCACAGGGGTGGTCTTGGCTAAATGGGTTTATGATACCTATCAACAGACATGAGTGAATGCATGCTGTTTCTAACTGAAAGGTGGTCATAAGGTGACCAATCTAGAAACATTGTTTTGCAGTGGATCATGACATACATCATGTATTTAACATGTATTATGCAAATCTTGTCCCTGCTAGCACTGACAGGGCCCATCTCTCGTCATGTCATCAAAATTGCCATCAAAGGTTATGAGGGGACATGCAAAAGCGATGTCCACTCAGCAATTCAATCGCACTGTGTATCTGTCACCCATGGTGGAGGGGATGATGCATTGGAGAAGATAGTTAGATTGATCAAGTGTTAAGGTCGTACTCTCATAGGATCGGATCCGAAGGACTTTGGCCTCAGCTTGTGTGCTGTGCCCCTTTCCCAAGGACTGTCCCTTATTTCAAAGTACTAATGACGATGTGTCCGAAGGTCCAGACGAGTATTGTAGTATATCCGGATGTCTTCCGGATATCGGAAATGCATGTAAGGCTAATCCGGACATATCCGAACTAGAAACAAACAGAGTATAGACTACCTGAAGGTAGAGCCGGAGATGTAGACTATCGGAATCTATCCGAAGTCTCAGAGGATGACAAGAGTAAGAAGTACTCAAGTCCGGAAGACAGAAAGAGGACAAACTAAGATGATATTCAAACTGAGGTACTACAGGACATTTACATGAGTTTATATACTAGTAGGCATAACGAAAAGATCAGTAAGCAGTATCCGAGGCTATGTAGAAAGCATATGCAAAGGTTAATAATCACAAGTCGGAAATGAACATAGGTAGACGGATCAGTAATCATACTGGTAATAGATATAGCCAAAACAACGGAAATAAGGAAATACCGAATAGGCTGTGTTTAACGTTAAATGAACAGGAAATGAAATAGGAAGCTTATCTATATCAGAACAGAAGCGGATCTATGCATCAGACCGGATCGGATCTAAGGTCTGAAGTCTGGAAGAGAAGCGTGGATATTATGGGATATGACATCAAGGATCATTCTATCAAGGCTGAAGATGTTCAGAACCTGAGGATGAAGATTGGGCACATGGATTTGCAAGTAGACGAAGAGTGGTAGACAGTCACCATCTGGGCTTTCATACATGACAATGGTTTGTAGTTTCCAAATGTGCCTGGTTCACTAATACATGTACATATGTGTACAATGCTTATCTACATATATGTTTGACTAAGGTTTGAACTCGAGCTACATAAGTGTAACTTAGTAGTGGGTTGCAGGTTCAGTGGGGCAGGAATCTGTTATACTTGATGATGAATATTCATGTCATGAATGCTGTTTGCTGACTTTCGATCACTTTTCCTTTTTCATAGTACCTCACATATATTGTTGTCACAGTCATATCTCACTCAATTTCAGCATATTATTCAAATACATTGAATTGCAATGACAGCAGATGAGAACATGAGACTATGACAAAAAAACAATGTGAGGACAATGCACAATACAATGAAGACGATGCGATACAACATGGAGCGTACTACGAAGTTGCATATGAGATGAGATATAAAGGGACCAGTATTTCCAGAAGGTACAGGTCCAAGTCAGCTTCACAAGCTGTTGTAGTCCCCGATGCACTACCTACTGAATGCACTGCATGACACCCTGCCCACTTTTTCCTGAAACAGTCAGTGAGATCCTCTCTAAGCTGAGCTTGATGACAGGCATAGGCACTCAGACCCTCATTATCAGCTGCAGTGGCAAGCACATGTGCCACAATCTTCTTTTGCCACCAGGTTGCATGCCACTTAAGAAAGCAGGACACCTGGTGCATCTCCTCCTGGAGCAACTTGACTTCTTCTGCCCATCGCATGGATCTCACATGAGCCTTGCACCATTCAATCCTGAGACCTAGAAGTAAGATTAGTTTCCATCTCACACAACTCACATTCCAGCTTACTATCTTGTACTGTCTCATCTTTGTCATCCCTGACACCTTCAACCAACCAGATCCATGATAATTGTCTTCAACCTTCGCTTTTGCCTTGCTTTGGAACTGACATCCCACGTACATCAGTCTTCTTGCATGATTTAGCAGTCAACCACACTTCTTTGAAACTTCAATCCCTCACCCTGCTCAATATCCACACTATATTCCCATCTAATGATGATGACACTAATCCTCACAGACCTCATACCCATCTATGAATGCTTGCACAAGTCCCCACTATCCGTATCCTCACATATGACCACACTGTCTAGTTACATTGGGTTCTCACACCTTCTTCCCTGCCTTACCCACTCACTGCTCTCAACATAAAGTTCCCCATCCATACAGATCATTCCAGAGTTCTGCTAGGCTTCATCTCATTCCTCAAGACTCTTTCCTCCCTCTGCACTCTCATCTTGCAAAACCATGTTCCTGCCCTTTTATTGTCACCAAGGGCTCTTCCAGCCCTCTGTGCTATTTCTGCACCTTTATCTACCATCTCTGCTATCTGTTCTGGACACAGCATCATCAAGCTTGATATCCGTGATGAGGCCATGCTCATGCCACTCTACTTTGTAGAAGCACACTCCCACTTGTTGAGGGTACAAGAGCTCTCCCTGTTTAAAGGGGACTGGGATGATGAAGTTGTGCTGGCCATTGTTGCACATTTTCCCAATTTAACTAAGTTACAAGTCAGGTATGCAAGGGGACCAAGCAAGGTGCATTGCATTTCCCTCATTCCTTCTCTCCCTCATCTCTAACTAACATTTTCAGGATACTATACTCAGTGTAGGTTTGCATACACTGTACACTCTTCCGCACCTCATATCCACACATATCTTCTGCATCCCTCTTTCCCTGCCCCCTCAACATGTCCTTGAGGCAAGGAAACATGACGGCAACACAATATATGGCACCCCTGATATCAGTGGTACTTACTTCGAGAGCATGCATGACATCGATACAGTTACTGATATGCTGATGGAGGGTGTTCTCAGCCTGCAGCAGCTGCCTTTCTCCCAAGATGCCAGCATTGACTTTATGTATGAGCAAGGTAATGTCTCTAGATTACATTTCAATCTAAACACAAGTCTGATCCTGCCAAAGAACTCCAAATGTTGGAGCCATTTGATGAGTACATTCGCAAACTTATTGTACATCTGTGTTACAACGGTGTGTCATCGTGTGCGAACTCGGGTGGTTCAATCGACAGTAGTTGCAAACAAGCAATGTCTGGTATGCCGAAGTCGATGAGGTCACCTCTACAGAAGAGCAGAGGTTGCTAAGTCGAACAGTGGTTGACTATGATCGCGGTTTACAGGCAGAAGGGGTCTCAAACCCTTACTGAAGGTGCAGATCGGGAGAGGTCTGGTAAACCAAGTAGATTGGAATACTAGTTCTAGGTTCTGGTCCAAGTAAGACTAAAGTAAGGAACATCTACTTTAGCGTCGTGACTTATATAAGTCTACTCTGTCGTATCTAAGCTCAGCTCTAAGCTGGGTTCTAATCTGCTTATCTATCGAGTCAGAGATAACCTGCACGAGGTCGGCCTTCTATCTGCTGCAGTGCAGTCCGCAGTCTTCTATCAGTACATGAGGCAACCATGAGGCTTGCCTTCTATCTTGATAACCATTAATAGACCATCTAGGTCTATGTCATCATATGGTATCATCGTCGTCATCGGTTCTCCGAGGTTCGCCGATGTTCTGGTCGTTATCTGTAAGCGTTCCAGAACGCTTACCTAAGCCCGGCATCTTCCGGCTTATCTTCTATCTGTCATAAGGCCTGGCTCGGCCCGTCTTCGTCGTCATGGACCTTTGGTCCAGTCTTTCATCGTCAAGGGCCTTCGGCCTGTCATTCTGGTTTGTCACTAGCTTTCCAAGCTAGGTGCGTATCTTCTTCTACATCGAGCCTGCTGGGCTCGGTACGGTTCCTGTGTTCTATCATTGCCGTGCGGTGGCAGAGGGCAGGTCGGTAGCTGGGGGCTCATGCCAGGTCATGTGACAGTCACTGTAACAATCTGCTTTGTTCTATTTTGATTGTGGTTCTGGAGGCACTAATCATGTTCTGTGCATAGATCACATGGAACCATACTTGTCCTGGACTTTGCACTGTTCAGCTGCACCCAGGGTGGGTGTGGCAGTGCACAGACATTTTGTTCTTGCCAAATGTGACACATGTTGCATCTGGCTCTGTTCTATTGTCTACATGCAGTCTGATACTGTCATTTGATTAAGCTGGTAAGTTTGTGCTTAATTTGACCATTTGGAAGTCTGGCAATAGCTTTCACCATGGATATGTGCTGATGAGCCAAAAGGGATCCGTATTGTGCCAACCAAGTCCACAGGGTGATTGAAGTCAAGCAGAGTGAAGTTGCATGGGTTGGGATGCCCCCTCAAATATGTATATGTATGTAGGAGCAAAATCAAGAACATATTGTGAAAAAAAATGGTTTATATGAAATGTAAGATGCTACTGAATTGTGTTAGTGGGATGGGGACCTGCAGCCATAGTTGCACCTGTCTGATGGTCTGTATGGGCCTTAATCTGCATATTAAATACCAAACAATGAGTTTTTTTATCTTCCTTAATACTTTCTTACCCTTGACTATACCATGGCTTATTGTGGTCCAAAGCCTTGGACAACAGTGGAAGAGGATGCATTTCTCAAAGCTTTACTACCTGTGTTTATCAGAGCTCAGCATCTGAAAACATTTGTGAATTTTTGGGCTGATACCTTCTGCAGTTTTTTCTATTGATGGCCCAAGTGCATACATCTACACCACAATGGTGTCCCTGTTGAAGGAGACCTTACCCCTGATCAATTGGAAATTGTTAAGCTGGTCATTGCTGAGCATAGGATAGTGAGTCACATCAGCACACACATAAATGATCACTTGTTAAATTTTCTTTTACCATAGGTCATCAAGTGTTGGTTTAGATGGCAGACCAATACAGTGCATCTTGCATGGTCAGGCAATTCCTGTGGTGTGCTCAATCTCAATGACACATTCAGTGGGGGGATCAATGAGCTCAAAGGGTCTCAAGCACCACAAGAAGTTGAATTATTCACAATATCACTATGAAACATGTGTGAAGGCTGCCGCTGATTCTGCAATTACAACGGGGGGATTTCCTTGCATGGTAATAAGCTGGCTAAACAGAAGGAGGTCACTCATATCATGTATACCAAGGAGGGTGATAAAATATGCATGGAAGTCAAGCAAAAGCACAAAAAAGTGCTTGCCAAGTGGAAACACAATCATGAGCTGGCCAAAGCTGGGTTAGTTGAAGAAGTCAATAATGATACAAAGATACAGTATGCACTTCTGGCTCATAATTTTCTTTTTTGTTCTGATGAAAGTCATAGAGCTTTCGATGAATTGGGGTTGCACCTGGATTGTATCTTCCATCATCTGTCCCATAAGATGGGGGGACTAAAATTCACCTGCATTGCTGGTGGACGCAACCCTAGTACAGGAGAGGTCGTTGTAGTTGAGTGAGTCAAATATCAGAATTCTCACAAATGTGCCATATGCTAATAACAATAAACATAGTTTCCACTTGGGAGAAACAGACACCAGTGCAGATTTCTCAGCCTCTTGTTCTTGGTTCTCAGACATTCAGGTTGCCTATGCAAATTTTGTGAAGAAAGCTGTTGGTATGTTTTTCATAAGCTCTTGGTGGCAAGAGTAATGTGATTGCTCACTGTCTGGCACTAGCTCACAATGACAATATGCAGTCACTAGTGAATGAAGAAGCCTCAGCACAGGCCTTAGTTGCTGGCAAGGATATGAACGAGTGTGAGGATTCAAATCAAGATGGGAATATTTTTGACGATAAAGATGGGAATGTTTGTGATGATGAAGACAGACAAGATGCTACCATTGGCCTTTATGACATACCCCAGGAGGTCAGTACAATTTCCATGAAATGCATTAAGTGTATTTGCTCATGAACGAGATCACCATTTATAATGCATTACCGCTAATGCATTCTGTCCAACGCATTTCATGTAATGCATTTAGTTCATGCCTGTTCTGGACTTCTCAGTGGGTCTGCAAGGTGTTGACTTGGATACCTCAGAATGGTTCAACTTGAACATGGATTGCCTTTACAACAAGTCTGATGCACTCCTTCAATTTCAGGAGTTAGACCCCAGTGCCCCCTCCCTGTTTAATCCATTGTTTGAATACCCTACTACTGTTGCATCTGCTTCTGTACCTGTACAAGACCTTGACTACTACTAGCTTACACAGTTTTTTCAAGATCTAAACCTCCCAAATAATGGAGCACTCGAGTTCACTGTTCTGCCTCTATTGCCACCTGCTGCAGTGCTCCATCATCACTTACCTGATCCATCTATGGTTCCAGGCACAAGAGTAACTACCCCCTTACCACAATCCATGACTCTCCAGATGCTATTGCCATGACTTCCAAGCACACCAGCTGAAGTTACCACTGGAACTCCATTGAACATGTCTGTTCATCTCAATCCATTGACTATTGACTTGGAGCAACTGAGTGGTCCTTGCCATACAGTATGTCATCATGTTTCATCAACGCATGAACAGGCACTCAATGCTATTGGGTCATCAAAGGTGCATATCTGTGCTATGATGGTAGCTCAGGAGGGCAAAGAAAACGATGGAATCACTCTCTCATCTACAAAGCGCAAGGCCAAGCTCACCAATCAACATGTCAACAAGTTTTCTTGCAACATTATAGTTGTCAAATAAAGACTTATGGCTTGTAGAAAACAGAAGTGCAGTTAGCACTTGTTTCAGGTCTACTATATCTGTACATATCCTATGATAGCATGTTTTTTGGTCAGCAGTCAAGATACCCCTTCAATTTTATTTGATAGTCACCAGTCACTTTATATATATCCCACCCCAGTGTGTCTGTTCATTCAAGTACCTTTTGACATCTCCCAGACTAGCTTGTGATTTTTTGGCTTACCGGACTTGAAGAATATCAGGCTTTTATACCATCTGCAAGCTGCTCTTGAAGACATGCTATTGTGTCTGATGTATGAGTCTCACTCAATGGTAAACAAGATTATTATTGACAATATGAACATCACACAAGTCTAAAGAGCCAGAGTAATAGTAGGAATAGCATACACAATGACATTGAAAGAAGTGTCGCAGAAAGTTCTATCATGATATAATACATTAATTGGATGGAAGAGAATTTATGACTTACATGACTGGTACACATGGTGAGACTTTACGTTCTAAGCAGTCTGGTGCACACTTCATGCCCATGGGTCCAATGGATGACATCAAGGTTGTGCAACTCCAGAACAGTGAAGATTGCCTGGTCAATGGTGCTGACCCAAAATCACTGTCTGGCTCTATCACTGGTTTGGATGGTGCTAATGAATGAAAGTGGGGCATGAACGATATATTCATTTGAGCAAACTCGATACCACACCTTCATTGATCTCACACATCTCCTCATTATGTAACACACAACTGGTTGAATGCATGCGATCCACTCTGGGCGCTCCAGGGGTTATCTCCTGGGAACATTTTTCTGTGAGGATTTTTGCCAATGGTCAAGTTGGAGACTGGGAGTAGTCTGCAGAGTTGTCATGATCAATTAGATTTTCAACAATGCAGGTTGCCAATGGCTTCTACTTATCTTGAAATTGTCCAAGTCACATGAGTCAAAGGCCCTAGCAAGGAGAAGCTGAGCAAGGGTATACATCCTGTGTGGGATGGCAGGCCAGTATGTGAGTAGCTGAGGGGACAAATTCTGCTGGCATGTAGTACAAAGGCATAGGGATATGGTGGGAGGAAAACATCAATAATAAGCCTAGAGAAGCCGGCTATATAGGATTTGGAAATGATTTGAAACTGCTGGCAGCAAGAAGCCAAATGTATTAGGATTCATTTTACTAGGCAATGCATTAATGGTATTCAAAGTAAAAATATTAAGGCTCTGAATTGATTCTGAAACACGTTCTGGATGATGTTCTGAAAATTGCTTGAAAAGCTTATTTTAAACTCTGCTCAAAACACTTAGCACTTCAAATCTCACAAGTCCTCATGCAGGGTTAGGGTTAGATGCTCACACATACAAAAAAAAGCATGTATTTTATAGCTAGTAAACAATGGTAGAGAACAAAGTACTGGTAGAGGGATGCATGTACCCTGACCTGACAGCGACACCGATAGCAACAGTCTCCTCATCCTTAGGGGGCGTCATAATAATTGTGCCCTGGTAGTTTTGTCAGATGCAGAGACATTCAGGAGGCAGTTGAGAAGAGTGTGAATGTGCTTACCCATTGTTTGAAGAGAGTGAAAATGAAAAATAAACTCATTGACCATCTGCTCAATCTCCTCTACAGACAAGCAGCCCTTGTCATTGGTGATTGTGATGCGATTTGACTTACCAGTAGTTTTATCAGATGCAGAGACATTCAGGATACCTGATGCGATTTGACTTACCAATAGTTTTGTCAGATGCAGAGACGTTCAGGATACTGTTGGTGTCAATATTGAATATTGAAGGTGACCTCAATCTGAGGAACACCACAAGGTGCTGGGGGAATGCAAGATAGCTCAAACTTGCCAAGCAAGTTGTTGTCCTTCATGCGTACATGCTCACCCTTGTACACCTGGATTAAGACACCAGGTTAGTTGTCCAAGAATGTTGAGAATGTCTCAGACTTCTTGGTGGGGATGGTGGTGTTGTGGTGCTTGGTGGGGATGATGGTGTGGTGCTTGGTGGGGATGGTGGTGTGGTGCTTGGTAGGGACAACAGCAGCACATGCCACAAAAATTTAAACTCCACTTGAATCTTGCTTAGATTAAATTAAGTCATTGATCAGAGATGATGATAAGATACCAGCCCCAATGTCTCGCCAGTCACAACATCAAGCACTCCTTCAACAGATAGATTCGGCTAGCCTAGATGTCACTATGGCATGGGTTGAACATGTCACACAAGATGATGGTAGTTCAGACTCAGCTATGTTTGATATTAGGACCACATCCCCCATGTCCGCCATGTCTCCAATGTCCATGTGCAATGCTTCAGAATATTCTGGCAACTCAAGTATCAACTCAATTGTGATCTATGAGCAATTTGCTCAACTTCTTGGCTCACTTACTACCCTTTGGGATGAAGTAGAGATGACCCATGTCCTTCACCAACCCAATGAGCCCCCTATGCAAGCTCCACAGATCCAGCTACTTGATCACTTCTCTATTCATTGCCCCCACCTATTCCAAAAGAAGTTACATGTTGCTCCAGAAATATTCAATGATATTCTTGATGAGATCAGCGACCATCTTATCTTCCATAATCAATCCAACAATCCCCAACTTCCTGTTGCCATCCAACTTGCAATATTTCTTAACCATGTTGGCCACTATGACAATGCAATCTCAAATGAGGATGTCTGCCAGTGGGCAGGTGTTAGCATTGGGTCAGCCACAAACTGCACTAATTGTGTCATGATGGCCCTGCTTGCCAAGCATAACAAATTCATATTCTTCCCCACTCTTGACTCTGATGAAGCTGGTCATTCCTGGAAGTATGTTCAGGACAATACTTGCCCAGAGTAGTGGAATGATATTCTAGCTGCTGATGGATCATTGATAACTCTTTGTGACAAGCCAAGTCTCTATGATGAGACTTTTCATAGTAGGAACCCTCAGTACTTCCTCAACTGCCAGGTATTTTATTTTATTTTATTTTATAGCCCTTTCTTTAATCTAAATTCTTTTAGGCAGTTGTTATGATCCATAATCTTGCTATAGCAGATTATGCTATTGGTCATACTGGCAGTGCACATGATGCATATACATTCCAATCTACTCATATTTACCATCATCATACAACACTTCTTGGAGATAACCATTGGATCTGGGTAGATAGTGCCTACCCATTAGAGTCATGGTGCATCCCACCTTTCAAGAAGCCTGTCAGTGGGGCCTTAACCAGTGACCAGAAGGCATTGAACACTGCCCTTTACAGAGTATGTGTGTTATTTCATTTTTCCTTGTGTCCATTTATTTTTGGTGATTTAGGTTTGTATCTGGGTAGAGCATGCATTTGCTGCTCTCAAAAATTGCTTTCAGTCTCTTCAAGAAATTTGACTCCCATTGCAGCATGACAGACACCTTGCATATATGTCTTACTGGGTCTAGTGCTGCCTTATCCTTCATAACATGGTGATTCAGTTTGAAGAGCACCATGGGATCAAGAGTACAACTGAAGAGTCAGCCTCCAGGCCTATATGCCTGCAGTGGACACAGATCATGATGTAGATGAGTTGGGTCCTGGAGATACCTCATATCAAGGTACTTCTGGACACCAAGTTCATTCAAAGTTGATGGAATATTTGGTGAACTAACAAGACAAATGTATTGGCAACATATCTTAAACATAGGAGCAAGCATGTAACAACATATATGGGCCCAGAAAGTATGTAAATATATGTATGATGAGACAGAGAACATATAACATGAATGGTATGCAAAACATGAGGTGTGAGAGTATGACAAACCACTGGTACAACAGAAGCAGACAACAACAACAACAACAACAACAACAACAACAATGATAAAGCCTACACTAATCAGCCACACCTCCTTTCAATTTGAGAAGCTTGATTTCGAGCTGAAGGATGGCTTTGCACTTAGCATGAACTTTGGCTTGAGCTTCAAGAACTTGAAGGTCAAGAGTCTTGGACTCTTGACAGCACTGATGTATGACAACAGCCTTGCTGCACTTTCTCACATTGGAAGTTGAGGTCACATTTCTGACAGAAAGTGTTGACCTTGGCAATCTTGTACTCAGAGGTGGCTGCCTTCACAGTGTAAATATAGGACATGTTGCTGGTTAGCATCTTGACTTTCCCACAAACACTCCTGACCTCCAATGCAATGTTCTTCTCAAGGTGTGATTTTCTTGCACCACTATTATTGAGTGTGGTTTGTAGGTGTGAGGAGGAAGACAGCGACAAAAGTCCCGAGGATGTAGAGTGTGTCGTCATCTTTATGGATGACGATGCAATGGATGATGGTGGGTTTGGTGAGTGCATGGGTCCATGGCCCATCCCACAATCAGCATGGGTTTTGAATGTTCCGAGGGATGGGCAGTTGTGCGTGTGTATGTAAGGTAGGGAGGGGGAGGAGAGTGGGCATTTGTTGGAGAGGGACCACTGGATTGTGAGCGCTTCTTCATGCTCTACCTCCCCCTAATCCTCCTGTATGGTGATGTTTTGCTCATCATAGTCAAGCTTCTCGCCCATGGTGAAGTCGTTGAAGTTAGGAGGAGGGTTGGTGGGAGGGTTGGTGGGAGGACAGTTGGCAGAAGGATGGTGAGAGGGAGAATGGTGGGCAGGAAGAGCATTGGCAGGAGGATCATTTATAGGAGGAGCATTGGTGGGAGGAGTGTTGACGGGAGGAGCATTAGTAGGAGGAGCATTGATGGGAGGAGCATTGGTGGGAGAAGCATTGGTGGGAGGATGGTCTTCAAGAGGGCTGGTGGGAGGATGGCCTTTGGCACTGTCAATGTGCTTGTCTTTAACAGGAGCATCATTACCAATGATCATCAGATCATCAGGATTTGGGGGGGGGGGGAGGCTTTTCCTTTTCCTTTGCTTATTAGTTGCATCAGGGCTTTGAAGTCCTTGCATGATCCATACCAGGAGTGGAGGAGAAGGTTTTGGCAGCATATGCAGGGTTATCTCTTCAGATCTCATTGAGATCTTCATACCGTAGGAAGTCACTTAAAACTTGCACTATAACAAATTTAGTTTTACTTGATCATTATTTAAAAAAACATATCTAGTAAATTCACTGTGGCACCAAGTTCCTCCAGATTGACTCCAGCATGCAGTCTTTGCTTTATGTTACCTCACTGATGTAACTGTAGGCACATGCACATCTTCTGGAAGTGTAATGACTTATGAATCATGCCTACCTAGCAACTTTTCTGATAATTGGTCTGATGATTGGTTTGATGATTGGTTTGATGGCTCTATATCTTCCAATGCTTCTGTGCTCACATGACATCATTATTGTAGCTGTATCCTTCCTTGAAGGACATACATGGCTGTTGTAATGATATTCCATATTATGTCATTTGTACGTTTGACTTCACCTTTATTTATGTTGTGTTGCCCCTATCATTATCACTTTGGTTACCAATTTTTATCTGCTTAGTCTCTGTATTCCAGGCAGTTAAGCTAAGGTGTGCATAGGTAGATATTTTACACCAAACCTAACCCTAGGTGAACTGCTCAGACAAAACCTTTCAGCAAGTTGTTCAGGGTATACCTCCAAGCATCTCAGTTACATCATCCTTTATCCAGGATGCATCACGTAGACCCTGCCATCATCACCACTCATCACATGAGGGCACGGAAGACCAAACTTGGACTTTGAATGATGTCTTTCATGGGATGTACTGGATTGGAGGTATATTCAAGGTACGAGTGTTCCTCTCATTTATTGCTGTCATAATCAATAATCAATGTACAACACCACTTGTCAGGTCTTTGGTGATACTGCACAACTCATGGGTCCTATTGTCCTTAGGTAAATAGCAACCTCTGTATTTGGTTGTGGTGGCCTCTAACACCTGTCCTCTTCTGGCAGCAAATCATTCTCTACACAGGAGTGTTCTGCTGTAATTATTGCAGGAACACCTGGCCCTAATGTCAGTTATGGGCTTGTCATGGCCTTTGGGCTCTTTGGGCTCACTGTGATGACCAGCATCTGCACCCACCAGGTTTGTAAAACTTTATAAATTACATTTGGCTCACTTAATGTTGCTAAGTTCTTTTTATGTTCAATGGCAACAGGGGTCCTGGCCAGAGCTGCACTGATAATATGTATTTACAAGTGTGGAGTGAACCTGATGGGCAAAGCACACATTAAAATCAACAATTCCATGCTCATTAATCACATTTCTATCTTTTGACTGAGGTTTATTGTACACTGTAAAGAGTTCAATTTGTTCTAACTTGGAAACTACCTTAGGCCATCTGTACTTGCTGGTTTCTCACTAGTTACCTTCACAATTCCAATTCAACAACACTGCAGCACTGCATTCACTCAGTATCAATGGAATAGACTGATCAAGGAGTCAAAGTTCTGCTAGAGGTACTCAGTACGTAACCTTGGAGCTGCTAGGACATGCAATGGTGCTAAATAGTACACAGGAGCCATATGAATTGTCAAATACTTCACATATAAAGTTCCTTTCCTTCCAAGTAAGCACAATGTCAAGGAATATCAACAACATACTCATTAAAGTTGCTTAGGAATCTTCTACCTTTAAAACAAAGGGACTGCATGGTATTCAAAGGATTCTTCATGTAACTTCAGGGAAGTAAGTCTAAATGGATATAGCATAGCAACACCTCCTAATTCAATTCACACAGCTTGGCCCTCACAGCCTTGATGCCAGTCCTTGCTGCCACACTAGCTTTCATCACATACACCCTAACAGCACACAACTTCAACATTGCTGTCATATTCAGTTTGTTCAATTTACTCCAGGTGAAATTGTTTGTTGTGGTGGACATAGACACACACTTACCTGAGAGATAAATAGCTTTTCTGTCAACCAATGATGTTCATCCCTCATGCTCTATCAGCTATATCTGATGCATCCAATGCAATTCAGTGGCTCACACACGTGTTCTGTGTGGAACTTATTTCTGAAGATACACTTGTGACTGATAAGGACCAAGAACCCACACTTCTGACCAAGGACATGACATTTGAGTGAGAGTTGCATGCAAAAGATTCTGGTGAGGCTTTCAGCTCGAAGGGTGCATGTGGTGGTAGTCCACTAAGGGGCAAGAACAGAGGTGTGAAGGAGGACATGGCAAAGGAAAAGGAAAAGCCCACTCCTGGAAAGGATACACCTATTTTTTAGGTAAAGAATGTGACCATGACCATTCCACAAGGTCAACTTGTCACTGTAGTTGGGCCTGTCAGAAGTGGCAAGGTAATTTTGTCGAATGACATTCTCAAAGCGACCACTGACCCATGAACAGTCTAGTTTATTGCAAGGACTGTTAGGTGAGATAAGGAAGGTCTCCAGGCATGTCTCATTTGGCAGTCGCATTGGTTATTATCCACAGACTATGTGGATTCAAAATGCTACATTGGTCAGCATGGTTTCTGCCCTAACTTCAAGGGCAAGTACATCTAATATCTCACCCTAGCATGATAATATCACTTTTGGCCAATCATTCGAGGAGGATAGATATTGGCACATCATTGAAACTGCTTGTCTACTTCCAAACCTCCAACTGCTCCCAGATGAGGATTTAACTGAGGTATGTGGGTGAATCCAATTTGATATCGCTGCTTATATTATATTTCAGATTGAAGAAAAAGGAATCAACCTCAGTGGAGGCCAAAAGCAGAGAGTGAGTTTGTGGCTTGTGTCTGTTCAGGATTGATGTTTATCATTCACTCAGGTAAACATTGCTTGTGCTCTGTACTTTGAACCTGAAATTGTTATATTTGATGACCCACTCTTGGCAGGTGAGCTATGTCACTTATTTCATGTCTATCATATTAGAGAACACCTTCAGTTAATGCTAATGTTGGAAAGTCCTTATTCCAAGATGCTATTATGGGTGCCCTGTGAAATTGTGGTGTTACTGTCATTCTGGTCATGCATGTGATCCATTTCCTCTCTCAAGTAGATTATATCTATACCCTGAACAACAGTTTTTTCATGGAGAGTGGGACCTATGAGGATCTGGTCTCTCGTGATGGTGATTTTGCATGTTTCAACCTAGAGTTCAGTGGCCATGCCTCAAAGGGGGAAGTTGAAATCCAGGAAGAGGAAGTCATTCTGCAGACACACATTACCATTGAGGATGTGAAGTTGAAGTCAAAAAGAGCCAAAAGCAGGCTACTGGGAGTGGTAAACTTGAAGGTTGCTTGATCGTCAAAGAGAAGCGGTTGACAGGCTCCATATCCTGGAAAGGTGCAATCAAGTTCATCTGAGATGTTTCCCTTGATTGAAACAGTTTTGAAGCTTCATCTTAACCATTTGATATTACTTGTTCAAATCATTGATATGTCTAGGTAAGTCTACTCATATGTTGACTCAGTATATGCTGATGATGCCTTCCACATTTAGTGCCTCATATGACAGTCTTCAGATGTCATTGGATAGGTTAGTATTCAATCTTGAGTCAGATGACACACTCCATCTCATAATTTTTTTAGCAGGACTATCCTTTTGTGTTCTCAACCTGGAATCCACAATGAAGCCATCACTAACACGGTCTTGGAAGATACCCAAGAGTTATCTTATCTTGAAGATGTGTCCACCATCCAGGCTGAGTATGTAGTTCTACCTCAATCCAAACATCAATTCAACTGACAGCCTGTGGCAGATGGGCTTAGGCTTGTGAGGAAGATGAATACCTAAAGGTATACCACTGGTACATGCCACCCCAACTGAGTGTCCACCATTGCTCATTCATTTTTCCAGGTCTTCAGCATCTTTACTGGATGTTCCACATACTCAGATGTCATTTCCAACATTGAACCAGTCCACCGCTCTGGTGGCTGGTCTCCCTTAATTTCTCCCATTTGATCTGAGCCAACACTATGCTCTGCAGCCCTCTTCTATTCCTTGAGCATCGCTGGAAGTCCCCGCATGGTCCCAGTATGGCTATGATGGTGGTTCATATGCAAATGGACCTAATCTTGCTCAAAATTACTTTCCCACTGTCATCAACCTAGGGCTTTGGGCAGCTGGGGATCCCTGCACATATGCCCCCTGACCTCCATTCTCTCAAGAGCAAAATGTGCATTTACAGGCTGAAGTGTCTATCCTGTCAACAACAGATTATACTGGCAATGCATACACTAGTGCCATCATGGACACAACATTGGATACCAAAACTTTTTGCCATCTGCATCTGACTCTGACACAATAATGTGTCTGAGTGATGACAACAGCTTAGAGCCATCTTCCTCTGCTCCCAATGGGCAGTACATGCTAGTTTGGTGGGAGACCAAGTCAGTATCTTTTATTGACTTTTTATTTCTCTTCTAAATCCTGGCACAGCAAATTCAACCAACCAAACTTGTTCTATCAGACACTGTACAGCTGCCTAGGGGTTGCTCAAGTGATCTTCGTATGCTTGCTGTAAGTTAGTTCCTATCACTGATGGCAGCACGCTCACTCAACACAACTTGTTGAAGTGGTACTGGAATGAATTTCATTTCATATTATGCATCTCAAAGCCTGCATCATAAGTCTGTATGCAACGTCTTTCACATGTCTATGTCCTTTTTTGACACTACAGTGAGTAATTGTATATGGAAGTGCTAAAAATGCTTATTGTGTTCCTGTAGCCTATGGGCTGAATCCTGAGCATTTTTGGCAAAGATATCAACAGTCAGTATCTCATTGATTTTTGCTATGTTGTACTTGCTGAAACTTTTCATCCAGGTATTGATAATCAACTACCACATGAGTCATATATCACTACATGCTGAGATGTCACTTATCCATGATCCAGAATCAATGAGATTGCATATATTAGTTGCATGCTCCATTTATAGAAACTGACTGGAGATCCAGTTGTCATCATGTTGTCCAGTGTGATTAGCTCTATCATCATCATTTCTGTCCTTGAACCATACTTTGGTCAGCATACTGATATCATCTGCAAGGATGTGGCTCATGCTTGACTAGTTATTGCTGTGTTCTTCATTGCTATTGGTTACAGCTACTTTGCTGCCTATTATTAAGCTGGTGCTCATGAAGTCAAGCATCTGGGTTTGTTATTGTATTTTTGACATGAAAGCCTCCATTGAAGTTGGTCATCAGACTCTATGCTTTACTCTCTTTTGTATGCCCACTTTTTGGAGACCTTAACAGGACTGCCCACAATCCACAGCTATAGAGAAATGAAGCGGTTTATTGCTGCCAATAGATACTATATTGATCTGGAGAACAGAGCTCTGTTACTCATGGTCATGAACTAGAGGCAAGTAACCTTCAAGTTATGCATATCTTGGTGGTTGTTGTTCATCACCTTCCCTTAGATGGCTTGTAATAAGGTTGGACTTCATGAGAGCCATATTAGTCTTTCTTGTAGGCATCTACCCAATGACAGATACCTCATGCTTACTCAATATGATCTCAATAGGTTGCTCTTCTTGTAGTGATTGATGTTTCTGGGATAAATGCCACTCAGATAGGGTTGGTTTTGATGTATATCAGTGGTCCCAATGTTGCCACTACAGTCTGTATGATCAATTAACCTCTGTCACAGCCTCACTGTCGCAAATGTGTAGTCTGGTAACCAGACAGACAGCAGATGTTGAGGTAAGGCTTTCCTTACTATCTCCCATAGGCTATTCAATTGTTATTTGCCTCAGAATTACATGAATTCAGTGGAGTGACATGAGCCCCCAATTCCTTCATACCTCAATTCTTACTGACATCTCACAGTGGTACAGTACATCACAGGCAATATGGTACCTTAAGAGGCTCCATATGAGATCGAAGAACGAAGGCCTCCAGTGCAATGGCCTGAACATGGTGCCATCAAATTCAACAATGTTAAGATGGCTTACAGGCCAGGCCTTCCTAACATATTGAAGGGCATCTACATCAAGATTAGGGAAGGTGAAAAGATAGGTGTCGTTGGAAGGTTAGCTGGTTTGTTGGATCTACCTATATATGCTAATGTGATGTCCCTTTAGGACTGGTGCTGGCAAATCTTCTTTGATGCTTGCACTGTTTCAAATTGTTGAGGTGTCTGGTGGTTTAATCACTATTAATGGGTGCATGGATCACTACTTGTGACAAAATATTAATTGGTTATTCTTTCTAGTGTCAATATATTTACACTTGGTCTTAAAGATCTTTGCTCTAAGATTTTGATATCCCACAAGACATCTGTAAAGTTTCCCTATATGATCTAACACAGGACTAATGTACAAACTCAATAGCCCCTTCTATTTAGCAGTTACTATCATAAATCTACATGCTCTTGTGCAAAGTGCTAAATGATCCCCAGGGACCATACACTCTAACCTGGATCCATTCTTCCAACACAGTGATGCAGTGCTATGGGATGCACTGCATCAATCTTGTCTGCTTGATTCTAGTACCACCTTGAAACTGTCATCTTCTAGTGATGGCGTTGGGAGTGAGCAAGTTCCCACCAACTGCTATGACCTTGACAGTACTATTGAGAGGGAGGGAGTGAATCTCAGCATTGGGGAGATATCTCTGCTCAGTCTGGCTTGTGCGTTGGTGAAAGATGACAGAGTTGTTGTGCTTGATGAAGCCATGTTAGCCATGTGCTCTTACAAGCTGGACATGTTACTAACAAACTCAAAATTATTCCTAGATGTCTCAATTCCATGCTCCTACATCCCACCATGCATGATTTGCAATACTTTGTTATTTATCATCCTCTCCCATCATCTCCTTGCCTATTGTCTCCTTGCCTATTGCCTCCTTATCTATCCCCCCCTCACCTTCCACATCTTCCCCCTCCCTCATCCTCATACTAGATCACACACATCAAGTTAATAGAAATTAAACTATGGACTATTAGTAGTATGCATTATACATATCAAAAACTAATCACTACCTGCTGATACATTTGTACTTGCTTGCCCCTCTGCTTCAAGTTTGGGATTCAAGAAAGATGCTAAGATGAAACAGTGAGTAACACCAACACAAAACACTAAGTCACTTACAGCATTCAGCTGACCAATAGCTCTCAGGTATGTTATTGATTTTGATATAAGTTAAAGTATGAAGGAAAGAGCTGATTCTTAAATAGTATATATTCATTCCCTGAAATGCTCGTCTTCATGCAAGTTCCACACAGCACCTTTGGCAACAACTTGGTTTTGGCACAAGGTCTTTGAAGAAAATGTTGGCAGGGTAAAAGGTCATTTTGGACCCATTAACACATTAGTTCCCCCAATTTTATTTTTTCAATGATTTTTATTTGACTACTACCAGTGTGGCCCTCTCTCCATCTGGTGACTAGAGTGAGAGCTTGCGATTCGCCTACTCTGCTTGTCTGCTTGGTTTTTTCTCATGTTCTCTGATTCTCTCAGATTTTGACTCAGTCTCTTGTCCCTTATGTCTATAGTATCAGTGTTAATCATTTTGCCTCTTGACTTTAATACAATTTGGCTCTTTTATGCACACATTCTACTAAGTAAGTTGCTTCATTTGGTTTGATTGCCTTTTGCTGCACTCACATTCTGAATTTTCTCCATTTTTGAAAATTTCAGCCTTGACAAGTATTCATTTTATAATGTTCCATTTCACACTCAGAACCATGCACTTCTGCTCACATCGCACCAGCACCAGCACCTTCACATCCGGCAGTCATCACTGCACCTCCTGCATCAGCCACAGTAGACGCTATACCTCTCACATGCACACCTCAGTCACAACTGCCACCAAGACCAGTGCCCACCACACCTACCCACTTCCAGCAAGCCCCAGTGCCAAGCGCACACATCTGGTACACACCAACAAGTGCTGATGCGACTCAGATGCACACAGACAACAAATGGAAGCAAGGAGAAGGAGAATGGAGCAGTTGGGAAGAAGAAGTGGATAAATGGACAGAAGGCAGGAAGAAATGGGGAAGTTGGAAGCAGGAAACAGTTTGCAGGACACAGTGAGCCCACAGACACACACCAGCATGCACCTACCAGTAACACCAAACACAGTGCAACTCTCTGCACATGTTTCAACCAGCAGGAAGTACCCAGTACCACGGACATGCCATTCATGCATGCCACATTACTGGCACTTATTCTTGCACACCCATCATTCACACCACCATTGCCATCACTCACACCTCACATAACTTGAACTATGCAGCCCATGCTGCCACCATCAACTACAGCCCTCACTTCGCCATTTGCAACCGCTACAGCAACCGCATCCATCTCAATGTGCCCCACACCATCAGCGCGTGTTTGCATGCCACTAGCAACACCCATACCACTCACATCCACCACATGCATCAAAAGCAATCAACAGACTGCCAGTGATAGGAGTTTGCAGGATATAGTGAAGTAGTTGTCTGTGATTGATGGCCAAAAACATATTTGTCCATAGATCAAGGGTCTGGGAACATGCAAGCAATAAACCCTGACCTTACATCAAGACCTTGCATCTAGAGTTCTTCACTGCAGCTTGCTACTTCAATATGAACTTGCAACTTCTCTCACCTCCCCTAATTATACTATCATCATGGAAGACAGCTGTTCTGCACTGTGTGACTGCTCCAAGTCAACTGAACTACAATGGTTATTCATGACATGAAAAATAAATGAGATGGATATTGACAGACCTATTCACTTGAACTCCCAAAACACTTTCCATGGGATTGAGAAGAGAGGACACCACCTTATGTATATGTAGACACAGCCTTGCACATATTGAAAGTGTAACTCATGCAAAGCTTGACTGAGTCTGTCACATAGTCACAGTGCATATATTTTCCCATGACAAAGAGTCTTTTCTACATTACCCTGCATATTGAATTCAGCACGTCCAATGTGACAAAGTGGCAAGTGGAAATTTTCAGAGATAAAGCTAGTTGGAACATTAAGTGCTTGTTGAGCAGCCCAATAAATCATGGTTGCCCTTATTCTAGGGTTAAGGTTACTAATACCCTATATGATTGACAGATCTTCCCACCTATTCTTTAATGTCGCCCACCACCCCATATGTGCAGTTCAGGGAGCCCCTCAATGATTTCCTTCGTTCATTTTGGCAGCAGCAAGTGGATGCAGTGGAGCAAGAGACACCAGATTACAGGCATCCTCCACTCCCTCTTGCTTGCATAAAGAAAGTCATGAAGAGTGATCCAGATGTAAAGGTATGTCACTCTGTCATAAAACAATGCAGAGTTTTCACTTACTATGTTCACAGATGATTGCAGCAGATGCACCCATCTTATTTTGCAAAGTGTGTGAAAGTGCATCCAGTGTTATCCTTTCTGTCACCAAAACTTGATGTTCACATTCTCTTCCCCACTTTGTCACATAAAATTTCACACAACTTCCCCATCAAGTTTTCATTTTGGAAATAACTGCTCACACATTTATTATTGCTGACTCAAATAAGCATCAAACACTATCATGTGCTGATATTGCCAAGGCGCTTGCGAAGTCAGACCAGTTCAACTTCCTCATAGATATTGTCCCAAGAGAGGAGGGACTTACAGGATTGACTCAGAGTGGTACAGGGACTGGTGTTGCAGGAGGATCTGGGTCGAGTATGACAAACTTAGTCGCAGGTGTATGTGTTACCAATAAAACCTGTTGTACTTCTCAATGAACTTTCATCTAGCCAAGTCAAGCTGCTACTCATCAGGACTCTGAAAACCATACAGGCGATGAATCTGGCAATTTGCCCTCAGCAGTGGTACTGGATCAGGTAAGAATCATAATACACTTTGTGGTGGTAGACCCTATTCTATCTCCCTGGGACCCTGTTGTCTCCCACTCCTGAGAACTATGCTGGGTGTATGATGTTCTTACAATTACTTTTCATAGCTGCAGTCCCTATTAGCACCATTGAATGCAATACATACACTGTGACCCACTCAAACATCCACCGATGTATAGTAGTTCACATCATAGATTTGACATAGGGTTGCACCAGGTTGCACAGGAAGGTCTCCACTTTAACAGCATCACAGCACTTTGCAGTAGGATGTTCGGCATCTATTGTCATACCTACACTGATTAGATTTGCTACACCATGCTCTACCCCTAGTGAGCCAAGGGCTTCCTCAGAACCATAGTCAGCAATGGAAAGGTCATTCCTGTGGCATACTTCATGCTATACAGTGTCATTGGTCAACATGCACTGCAAGCATGAGAAATATCTTAGAAAAACAAGTACTATGGCCAGCTATGTAGAGAGACACTTATGGCTGTGTCTTGATATTTCATCTTTCATTCCAGAAAGCTAGTACATTACTCCATGAACATTCTGTCAGCATGACTTACATCAGTTCAAGCAAGATTAGTATTCCAGATGAGTCACATAATAGTACTTTCAATCTACTGCTTCAAGATTTGTTTGCCAGGACCATTGGCTGTGGTCTAAAGCCTTACAGCTTGTCATTACAGTTTACTTACTACCATACCATGATTAATTTTGTGAACATCATAATTTTTCCACTGATCATGTGCATGGTCTGCCACAGCACATATGTTCTGACATTTATCAAGTACTAGACCCATTTAATATTAACTGAATCAGCCTTGGCTATAATCTGAATCTGTCATCAACTGCCTTGTGACAGTCTTGAAGGTGAGACTGGTCAATCAATCACCTTATGCATACTCTGTATCATAATCGTCACCTCATAGCTACATAGGATATCAACAGCTATGAACCAGCAACATACACTGTGAACCCAGTCATAATAGCTGTGAGGCAAGATTCAGAGACCCCATAAACATACCAGGCAGCAGTGCAAGATCTGGATATGCACTATGATATGGTGATGATCACTCAATTACAGTTCAGGATGAGTTTATGTGAGTCTTCAATATTTCAAGTTTCAATCTTGGGTCCAACACAATCCCTCCCATCTCAAGGCTGCCTTTCAGTGTTACTATGTCTTGACACCAGCATATTTCTATGAGCAGATGATTCTAAGTTGGGACCCAAGCTTGAAACTCTTTCGATATCACAAGATAATTATATAATTAGGTAGTAGCTTTGCATGCAGCTTTGAGTGTTGGTGCTGTACGCCATCCTTCTTACTCCATCTTGACTGTTTATCACTCATGAGTCACAATACAGTGAACTCAAATTCTGCAATGGCTTAGTGAGATATAACGAATTGATGTAAGTGGTATTTGGCCAAATAAGAATAATACCTATTTTCTTGGCCTGTCAATGTGCTTATGTATAACCGGAGTCTTAGGTGACTACATCTTTTACAACTAACCAGTAACCAAAGAAAGTGTAGCTATTGACAAAGTGCATCTTCTGCAGTGGTAATGATTCTCTGAGTCATGATCAAGGCGATGTGATATCAACTTATGTAGAAATTATGCTTTGAGTTAGTGATGTCTCAGCTCCAAGCTGCATTTTTCAGAAAATGAGCATAACATGCTGAATAAAATTTCTAAATTCATGAGAATATTTATGGACATAGATTGAGCCAAAAGCTAGGAGGCATCCAAGAGTACTGTGATGCATCATTGTCTTGCTATGAAGCAGCTCAGCAAATGGCTTTGATGCATCACAGTACTCTTGGATGCCTCCCAGCTTTTGGCTCAATCTATGTCCATAAATATTCTCATGAATTTAGAAATTTTATTCAGCATGTTATGCTCATTTTCTGAAAAATGCAGCTTGGAGCTGAGATATCACTATAAGTTCGAGTACATGTATTGCTTCCTGTATCATTAGGAAATTAGGAACTCTTACCTCGATTTTCTGCACTCCTGAGGAATGAGGATTCCATTGCACTCAGATAATTAGCTAGATGGCATATTGCTGATCAGCACCAAAATTTTATGATATAGTCAATGTTACTGCATGAGCATTGGAGCATTGAGTTCCATTTGGTCAGGAGATCTTCAATTTGTTGGGACCATAGCTGAGAGCATGGAAGTCCAGAATCTCTGGGACATTGTGCACTCTGATACTGTACAGGACACAGCTGAAACTACTAAGAAACTTTGAGCAGTTTAAGAATTTTGAACTTTGACCAATTGTAGCTTACTAGGATGGGATGCAGTATGTGAAACAACACTGGGACAGTGGTGCAACCATTTTACATTCCTGCCATGGCATATTCCTGTGGTCGTGGTAAATGCTCTCATCAATGTAGCGCCTTGGTTTTTAGTATCTACTACAGTCAACAGCCCCTTGAATGTCAATATAAAGGCAGGAGTCTCACAAAGTCTAGAATTTATTCTCATTCTATGGTTACCCCAACCCATTACATTGCCAGGGCGACAGATGAATACTCTTTCCATGTGGATCTTCAGCCTGAGTGTACTGCCTAAGAAATGGCGGAAAGTACAACCAGAAACAGAAACATTGTGTGCGACACACCTGGATGTAGGCTCCAATGATAATGAGTGAGTAGACAGGCTTTACCTTGAATGAAGCTGATTCATGTGCCAAAATTTTCAGACGCCCGGTCAATCTTACTGCAAAGGTCGTGAAGGAATTGGCTTATGCTACTGTGCAGGGCAGTTTCAGCAACATATGGAAATGCATGTTCTCAGACAAAGATAGCAATGTCACTGTAGATAGTAGTTTCAATGAAAATCACTGCAAAATGCACTGATGCTGAATGTTTCAGAGTAAATTCCACTGAAATTGTATGCAGTTAATTTCATTGGAGGGCTGATTCTGAATTTCAGTGAAATATTTACTGAAACTGCATGCAGTTAATTTCATTGCAGTGCTGATTCTGAATTTCAGTGGAAAATCCACTGAATCAGGATTCAGCACTGCAAGTAGTTCCAAACTAGCACTAGGCACTGGTGAGTCTGAGTATCAATCAATCTGCCCAATTGTGCTTACAAATATTGCATTGTATACATACACTTACATAACTCCAAGTGAAATAGTAAATATATTAGATAAAATTGTATATCATTTTATTACAATTATGTTGAGCTATATAGTGTAGTGATAAGTAAATGGAGTTACTAGTGGTGTTGTAGTGATAATTGAATGAGATGACTCGATGAAATTTCACATTTTTATATGATATTGCTTTGTGATGTATTAATATTATTGTTGATATGTATATATGGCCTCATGGCTTAGTAGTAGCAATGATGTATCTAAAATAGACCAAAGCCTTTGGTTCAATTCTTACCAATTGACAAATTGTCAGTATCATGAAATGATTATGTGATCTGATGTGATGGCTACTATTGGGTAGTCTCATTTTTGCTGTCTCCTTCTAGAAATTCAGCACATCATTTCAGAGTGTGCTTTCAGAGTAACATTTCACTGCCATTTCAGTTGAATTTCAGAGTAAAAAATGACAATTTCAGCACCCTGATTTCAGTAAATAATGCTCTGAGTTTCAGACCATTATTAAATGATTTCACCCAATGAATTTCACTGGAACTACTATCTACAGTGTGTGGAGGTTGGTACAGGTTTTGTAGTAAATTCTGACATCTGATGATAAGTTTTAAGGTGGCAGTTAAATATGTTAGGATCAAAATTCAGGATGACAGTTTCAAGAAAATTGTCAATGAGGTGCGGCGACATGATGTAGAACACTCGTTTTAATGATATCAACATATTTCCAGAGGCTAATGGACAACTTCCACAAGTGGAAACTACTGCGTCATGATAACATTCTTTCCTTGTATGGGATTACCTACAGATTTGGTCTAGTACCAGCTATCATATTTCCATGGATGACCAATGGATCCTTGAGCACTTATCTTGGTAAAAATTATGACATTCTCTCTGGGGCTCACAAGTTCAGTTTGGTAAATATTCCTCAATGATCATTAGCTGCACCACAACTCACAAGTGCCATAACAGCTCGCTGATGTAGCTGCTGGTCTTCAATATTGTATGCCATGTCATTTTTGCATTGCATTAAGATAAGCTGACAGTATATTGGGCCTAGTTCACTCTATGGGGGTAGTTCATGCAGATCTCACAGGTGTAAGCAACTGTGGTATGCAGATTTGAGACACTTCTCATGTCTCCATTTCCTCTTAGAGCAATGTGCTCATCAATAGTGAAGGAAGAGCTATTGTAGCAGACTATGGGCTCTTGACTACATGCTCCGACCTGAACAGGACCTCTTACATCAGGAGTAATGTATGATGGTCTGCACCTGAGCTCTTCAAAGTTCCAGACACCGAGGATGCATCTAGCTCACCAAAACTAGAAAGTGACATTTATTCATTTGGATGCATCGCATACCAGGTCTGTTGACAATGTGTATTTGCAGCACTCTTGTCCTCATTTATGTCAGGTTTTATTGGGCAAGCAGCCGTACTGTAACATTCACAGTGATCACCAGGTGGTTGTAGCCATCCTTAAAGGTATGAAGCCTAAGCATTCAGACATCCCTGCTATCAAAGATTGTCACTGGAACTTTATCGAGCAATGTTAGGTTGAGTCATCACAGCAACCTCCTATTGCTGATGTCCAAGATTTGATGTCTCACTATGTGTTAACCCAGGGCTCGAACGCTGATTGGACACCGCATGGTATTGTCAAATGTTTGATTACTCATACTGATCCTCACTGTATATTACAAGTGTTCCAGTCCCCTTTGGGTGGTTGCACATTGATTCATAATGATAGACATTTGTATACTATGCTAGCCATTGTCCCTTCCTCTCATAGGGCCTTCTGGCTGTCAGTATGTTTCATCATTGTCCATGTGATTCCATGCTCACCATAATCTCCTGGCGATACATCATTGAATTTGTCTAAAAGGTCTAGCATTTTGAATGCCAATGAAATTTGGAGTGCGAAAGGAGCATGCAGAGATGGAAAGCCTCAAGATGATGTTGGAGTGCCAGTGGAGCTCAAGTGGCGCACACACACGGCAGTCACACCATATTGGAAACCACTCTGTTCTTCCACTATGTGCCAAGTGACTCAGTGATAAAAGTACAGAGTAGCAAGCACTCCTCACAGGATTTGTAATGTTCCCTTCAGACTTGACGTGCTACTTTTGCTGATGACTGACCTTGATGTTGCTAACTTCTTTAGCATGTACAGACTCTTAAGTCTACCAACATTATCAAGTCAACCATTGTTCTCAGTGCTTTCTATAATCACATGTCTATCATGCCAAACATACAAATGCCATGGAAATACATGTGCAACAAGACCTGGATCACCTGCCTCTTCTCCAACTTCCATCTTTTGATTCTCCTGACTCATCACTGCACCTACCACTAGGCACATCCTTGATCCTCTTTTTTCTTCATTGCATTAGCATGTCTTATGACATGAAGGCGAGTCACTGCATATCACTATACCCATTTTGTGATTCTTATGCTCAACTCAGATATACAGTCATCAGCACAAAAATATGAATGTCCCCTCCTTGTGTACGCCTGCTGGCATTTACCTATGCATCAGTGTTGACTTGAGAAGATGCTGTGTTTCTATACATCCAAATACTCGTCACTCTCAGACTTTGGACCTCACACAAGTTTGATAGATGTGCTGACTCAGATATGCAATGAACAATACACCTGACATGTGCATTTGCATTGCACCCTTGGGAGTTAGCTACTTATATTTTATTTAACATTTCTCATAAACTGGTTCTGCATGCAGTTCCGATTCCACATAGTATTTGCCCTGTAAACAATGCACCATGAGTCAACATGATGGGATTTGATATGAAACAAGTCTCACTAGCCATTGGGGCTTGGTTCCAGAGAGTCCTTGCTTACCACAAGACTCTCACACACCCTGCTTAGTTTGCGATAGGTTCGGCCTGCATGTATTGCATGGTAAGTTCGAAAAGTTCAATGGGAAACAAGGCTTATGCAGGCATCTGGTTGTAAAGTGTTGGATGTTGCCTAACCCATATGTCACCATCTAGTTTTGGCATCTATAATATACTGCATCGATGCAAAGACAGATATTGAGTGTCACTACAGGTACAAGGATGCGCCCCAAGAGACATCAAGATAATTTAACATATGTAAGGATGGGACATTTGATCCTGTGGAACCAATTCACGATGACCTCGCTGTGTACATACTCCATCTAAGCCCTGCCTAGTACATTCCAATTGCTTTAGTGCTCCTGATCTGTGTATGTGTCACATCCCCCTGTGCATACTCACCTGAGCTCCTAATACATTACATATACTTGCTCTGAGCCTCCATAAGTCGAAATCAAGGTTATTTAATGATACATTAAATGGTATCGTGCAAAAAATATGAAAAAGTGTTGACAAATCAAATACTACAACACAGCACCCTTGGCAGCACTTAAGCGCCCGTCTCATGATCTATCAGGTGGGGTTTCTATGTTGCAGCAAACCCACCTGTGAGGTATGCCTCTCCATAGAGGCTCCCTGTAATTGCCACAAGAGGTCCATGCCCTTTCCTTAGTGTACTGCCTCCATACTCCCAGAGGTTTGCGAGGGTAGGTATAAACCACATGAGGCCATGTGGCACCCTCGCTGTTTAAAATAGTTAGTTCATATGTTTTAGAATACATGTTTCGAACACAGTGAATCTCAATACTATCATGATGGTGTGACAGACAATATATTTGGTGTGAAAGGGACAGAGACACTAACAACTCAAAGAAGACATGAACATGAAAGGGACACAATAAGACATCCAAACTATGAAGAAAATACGCTCATTATCCCTCTCTATCAGGCCATCTCTACTCGTCATCCCCCGATTATGCCAGTCCTGATATTCACGAGTCACGGACAGGCTTGTATTGTGCTCAAGCATGTGGGCGGATGGAAGATTGTGACATTTCAGACAACAGTGAAGGGACAAAGTAAGATAGAAGGCAATATGTGATGCTGCACTTGAATCAACAAGATCATGTGCACAAATGCTGTGCCATATCAATGAATTAGTACATGCTGTGACAGGAGGCTCGTGTGAGGATGCAATGGAGGTTTGTGAGGGTCGAATAGAGGCTCCTGAGGGTCACATTAATTTTGCGAACATCAGAGGGAGGCTTGAGAGGCTCACAGATCATGTTTGTTTCTGCAGCTGCAAACTGAAAAGCTCATTGATGTCTCCTTCGTCCTCACTAGTGGCATTGCTGACTGCGTCGTCATCATTAATAGTGCTGTCCTTGATGGTGGTGATCTCTGGGACAAGGTTGCTGTGATTGGGTTCAGTGACTGGTGAACGTTGCTGAATTGCCTTCAACCTCCAGGAGGGTGGTGCAAGTGGGACTTCTATGAATACACAGAGTCTGTGTCGATTAGATGTTGTGGCACCAGATTTTGAAGGAGAAGTGTTGCCCAGATGGGTCAGGCCAAACCTATCAATCCATCCATTGGCAAACCCTTGTCGCCCACAAGTGTGAAGAGACTTTGTGATGGGCACTTCTCCAACAATGACAGGGACACGTGAGGCTGTAAGACTTTTGAGGGCATCTGTTGTGACAGATTTACAGGTGAGGGCATCATTCTTGAGGGCATCTGCAAGTTTGAAGCACTCATGGATAGTAAGGTTGTGTATACCCTTGCTTTTTGCAAGGGTTGAACATCTCTCACCGGGCATAAGGATGTCTTCTGGGTAGTTTTCGAGGATACAACCATGACAGGCTAGAATGGTAGGTAGGGTCTTCCACAGGAAGTTTCCCCCTCGTCCTTTGAGGGTCCCTGTAACATATTTAGCTGTTCTACATATGATCTGACTGTGACACTTACCGAGAAGCGCTGTCAACCCTCCAACGATGCAAGGTATACCTTTGAGGAGCCTCCATGCCTCAGGATCATGGACCTCTTGCTTCTCCAACCATTTGTCCAACACCTCCTGCGCATCCACCTTGTAGCGTGATGCCACGCGTTCAAGAATGTAGTCGAGCTGGCTGAAATCCATGAATTCAATGAATGTATAGAAAGAGGGAGGAGTGTAGAGGAATGACATCAATAACACATTGAGAAGATGTGTGCCCCAGCCCCCCATCAATAATTGATTGCGTTGATGATTGATGGCCTCGTTGACAATCAACAGAAGACATTGGATGAAGTATTGGAATGCCAAATACCTTCATATATTATGGGCACACTGCATAGTCAGAGGCATGGTGGTGAAGTGGTAGTGGTGTTGTGATTTTGGCAGACTCTTAAGTTTGATCCTTTGATTATGCATTCTTTCATCTGTTAGTTTTTTTAAAAAAAAATTTACAGCATCTACACTCAAGTATTCTGACTCACACCCCACCTTCGACGGTATGGTGAAATTAACCAATTTACAATAAGGACCGCAAGCATTGAAATTCAATTCATCATTCAAGCCTCTTCTCCTTAGTGGGGTATGGGTAGTGGTTGACAGATGAGGTCAGTTGAAGCGTTTCTTTTGAAGTCAGGTCCCTCAAGAGATTCAATAGTACTATAGAGAGGGATTAGTTTAAGAGGCTGTAGGAGGAATGAAAGGAAACATACCAGCCCTTCTCTTTGTTGAGTTTGTCACCCATGTTCTTTGACAACTTCTTGAATTCACATTTGGACTTTGCATTGTCAGTGTCGACCATTAGGTTTTGCAAGTGCCAACAAACACAAACCAGTTTATTCAGAAGGAGGCACTACATTCAACTTGAGACAGCGAAGCATGGGGTAACAAAATGACAGTCACTACACTAAAAAGGTGTGAGAGAAAGGTATCAGCAGCAGTCTGCCTACACTAAAGGGCACAAGAAAAATGTTAGCAAATACAAGGAAAAAGGTATCAGCAGTGGTCTGCCCATCTATTGGTATCTCCATAGTACCTTTCATCATGACCGTGCATGTCTTGATAGTAGAGGTCTGATGGATGCCTGTGGTCATCATAGTGGTCATCGTAACCTTCAGCAGGTGAGTTGTAACGAAAAGGATAACTTGGATGGTTGTATCCCATAGGTACATGAGCATACCGAGCTTCTTCAAGATTATGGGTGTGTGGAAGGCCATGAGGATTGAGGCTGCTAGTAGGATGGGGGTGTGTGCGAGTGGTACTGTTCCGATCATAGAGTGAGTCGTGTGCCTCATGATAGTGAGCAGCATCATGTGGGTAGGAGGGTCCCTCCCGGGGATGATGCAGATGGTCTTGCAATGGCACAGAAGCCTCACGAGGGTGAAGCAGAGGCCCACATAATGGCACAGAGGGCTCTCGATAATGAAGCATAGTCTCTCACAATGGCACAGAAGGCTCTTGATCTCGAGGATAAAGCATAGGCTCTCGCAATGGCACAGAAGGTGCATGAGGATGAAGCAGAGGCTCTCACAAAGGCACAGAAGGCTCACAAGGATGTCTGGGGAGCTTGTGCATGTGTAAAGGAGCCTCATGTGTGATGGGAGCATTACATTGAAGCAATGGAGAATGTGCATAGCAGTTGGCCACCTCAATATGAGGATCAGTGTGAAGTGGCTCAGGTTGCAGAAGGGGCCTCTCCCCAGCAGGATGCGAAGATGGATGCTCAATGGATTGAGCTTTGGGGGTTCCATTCTCGTCATTGCCAGGTGTTGAAGGGGAAGACATGGTTTGGAGCATACCGTTCGAGGGTTGGGGTCGCTCAGAGCCCTCATGTTGTGAAGCCATGCTGGGCGTGACTTCCAGTGGTGAAAGTGTGGTGACCATAGTAGCTGATGGTTCAATTGGGGTGGTGTTTGCTGGCTGAGCTGCGGCATCAGGCTGAGGGTCTGCAAGCACGACAGCACCTTTTCCAGCATCTGCTGTTGCCTCTGGATCCTTTTGACCTGGAGCATCCTCCTCTTCCAAATCAACATACATCATCTTGTGTGCACAGCGCATGGCTGCCCAAGATGCCTTTGTTATGCATTTTGGTTTTGGGAGTGCTGGAGCAAACAAGTCAACAATACATAGATCCCAAAATGTATATACATACCCTTGGATTTTGGCTGTATGTTGGAAGGACCATCCTGGATGCAAGCTGCAGGTTGAACTGGCTGGGCAGCTGAATAAGATGGTTAGCAAGCAAAGACAAATGACGTATGTAGCACAAACCTTCATCGCCAGATGAGTGCTCATCAACAGAAGACAACCCCACAGTTAATGGTGACAGTGGACCCCCTTTCAATACAGGGGCATCGGATGCTGATGGTTTTGCCTTGGAATGCACACCTTTCTTTGTCAGTTCAATGACAACCTCTGCAGATACACACTTCTTGGACATCTGAGAAGAACTTCCTGACTTTAGTTTCCGTTTCTTCCCATATGAATCATCTTCATATTCAGTGTCCACCTCTGCTGTCACATCCCTTGAGCCCTCCAAGGTTGAAGTGAGTTCAATGACCTCCTGCACAGCAGCTTTGGGAGCCATTGGTGCAGCTGGCCTAGTGACAACCTGGAAGGGACAAGCAGGAGGAGGAGTTTGGGGCTTAGAAATGGGCTTGACGACAACCTTAAAGGGACAAGCAGGGGGGCGAGACATGACTGCCTCTCCATGCTCAGGATCATGAGCTCTTGATACATTCTTGCCCTTCTTGACTCTGGTCTGTGCAACACTTGTCCCCACACGTCCTGGGCCACCATAATCTGTGTAGCGATCAGCAAACATGCAACAAGCAGATGCGTGCTCCCAGGTAGATGGAGGAGCCTCTCCGATGATAACCGGCTCCATTGATTCAATCAATGATGCTATGGAAATTGGTTAAAATTAGACTATTCAATAGAGACAAAACTTACTGTGCGTATTGGAAGACTTGACCACCCACATGGTGCCAGCCTTGTAAGCATCAACAAGCGCTGCAACCTCTTTGAACATCAATACACCTATCCCCTTGTTATTCTTCAATGTCAGATCATGGGATTCACCCAGCATGAGACACATGTGGGTGGGATACCCTTCTATGTTCAGGCTGCCAAAGGCTAAGGTGCTGGGCATCGTTTTCCAGGGGAAATTCTTGTCAGATGCAAACTTCCCACCAAGTTTAGCTATATGAGCATGTCAGGCTGAACTGAAGAACAATTCAAATAGCTACTTACTGACTTGTTTTGCAATTTCTTTCTTGAGCCACCGGAGAGATTCATTACGACCCTCAACTTTGGTGGAAGGAATCAAGTCAGCATCCCGAGAAGAGGCTTCTTCGTCATCTTCAGGCAAGTCGTTGAAGGCATTTTCAACTACTGTCATTGAGGTTTTATTGCTGTTTTGAAGATGAATCAGAAAGAGATAGTAAGACGCAGATTGAGACTTACTAGACATGAGCTTTGAGGTGACCAATGATAGTGTCATCATCAGCTTGACATTGTGTACTCCAGAACTAGCAGACCAGAATGAGTGATCTCAGTATTGAATACCACTCTCAAGATATTTACCTCTGCAGCACCTGGTGTAGTATGAACTTGACCAAGGGAGGTGTCTTGATTGACAATGTTACCACAGATGACCATTGTGGTCTCAAAACCGAATTTAGCAGCAGCACTATCAGCCTATAACAAAGATGGTCAGGGCACAGCAAGCAGTGAGGCATCAAGGAAGTATACTTACAATACTAAACATCCTTCGGTAGTATTTTTGAAACTCTTGTGTGTGCTGAGAGACAGTTTGAGGGGAAGCGGATAGCATTTTCACTTCATCGTGGATGGAGAGAATGTCTTTGTATGTGTCTGGAAAGGCCTCTTTGAAGAGGTCATAACATTTTGTCCAAATCAACATACCTAACATCCACGA
Organism: Suillus hirtellus; assembly: GCA_016695485.1. Classification (NCBI taxonomy): domain Eukaryota; kingdom Fungi; phylum Basidiomycota; class Agaricomycetes; order Boletales; family Suillaceae; genus Suillus; species Suillus hirtellus. The sequence continues at coordinate 35,795 of MU172312.1, read as the reverse complement.
TGGAACTGTAAGTACGACATCAACAAATATGATCAGAACTTACTCAGAGAGCCTCTGTCTGCAGGAACCTTATGCCCAACCCATGCAAGTTCTTGCTCTGTGTGATCCTTGAAGTAACTGCAAGCATATATATTCCAGAAGTTAGTGCTGACTGTCGTCTGACCTCAACTTTTCAAGAACCAGTTGATGACTTGCTGCACTGGAATTGATGTCGACCCTGAGAGCTCAAGGAATGATTGCTCAATTTCGACGAAAGCAGCTTTGAGGATCACATTGGTGTTGGCAGACTTCTGTCCAGGGACAAATGACTGGTCTGACATTAGGAAGGTGCGTTTTTGCTGCCCTGAGGATCAGAGAAAAGGTTTTTGATGTTTCCAGCATTGACGGAAGCACCACATTCATGTGGGGAGGGATAATGAGGAGGGTCAGAAAGGCTGTAACTGCTGCCAACATCCTTCAGTGGTGTTGGTGGGATGACATTTGTAGTCATAGGTGCGATCTGATGAGAACTTCCTTCAGCACTCTGAGGCACTGGAGGCTCATGAGAGGGTGCATGCAAGGAGGAAGGCTGGTTAGTGAAACTTGGGCCGGCATTGGAAGACATAAAATGTCCCTGTGTCTCCATGAGCAGTGCCGTGAATGATGCATCATCCATCTGTCCAAAGGAATTTGAGTGCTGCAGCAACCATCTGCTGGGTTGTGCCTCCATGGGATCATAAAACATATCCTGTAGAGGTGCAGGATGGGAAGGGTCAGGATCATGGAGATGTGGTGATGCGTGACGATTTCCCTGAGGAAGAGCCTGAGTGGACAACACGTCACCTCCCATGACACTATTATCATATGTAGGATGTGCAGGTGCTGGTGCTGTGGGAATGGTTAGAGCATTGGGTGGGAATGAGTTTTCCTGATGCCAGATGGCAGCCTTTTTGACTATGCCGACATTGTGCTGTGTAGCCTTGATTCTACTCCTTAGTCTGGTAGGAGTTAACTCCACTGGAGGCGTTTTGGGATGACGCCTGCCACCATACTGCTCCTGAATATAATCTCCGCCAGGAGGAAGATGCATAGACTGAGATGAGGTGCTGTAACTTTGAGGGGGTGGGGCTCCTGGTTCAAGGGGGTATGGGTATTCACCAAATGTATGAGTCATAACTGTGGGATGGTCAGAGATTGTCAGTTGCACTGTGAGGTTGTGAATGTACAAAGATAAGTATTGTTAATATTTGACAGTGAAAATTGAGAGCAGACAAGGGCAAGAATGCTGAGCGAGTGTGTGTTAGCCAAAACAAACTGAACAACCAAGAGAGCAACGTACCACAAAAAAGAAATTAATTGAGAGCAGATAGTACGTAGAAGAATCAACACAGGTAAAAAAACAAAAACAGTAGACACTGGACACATTTCAGTATGGTGTCAAAGATAAACACTGTAAACACTTATATCAGTCTGAAGAAACTGTATTTGTGAAGCTACTGATGATTGGAGGGTTTTTTCAGAGGTGAGTGATGTTGTCAGAGCAGATGTGTACAATCTAGCCTTCAGAGACAGTCAAATTTTGAAGAAGGTGAAGGGGGGGGAAACAGTACTTACCTCGATCTTAAGAGCGCACATTTTGAGTTCATTGCAAGGAGTTTAAATTCCTGCATGCATGGAATGATTCCATTGAGATACATGCTATACTAAAGTCAGAATATTACCAGTGGACATTTGAAATTGGAATGCACTAAGTTATGCTGTAACAGAGGCTCGCAGATGATGGCTTGAGAGGGTGAGGTGCCACCATGAGGTTTGGTGTAGAGGGTCTGGATGGTCTGCAGTGAGGCGAGTAGGAAATTTACAACCAATCACAATCCTTAAATGTATCATACTACTTACTTTGGTTTAGCATACAAAAGAAGCGATTACATCAGAACAATTGACCAACACAGTGGCACATGCTGTAATGAAGGCAATCCTGACACTTAGAGGCTTGCGAGGGTGATGTTAAGGGTGAAGTGTTGAGGCTACAAGATTGAACCTCTGGAGCCTCCAAAAGTATTTAGAACCAATCACATTGCAGAAACAGTTCGTGCTACAATTGCAAGACAAATACAACACCTTGTAGTGCTCCAATGTCATTTGAAATGAGCTCAGACAACTCCCATGGAGTGCCCTGTCACTCTGGTATAAGCAAACCAAGAGTATGGGCAGTGGAAGATGCTGCACTACCACCAGTAGCATTTAATGTGCAATGCTGTAAGTACTTCACATTGCTTTATTACACTGAACATCAATGGGTTGCAGAGCTAAATATTTTATGCTGGAGGAGAAGAACACTGCCTTATGCAAACAGAAAGCTTCATACTCAAGGACAGAATGGTGACTCCCTATACTTATCTTTCTGTGCTGATTGTTTAACAAATTGCAGGAGAAAGGCTGCTCGACGGATTCACAATGCTTGTGCTAAGGCCAAACTCCGTGGATGGAAGAGGCCTACTACTGGATCCCTCAGCAATGCTAAACCACTCCCTCAGTCTCTCATCACATTGGCAGTGCTTCCCCTCCCCAACTCATCTCTGTTCCATCAAGCATGCTCCAGATTGGAGTTGATTGATGAGTCTGATGTACTCCAGTGGGAGAAACCACCACCATATGATTCCCCTCCTCCTCCTTCAAACTCACCAGATGAAGATCGCTTCACTCACAATCTTGTGGACGTCATGGATGGCAGACAGTATTGTTTGGAGAAAGAGACCCACGCACGTTATGCTCAAATATTTGCAACAGTGAATGCAGAAGTCATCCTGCAGGACATTCAGGTGGCAGAAAGGACACTGATGGGTAAATGGAATGACCTTAATGAGTATGTATCGCACATGCAGAGTTGTGAAAGACATAGGGTGATGGCAGAGTGTTATGTGCAGTGGCAGGCAAGGAAAATCTTCAACTATCGTTGGGAGGCAGACTTAATAATTCGTGGACTGAATCCATACAAGTAGATATATATGTGATATTGATGATCTAGAAGCATGGTACAGAAAGAATGAGAGCTCATAGATAATGCTGCAGGTGGTGCATATCATCCTCGCAGAGTCATGTTACATGACATCCTGCTGCCAATACCCATACTCCACAGTCATAACCATTGGTCTGGACAGGCATGATCTCAGAAGAAAGTTTAGATGTATGTACCCAAAGACTCAAAGTGTTACTAACTTTCAATGGTCATGCTGTCCATCCATCAAGTTCAGTTGTGATGTGATGATGCCGTTGGCTTGCAATAGCAAGGAGATGAGCAATCAGCTTCATGACATCCTTGGAGTACATAAGCCTCGCGCAAAATCTTCAACACAAGTAAACTTACCTTAACATTGGTTTTCCAAGGTTTTTTCTCAGCCAGACTATCAAAGAGGTGCAATTCTTTGCTGGAGAAGTGAATAATGCACAGCACTTAATGGCCAATATTGGAGGGATGATGGATAGGAAGAATCCAGACATCTTTCTCCCAGTAACACACGTATGATACATTACACCACAGAATGTCATCTAATGTATTATATCAAATGCGAGGGAGGTCGTGGGTTGTTAACAAAGTGCAATGACTAGTGGCGACACTTTTGAGTTCAGAAAATAGCAATACAGCGCACCCATTGATACAAGTGTCATTAAGGAATGCTGTGCGTGAGGTAAGCAAGGCAATGTCCTTCGGCTCAAAAATTTGATGAGGGTATCCATCTTGTGAAGGATGTTCTCTTCAGGTAACTGTTCCTGAACCAATGACATGCTCCTCCTTACATGGGATGTAGGAGTCATCTATCAGCATGGACTAAAACCTAGTTAACATTCAAATGATTCCTAAAGGACTGGCGCACCTCAGGAGCCTCCCACAAGATGACAGCATGGGCGTCATTGACATGATCCATTGAATTGAAGTCTCAAACCTCCTCTCGACACAAATCATCCTCTAGAACATCAGCAAGAGCAGCATGTTCAAATTCAACTAATGGCAGGTCAAGAGGCTCAGAAAACTCAACATCACTGAGTTCTCCCTCAGGATCAGGTACTTCCAGTAATGTAGTGCTGAGCCAGTGCACGTTTGGCGATTGGACACCACCTGAAAGGGTGATGGCAATCTCCAGTGCATCCTTGGCACAGGATGTGAAGCGAAGCAAAGAGGCTAATGGGTTCACCCAGCGGGTTTGAAGTCTGAGTAACTGATTGTGGCGCTGCCTCAGCAAGACAGATATAAGTTCACCTGTCTATGCATTAAAAACAATTCCTACAACAATAAGAAACCTACATCCTGGTGTGCAGAGTGCAAGCTCAAGTGCAGCAAGTTCCTCCCCAAAGACACAACAAAGATTGTCTGCCTCAATACTGAGTCACTTCTGTTCTTCTTGGCAGCGCTCATGTTTCAGAAGTGTGTGGATTCTGTCTCTGACATCAGCATCTTCCAACCACCAAGGAACTTGTCCTGTTGATGGTGTAATCCACATGTCTTCCATTAGATTAGGATCACTATGTAGCTCTGCAAGCTTGGTCAGGAGAGGATTAGGTAAAGGAATCCCCCAAGAAGGGTCATATAACACTTCTAAGCACTCATAGTAAGCATTAAACTTCCTGAGTGCAGTCAACAGAGTGGGTTGGCATTTTGCAATAGCTTTTTGGGTTTGTTGATGTAGTTTTGTGCCTAAATGACTATCAGTTGATAGCAAATCACAGGTATGAATGATTTACCTAACGCCTGCTGAGCACCGCCAACTGCATGGTCAAGTTTATTCCACTCAAAAAGCTTGTGATTGCCTGTTTGTGGATGTTCATTTTCAAGTCACACACCATCAGAAGAAGCCAAACAAAGTCTAAATTGATGCCTTCTAGTTCAGGGAATTGGTCGTGAATATTGAGGGATGCATATAAAACTTCGACTTTGGCCATAAGACGATCGTGACCTCTCTCAAGAGCCTCAAGAGTACCTTGCGAGGCAGTTCCTTTCTTGAGCATGAGCCTGGTGGATTGTAGTGCTGTATCGGAGGTATCGAGGTCAGCCTGTAGGGTCAATACAGTGTCTAACTCCTTTTTAAGGCGAGCAGGGGTGTCTATGAACAAATGTAACTCATATTGTATTCAATATCAACTAAAAACACTTACATGTGCGGACTGACAGCTGCAAGCTTCGTTGCTGAGACCATTCTGACTCGAGATCATCGATAGCAAGCTTGCATTGATCCAGGGCCTCTTGGGCAGCAGTTCCCTGGTCATTGACACCACGCTTGAGGCGTCGTCGAATCCAATCACCTAAGTCACTTTGCATTTCAGATCCCATAGCTGCAGCCTGATGGTCAATCAGCCAGAGATGGCGCTGACACTGACATTATGCAATAAGACTTGAATCAATGACAAGAATGAAGAAGGCATACTGATGACGACCTCTCAACACCAATTCAGCGCACCAAGCGAGACCAGAGCCTCTTGGTTCCTTCTCCATCTGAAAGACCCAGCCCAATACACATGCGTGGGTTGTACACTAGCTGGCATGCCCACTCATGCCTGTAGGCATGCATGGCAGTGGTTGCCAAGCGCAAATGTGAGATGATACTGCCAGGGAGAATGTCATACTAAAGATGATGAGTGGATGAACCTAAATGGAGACCAGATGGACTTACCTTGCTAAGGGATCGGGCAAGGACACACCCGACGTCATACAAAGCTACAACCATAGCATAAGGTGGGATCAATGAGAACAAATGTTCCAGGAGGGCCACTGAATATTTTTGCTGTTCTCCCAGAGAGTCGATATTAGCAAAAAAAAGAGGGATATCATGACAACATATGAGTGCCATGATGCCAGTATCATCAAAGCTATCCATTGCTGCCTTCTGTTTTTTCCCATCAGCTGCTTCATATGCTGTTTCACATTGGTCAATAGCCTCATCAGGAACAAGTGGTACAGCTGACTTGGCAGGCCTCTTACGTTGGGCCTCTATGCAGCAGCCGACATCATCAACATACTGTTTTGGAAGGAAATAAGTGGGGTCATAAAAGGGGGGGCAATCCCCTGCCGCACGCCGATGGCGGTGGTGGAAGTTGCCATCTGTGGCAGTGTGAATGTCTCCTCCATCAGCAGTAGGTTTCCCGAACATTGTCCCTCCGAAACATGCAGGACACCGTTGAATAAGTATGGGTGCGCAGTGGCCTCTATGTAGGGTAGACAAAGGCGACGAGGTGGAGACATGATCCTCTGTTTGAGGATGAAGGGTCGCCACCCGGTCATAGCTATTCTGCAGGGCTTCTTCGACTTGATGTTCTATTTGGACTTGAAGAATGTTGTACCATTGTACGGCATAGCCCAGGCCTCGACACAAAGGATCCTGAATAATTTCCCCCTAGTGCAACAAATCAGTTTAAACATATGCCATAATGAATTACTTACTCAGGTGTCTGTCATGACAAAACCTCTGCAAGAGTAGTGTGTTTTTAGAGCCGACGCTAAGGCATTGATGGCATCACAGGACCATTCGAAAAGTGCCCAATAGAATGATAGCAGTTTGATGGAGACAGCCATACAAGGTTGTGAGGGAGCGGTTGGAAATAGACCATGGTGAAGGAGGACTTGGGGAAGCATGGAGCATCTACAACTGAGGACATCGATAGATGTAAATCCTGAATGGTGTTCATTTGTCAACATGGTGTAAAGTCGTAGATAAGAAACCTACTGTCAAAGAATAAACACGCGATTGATGTTCGCTTTTGAGGGCACGAAAGCGTTGCACATGCAGAGATAACCTTAGGGGTGATCTCCAGTGCTGTCACTAGCGTTTGTGCTGAATATTTGAGATGAGGTTTGACAAGGAAGGGTATCAGTGTTTTCCAGCTGCTATATGATGAATCCGTAGCCTTGTCAGGCAAAATGCGGCGTTTGACTGGAGATTTTTCTACAAGTATGTCGGAAGGAGGTTCTGATGGGATTTCGAAGTCTGGATCAGGGATTTCGGCAAAAGTGTCAGTCTGGCTGGTGTCAGAGACAGTTTCAACTGCATCTACAGCATGAACTTTACTCTGTTTGGGCTCAGGGTTGATCAGTTGCTGCATACAAGCTAGCAGTTGACAGTGTTTGGCTTGTGTGCCAGGTAACTCAACATGTTTCTGAGTTTTTTTCTTATCTCTGGGTTTCTTCAGGCTGACAAAATGGTGGCCTAGTCCAGAAGATACCCATTGAGCTCCACAAGTAGGAGCAAAAGCACTGGTTGAGACCATGGTGAAAGGGAGAGTGTGAGGGAAAACTATGACTCACTAACACCTCAAACTTAGTGGGCAATATAGACATGGATTCCTGTGGCACAAGAGCCCCCAGAGCATATAGATCACCCTGCTCGAGGTGCACGAGGAATGCTGGAGGTGTGCAATAACGAAAGGAGGGTAGGTTCAGGTGCTGTGAGCACCTCGCGAGCCATGCCAGGAGGTGCTGGATGTAATGTAAGAGGCATGTTATTAATAGAATGGTGGGAGGGCGCACCTCAGAGGTAAGTTTCCCACAACATAGAAACCCTACCTCAAAAGTCTCTATTGATGCCGAGAAGTAATGCCTGAGGTGCAACACAGTCACACCACTAGAGCAAACATCGATCGGACTTTTAAATAAGTGACAGCAAATCAGCAAATTGTAAACTATCGTCCACCATAATAATGGTACTCAGAGTAAAATGGGAATTTTTGGTAAAGCTCAGTAAAGCTCAGTAACTTCGGTTAGAAACTGACAATTCAGGCAGGAACAACATGCATAGGACATGCGGCACATCGGCATAGTTTCAGACTTCGAAAACTATGCCTGTCATTCGACCACCACATCCTTGTCATTCTGCATGCCTCAAGCATTTGCAGCCAAAATCTATGGACTACAACCAAGGACCTGTCACCTGTGGCCGAGGAAAATCTCGGAGTACTCGAGGTAATGATCATGCTGCCCAGGCACCCAAGCTCGTTGTGCAGTGGCAGGTGGACCCCTCTTGCACCCAGAGGGTTATTGAGTACCTCTGCAACCATCCAGCAGACTGCCGAGTTCTGTTCTTTTCAGACGGGAAACAATCACATACTGAGGGTGATCGCCCATCAGGCAAGGATAAACTCTCGGTTTGCTCTGTCATTGCCTGCCATGTTTTCCAGGCTGATCCTAACTATGCAGTGCAATATGCTGAGGTGCCGGATAAGTTTTGCGACTCGACCAACAATCATATCATGAGGTATGATTTTTTGTATCAATTCACATGTGTACTAACATTCCCTCCAGTCTCAAAAAAAGGTTTCGTGAATGTCTCAACAAATTAAACTCGATGGGTGCCGGCATCATGCCAAATGACATTGCTCAAAATCTGCACAGTATGTTTTTTATATTTATATTTAATCAGATTAAACTAATAAAAATTACAGTGCAAGTACTACATACGTTCCCATGATATGATGAGCTCCTCTCCATCATGGGGACAAACTCTGCTCTATCCGTCAAGACCATCTCATCACACCCTGGAACTGATCATGCTGCTAACTTCTTCGCTCTCACCCAAGGTGCCCAGACCTCTGGTCAGGCGCCCTTCATCCCTGTGCCCTCTGGCCAGGTGTCCTTTGGCTCTGCGCCCTCTGGCCAGGCACCCTTTGGCTCTGCGCCCTCTGGCCAAGCGCCCTTTGGCTCTGCGCCCTCTGGCCAGGCGCCCTTTGGCTCTGCGCCCTCTGCGCCCTCTGTTCAGGCGCCCTTTACTGTCCCCCCCTTCACTTCCTCCTCCTCGCCATCCAGGTACCATCCCTCCCATCCCAGCATCATCACTCGCTCTCACCCTCCTGCGCCTGCCCCCTCCGAGTCCGATACGTATTGTGACAACAATTATGTCAGCGACGGACATGACGAGGACATGGACATGGACCTTCACTTCGACGACGTGCCACAGCCACAGCCTCCTGTAATGTCAAATTACTGGGAAGAGGAGGGTGACATGACCATCTTGAACAGCCCCCCCAAGCCCAGAGCCTCCAAATGTCGGGCACATCAGTCTGCATCCCCCTCATCATCTCGTTCCCCCTCGCCCAAGTCATCATCATGCATCCTTCCCCTGAAATCACAGACCTCCCTCCACGATAGTCATGCTGCCTTCGGCAAGCACATGTCGAGGACAAGCCAGACCAGTGCCAACTCACCAAAACCCTCGTCCAGTGGCTCCTTGCTGTTGAAAACGACAATGTCAGCACCCGCCTCCACCTCCCAGATGTCACAACTCCCATCCTCCAAGGGGAAAGGGAGGCAGGTGAAATAGGTGCAGTCGGATCTTCAAGGCAACCTGAACCGGCTCAACAACAAGATTGGAAGCATCCAGTTGGACTGGATCACTCAGGGCGAGCTCAAGAACGAGCATTACATGGCAAAGTACAACCTTGCTCGTCAGGTAAATGAGCACAAGTTTTTGCGCAAGGAGTGTGTACACTGCGACAAGGAAGCTGTCACCACTCATCAGCGCTCCCAGGAAGTGAAGGATATGGAGATTCACCTCCACTTCGCAGAGGCAAAGATGCATGCTGCACTGGCACATGCGCACGCTGAGGAGGCAAGAGCGCTTCAGCTGAAGATTGAGTACCAATGTTTGATGAGCAGTTCTAACTCTTGAGGGTGTTGTTGTAGTCTTACTGTTGTCCTTTTGCATCACATATCTCATGCTGTCCCTCATACTACATATATTGTTATGTTAACCATTAGTCCTGTTCATGTTATGTTGATAGTTCATGTACTACTAGTTTTCAATGGACCATGATGGTGTTTCCTCTTGGATTTGAAGGTGTGATGCTTGACATATGTTTTCTTGGATAAGTAATGTTTGATAACCTGAGGAGATGTTAGATGGTACATATAACTAGTACACTTGCTAGGATAAGCACCACAATATTAAGCAAGTGAAGAGACTGACCATCACAGTGCTCTAGGTTTATTAGCTTTCTTTGCAATGCAAAGAAAGCTGATTTCAAACCTAAGCAGCTGTGATGGTCAGTCTCTCCACTTGCTTAATATTGTGGTGCTTATCCTAGCAAGTGTACTAGTTATATGTACCATCTAACATCTCCTCAGGTTATCAAACATTACTTATCCAAGAAAACATATGTCAAGCATCACACCTTCAGAGCCAAGAAAACATATTCAAGTGGAAATTTGTAACTACAACTGCTATCCCTGTCTACGTTGTGCCTTTGAGTGAGGGCTGTCAAACAAGAGATCCATCAACCTCTCACAACGAGCATGACCTGGAGTCCCTTCATATAACCTATCACCTACTTGGTCATTACCATCTGGTCCTTCAGCTGCCTCTTGAGACATAAAGTTTCTAGCCTCTTGACAAGACCACTTGACTGATCCCTGGTCCTCTGTCAGAGCATGTTCTTCTTCAAACCGTATGATCATGTTGTGTAGGATCAGACAACACTGAATCCAATGGACTGCTGTCTGTAAGTCATCTGCTGAATTGATATTCTGTCAGAGATCTCTAAGAGATTGAAACCGCCCTTTCAATGCAGCAAATGCATGCTCCACTTGTACATGGACCTAGATAAATCAAATTTAAATCAGGAAAAAATGCAAAAATAAAGGGACAAACTGTAGAAAGGTGATAATTGAATGTCCTCTGATTTGCTGTCAGCTGTCCATTGCAGGGCTTCTTGAAAGGGGCAATGCACCAGGTGTCCAGTGGATAAGCACTGTCTGCCCGGACCCAGTGGCCAGCTGGAAGAAGTGTGTCATGTTCTTGATAGATACAAGTAGATCTGAATGTGTATGCATCATGGATGCTTCCAGGGTGACCAAGAGAATAATCAACTATGAGAAGATTGTGGGGCATAATCACTGCCTTGAATTTATTTTAATTTTTAACCATGAAATTAAAAAAAAAACATACCTGACAGCCCAGGGAATATTTGGATTTCCTGTCATAAAAAGACTGGTGATAAAATCCAGGTGTCTCATACAGGTCAATTGATGTCCCATCAACAGCTAGGACTCCATTCTGCCACTCAGGGCAAGTGGTCACCTGTGCAGTATATTGCTGAGCAAGCTCAAAGTCCTGTGAATCAGGTGGGGGAAAACCCATGAAGGCATCATGCTGGTCAAGCAGTGCAACCATTATACGATTGGTGCAGTTAACCACAGACCCAACACTAATACCAGCCCATTCAGATACATCCTGGAGAGTGGCAGAATTACCATAGTGGCTGACAAGGTTGAGAAAAATAGCAAGTTGAATAGAGATAGGAAGCTGGAGGTTGTTGGAATTGTTATGAAAAATAGGGTGGCCAGAAATGAGATTGAGGATGTCATTGAAAATTTCGGGGTCGACACATAGTTTACGACAAAATAGATGAGGGCGATGTTCCCCAAAATGGACAAGGAGGTGCAGCTGTGAGGCTCATGGGATAGGCTCACTGGGTCTATGGAGCACACATGCCCTCTCTACCTCATCCTGAAGACTTGCAATGGAATCTTGAAGATGGTCGTAGTGAGCAGTAGTATGGTTGATGTCATCATCAGATGAGTCATCAGAGAAAGAGTCAGAGGAAGAACTGGAGAAGCCAGATAAAACTGGAGAAAGAGGAGATGGAGGGGTTAACATGATGCTCATGAAAAGGTCAAGGTCTGAGTCATGGGTAAGATTGAAAGAGTCGAGACTCAAGGCAGAGTCTGTAGTAGACTCGTCGTCCTCCAGAAGATGTTGGTATCGGGCTGTGGCTACTGCAAGTGCAGATACATCAATGTCATGCAGCATTTGTGCATGCTTTGACTGACGAGGCATGTTGGGAATCGGGGGATCAAAACTCCTGTCTATCCCTGGCATATGTATGTATGTGATGCACTTTGCGGTGGAGTTTGAAAATTTCGGCAAATTCCAGTGTTTCAGCTTGCTGTGCTCATGTACCTCATGATCATCACACCCCCTCACTCAGCACTCAACAATGCTCGCATACAGCCCACCTCCCTCAGCGAACCTCCAAGGGCTTCTAACATGCTAGATATGTACAAACTCCTTCTCAACTGTCCTCCAAAACTCCTTCTCAAACGCCCTCAGCGTCTCCAGGTGTTTCACGCTGCCTACCTCCCTAACTGAGCCTCCAGGCGCTTCTATCACACCAGGTACTCCCTCTGAAACTCCTTCTCAACCACCCTCCAAAACTCCTTCTCAACCGCCGCCCTCCGAAACTCCTTCTCAAACACCCTCCGAAACTCCTTCTCAAGCACCCTCCCAAACTCCTTCTCAACTGCCCTCCCAAACTCCTTCTCAACCACTGCCCTCCGAAACTCCTTCTCAAACGCCCTCCACATCTCCAGGTGTTTCATGCTGCCCTACTCCCTCACTGAACCCCTAAGCGCTTCCAACACACCAAGCACTCCCTCACGCAGCACTCAACTCGTGTGCAGTGCACCTCCTCACAGAACCACCAAGTGCTTCTATCATGCCAGGCACTCCCTCTGAAACTCCTCAAACACCTTCTGCATCTTTGGGCGTCTCATACCACCTTGTGCCATCCTCCTCCAGTTGATGAGGATCGTTCCAATTTTATTGATGCATGCAGCAGTAGATTTTTTACTTTACAGCACGTATCCTCACTGTTACATGTAGATATCGACTTAGTATTTTTTTTCTTGAAATCTTATCTACTTTGCCTATGCTACTTTCATTTCACTAAGTGTCGTTTGAATGTCTGACATCGTGCCGATGCATATGCCGAGTCTTACTGCTTGAGTTTTGTCCATCCCTAACTGAGAGTTAGCGACATTTAGTGACTTTAGTGACGTTTAGTGATGTTTAAATTGTTACTCTGAGTACCTCTAATACTATCCCTTCCACTGCAATTGGCACCCCACAGAAGTTGGCAGTCACGCAAATGTCACTGTAGGTCATGATATGTCATGTATGCCAATTTCAAAGTCAGTTCAGCAGTCAAGCAAGAGCACAAGGTCAATTGATATTGGGCGTGAATGTTCAAATGAGCAAGGACAGTATTGACTAGTAGATATAACTAAGTATGAGGGTGACTGTTATTAGTGCCGTAGTGGTAAAATTGAGGTGGATATGTAGGGAGACCATGTACATTGTATGGATGCTGAACTCAAGGCTGTCTATGTAAGTTTGATGATGATGCAATGGGACCACTGAATGGATTATTATTCTGCATGGTAGGGTAAGATGGTGCCTGGGGAGCTACATTGGCATAGAATTGATGAAAATATGGCTGATTGGTAAGGTGCGGAGGATAATGTGAATTGAAAGCATGCACGGGAGAGGTGAAAAGGTGATTGCTGAAAGCCACAGCATTTGATGAGGTGGCGCCATTGTCTTGCAATGTTGCACTATTGACCTGTCCTGTTGATGACGCAGTGACTGAACTCTTCGAGCATGTTTTTCCTGTCTGAAACAATGCAGAAAAATGTGGATTATCAGCAAAGTGCTGATTTTCAGCATCAGCAAGAAATTCTTTGATTCTTGCTCGAAGTTCCTCAACTGTCCCGGGTGACGACAAATGAAGCCATACTGCCACTTTCATGATGGGAGTTGACCAGTTATTTCCTTAACAGATGCACACAATTTCGCAGGGTGGATAGGAGTTGCAGAGGTGGATGCTAGGTTGCACCAGTCAGCAAGAGTTTCCTCCTGTGCAGCAGATAATATCTGCTGGCTCTCATGGGCATGCTGACAAGACTTGTGCACTCCTGAGCGTCGATCACTCAGTGTCTGATGTGATACCACGTCATGTTCACAGATCATGCAGGCTACTTTGTTTCAGCAACGTGTATCATATGTCTCAAGACGAAATACTGAGAACTCACCTATATCAATAAGGCCATGGCTATGTTGTGCTAGTCACCGTTGTGACGTGATGGTCAATGGAGAATGGAATTCCACAATCATTTACGGAGAAGTCACAAGTTCTGACAATACACTTCCTCATGTAATTTCTAATGCAGCATACCAAACCTGACAGGATTCGTATCCAAGGAGTCACCTCATCCAATAGCGCATGGTAGTTTCAGGGATGTGTGGAAATGCACCTACACCACATCCAACCGCCTGGAGGCAAGCATGCTACACATATGGCTGTCCAACAATCTGAATTCATGACAGGTGGCAGTCAAATCCATAAGAATTGATGTCGCAGGCGACAATTCCAGGGACAGAGTGACTCAAGTACGTTATCGGCTTCCCCTTTGCATGTGATACACTCACTCAAACCTCATGTCTTCAGAGACTCTTGAGCGATTTTCGTGCATGCAAACAACTGCATCATGAAAATCTCTTGCCTTTGCTCGGTTTCAGTCACGAATTCGGGCTACTTCCTGTGATGATTTCTCCCTGGATACACAATGGCTCACTCACTACATATCTTGAACACCATTTCACAGAATTGACCATCAAACAAAAGCTTTTGATCGCGAGTTATTCCTCAGAAATGCTGTTACATCATGGTATTCATTGGAGCTTTAGTTACAGCAAGTCGCTGCAGCCATCAGCTACCATATGTGGAATCTTCAATAGTTTGTGAAAACAATAAGTAACAGCATTACAGTCCACTCGAAGGGTGTTGTCCATGGTGACCTTACCGCCATATGTATTAGTCATCTGATACTTGCCTTCTGGTTCTGATCTGGAATGCCAGAACAATATTCTGATAGATTCAGACCACAATGCCCACATAGCAGACCATGGAATTCTTACCATGTGTTCTGAGCTCTCAGGGACTTCATACATCAGGAGCAACGTCCAGTGGGCTGCACCAGAGCTCTTCGAGGTCCCCGAGAGCGAAGAGTCATCAACTCCACAAGCTGCAAGCGATATTTATTCCTTCGGATGCATCATGCTTCAGGTTCAAGGCGTTCCCTAGTGGTCGTGTTAGTTTGCGACTAAATATTCCATAGGTTATGACAGGCAGACCACCCTATGCAGATGTGTGAAGTGATCATCAAGTCATTGTCCTAATACTCAAGGGTAAGAAGCCTACAGGGCCATCGAGTCTGCACAATGCAGATTGTTTCTGGGATTTCATTGAAAAATGCTGGGGTGATATAGGACATCGCCCCTCTGCCGTTGATGTTCTGAACTTCCTAGGATCAAACCATGTCACTGCGCTAGTCAAACAAACAGAGAGCTGAATCAGCTGATCGATTTTATTTTATTTGTTTATGTATATATCATTGACGGTTTATTATTTAGTACATAATTACATAATCGGTTTTAGCCAGCGGATATTTCGGTGATTTTTCAGAAAGTCACCTCAGTTCACTCAGCATGCGTGAATTCGATGTGTGGCTCAGTGAGCATGTCTTGTTTTTTTATATCAAAAAAAATCACATTTATTGTCATTTGGGCTCAAAGATCCTATGTCAAACATAGCAGGGGCTAACTCCCGCTTACCTATTGTAAGTGTGCCTGTGCATGTAGTCTGACATATGTTGAACAGATAAACGCATACTCCGTCAGGATGTTGGGCAAAGGCGCAGAGGGAATATTGTGGTGCGAGGTGCGTGGAGAGAAACATTTGAATATTTAGGAGTCGTGCATCATTCTTGCCAGCGTCGCGCTGTGGGTGATCCTGGTCCCTGTTTTTTTTCCCTTGCTTATTGTCCTGGGGCAGGGTCCTATGGTGGAAACTACATACTGTATCGTGCTTCGAGGTGTGTGGCTATTCTATGTTCTAATTGATGCTGTACAATGGTCCATGCAACTGCAGGGACGTTGATGCCGCCTTAAGGCATCAACGTCCCTAGGTTCAGTCTGTATGTGTGCGTGTTGATAAGCATAGAGGGTTCATCTGTCAATGCTGATTTTGTTTGACTGGTTTCCAAAGGGAAGAAGTATTTCTGTGTCACGGCAAGGAAGGCAGGCAAACGTCTTTTCAGCCACCCCTTGCCACCACAGTGGATCTTGCGCCCCAGCCCATATCACCCTTGGCAGCACTTTTTAGAGCTTCCCACAGTCTTTGAGATGGGTTTCTTGGTATGCGATAACCTATCTGCAAGATGTCCCTCCTGCAAGAACCTGCCACCCATTTCTCACACTTCAGCAACTTTCCTCTTGAGGTGCATGGCCCTTATCCTCTGTGAACTGAAGTACACTCGTGTAGCATTTAGTGGCCCCACCACGAGTCCAGGATGTCCAGGAGGACCATTTGCGAGTGTTGGGAGGCTGTTTGGGAGGGTGGGGAGGACCCTTTGGGAGGGTGGAGAGGACCCTTTGCGAGTGTTGGCAAGCTGTTTGGGAGGATGGGGAGGACTGTTTGAGAGGATGGGGAGGACCGTTTGGGAGGGTGGAGAGGACCCTTTGCAAGTGCTGGGAAGCTGTTTGGGAGGGTGGGGAGGACTGTTTGAGAGGGTGGAGAGGACCCTTTGTGAACGTTGGGAGGACCGTTTGGGAGGGTGGGTAGGACCGTTTGGGAGGGTGGAGGAGACCATTTGGGAGTGTTGGGAGGACCGTTTGGGAGGGTGGAGAGGACCATTTGGGAGGGTGGAGAGGACCATTTGGGAGTGTTGGGAGGACCATTTTGGAGGATGAATAGGACCATTTGTGAGAGGGCCATTTGTGAGAGGACCGTTTGGGAGTGTTGGGAGGGCCATTTTGGAGTGTTGGGAGGGCCATTTTGGAGGGTGAATAGGACCATTTGCGAGAGGACCGTTTGTGAGAGGACCATTTGCGAGTGTTGGAGGGCCGTTTGGGAGCCTGAGGGTGGGTAGGACCGTTTGTGAGTGTTGGGAGGGCTGTTTGTGAGTGTTGGGAGGACTGTTTTGGAGGGTGGGTAGGACCGTTTGCAAGGGTGGGGAGCATCATCTCATATGCATGTTTACATATGTTCTATGTTGTAGATAGAATGTTTTTCTCGCTTTTATCGTCATGTATTGATGCTAATTTCACACATTGGTCTGAGTAATGCGCTCAATGTATTCAAGGATAATAGCAACACTGTGGTAAGTCAATCATATCAAAAGGGCAAGGTGCAAAAACTGTAAGACGATGAAGGCAATGCAGACAACTAGGTATCAAGGGACTATGAACATTGTGGTGCGATGGACAGCAGGAGTATGGGTATCAGTAAGAAAGGAAGCAGCAAGCAGACAGGGTCTATTTGGAGGGCAACAATGCTGGACAAGTATAGAAGGAGATGAGAGGACAATGATCAAGTGGAAGCAGGTGCATCAATGGGATACTCTGCTGGCTGAGTGTTTGAGCTGGAAGTTGGACGATGGTATGGGCTGCGTGAAGCCCACCTTGAGTCTCCTTGATATCCTCTTCCATAGGCCTGGTTGTCATTATAATAACTTCCGCTGCGCTGGGGAACCGACCCATGGCCACAGTCATTGTAATCATCACACGGAGAGAATCTGTGTTCATGCATGTACCCATACTCCACTGCTGGGCTGTATCTGTCACGGTCAGAGTACCCCAGTGGGTGACTATGCTCCCGATCCATATTGTAAGTTGTGCTGGATTCTGCTACTGGAGACACATCTTGCATAGAACCACGAGTATCCTGAAGTTCAGGGAGGTCGTCATGAACATTGCCAGTGCGATGGTAGAATGAGTCGTGAGGATGGAGATGGTGATAATCCTGTGGCTACCAAAATATTAAGTTAAATGCCATGCAAAGAAAGGACATGTCAACTTACAGGATAAGAAGATTCACAAGTACTACGACCAAGCACACGAAGATCATGGGGTTCTTGACTAAGGCGTTCATGAGGGTTGGGCAGAGGACCACGATGGTCAAGAGGGTGAGGAGCGTCCCAATGAGTAGGACCACGAGGATCAGGAAGGAGACGACCATGAGAACCACTGAAGGGGGCATTTCTATAATCATGATGGGCATAGTCGCGAGGATCTGGATGGACATGGTCATGAGGATCTGGATGGATATGGTCACGAGGATCTGGATGGACATGGTCATGAGGATTAGGACGGACATGGTCACGAGGATCTGGACGGACATGGTCATGAGGATCTGGATGGACATGGTCGCAAGGATCTGGATGGACATGGTCGCAAGGATCTGGACGGATAGGTTCACGAGGATCGCCAACTTCAGACTCATGAGGGTGCACGGACTCATCAAGTTGATGGTCTGTATCCATAGGGAGGTTGTCAGACTTTGGTAGGTCATGACCAGTCAAGCCGTCATCCAAGGCACCTTGGCTCACCAATCCTCCTCCTCCTCCTCCTCCTCCTCCTCCTCCTCCTCCATCTCCATCTCCTCCTCCATCTCCTCCTCCCCCTCCTGCCAGAGGTACTGCAGGAAGATCCACAGGTAAGGATATGCCTTGTCCCAACAGCACCAGAACTTGGGCCACATCAGTGATAGCATCATGTTGAACCACACCTGAAGTCGATGGAGACTGCAAGTGTGCAGTGGTGGTCTCTGGTGCAGCTCCTCCCTCCTTGAGAGTATCACCAGGCCCGCCTGCAGGACTTGTCTCAGGGTCATCTACACTGCTTGGAGCAAGGTTTGGGGATTTAGTGTCAGTGTTGCCAACTGTATCCAAGTCGTCATCAGAGAATATGGTGTAAAGGTCCCAGCCACGACGAGACATTAGCTTTGTACGAGAACCCTTAGCAACTGGTTGTGCCTTGATACAACCTATAAACAAAATGTTAGGCAACCAAAACAAATGAATTCATGATGCCATACCTTTAGGGTTTGCAGGCTGATTGGAAGGGCCATCATGAAGGCGCATAGTAGTAGTTGTGGGGGGGTCTTGATCGTCGCTGGACGACCCTACTGTCACTGGGGATAATGGACCCCCTTTTTTTGCTGATTGCGACAGCACTGGCGTCTCCATTGATTGTGCACCTGTCTTCACTGTTTTTTGAAGAATATCTACAGGTGAGGCATGCATCTTTGATGCACGCAGCTCACCACTGGACTTCAGCTTCTTCCTCTTTCCATGGGACACATCTTCATACTCCGACTCAGAGTCCTGTTGGCATTGGTCATTTGCATCTAGAGAATCGGGGGAAGTAGATCGAACTTTGATCACCTCACGAGCTGGCGGCCTGGGGACTACCTTGAAAGGCCATGATGGAAGGGGAGGTGATATATCAAGAATTGTAACGGATTTGCCTGCCAAAGTAATGGATTTCTTTACTTTGGTAGCCGCACCACTGACCTTGATGCGGGAGGGACCATTGTAGTCCATATGACCATCAACGAACAGACGTTGAGTGCCAGAATGAGGATAGTCTGATGGAGGAGCTTCACTGAAAATCACAGGCCTTTCAGAGCACAGTACTTCCCCTATTGGAACCTGACTATCAGAAAAGCAAAAACCCTGACATATTAATGGATCACACATACCTCATAGTGCAACGTCAACTTTCTCGACATACATGGTTTTGGCTTTCAAAGCTTCAATGATGATAGTGACCTCCTTCTGCGTCAGGCCAGCAACACCCTTGCTCTTTGCACTTGAGGTGATCCTGCATGACTCGCCTGGAAGGAGACACTTGTGTGCAGGGTAGCCCTTGATGCAGATATTGTTGTCCGCGAGTGCGTTTGGCATGAGCTTCCAAGGGAAGGTCCTGTCGGTGCCAAATTTGCCTCCAAACTTGGCTAGTGTAGGGCAGTTAATTAGTCTGAGTGCGACGAGAGAACCAACACTGAAAATGCACCGACTTGTTTTGTGATTTGCTTCTTGATCCATTTGATGCTATCCTCATGTCCCTCCAAAGGGTCAGAACCCAAATCCAAATCATCAGGGTCAGGGTCCTTAGAATCGGGCTGCTTGGAATCTACAACCTTAGAGGAGGACGCCACATCATCTTCCTGTTCCATGAATGCCAACTCTATGGTAGACAATGATGTTGAATTACTGTGACATTTCGTAAGACATTGTGAACTTCAAGATGATAGGAACTCACTAAACTTGGGCTTTGAGGTGACCGATTATGGTGTCACTGTCTGCACGACATCGTGAAAGAAAGAACTATTACAGAATATCAATAAGCGTGAGGTTTAGAAACGACTCTGATGACTTACATCTGTTGCACCTGGTGTTGTGTGTACGTAACCGAGTGAAGCATCCTGATTAACAATTTTACCGCACATAACACTTGCAGACTCGAACCCAAACTTGGCAGATGCAAGATCCAACTGCATAAAAAATGCATCATAAGTGCTGACACCATCAACAATAAATTCACTTACAATGTCAGTCACCCTTTTCTGGAACCATTGAAATGCCTGTGCATGCTGACCGACTGTTTGAGGCAATCCACTTAGCGAAGATATCTCGTCATGCATGTCAAGGATGTCTTGATAAGTGTCCGGGTATTGTTCTTTGAACTTTGCATAGCACTCTTTACGCACAGTCACACCTGTGACAAAATAAGTTGATGAAATGAATGTGATGTATCGAGAACTTACTAGGTGTGCGTCCCCCAGCTGGAAGATCTTGATGAAGTCAGTCGAGTTCCTGCTGAGACTTGTCCTTGAAATAATTGGAATAAAGATTCCAGTAGTTGATGCTGCTTGCATTGCGTCCACAGCTCTTCATGAACAGGTTGATCACTTGATGCATTGGTATCGCAGTTGACCTGGATAACTTGAGCAGGGTGTGTTCAACAGCCGCAAATCCTGCATCAAGAGTAGCATTGCTCTCGGCAGATCTGCGTCCCACGACTGATGGCTCCTCGGAGTGTGAGGCAACACCTTCTTCAGGAAACTGTTCATGAGTGCTGGCATCAGGCGAGTAGTGGCTCAAGTCAAGTTGCCGAGATGGCCCTGGGGTTGAACCAGGATTTGTGTCCTTCAGCGGTGTGGGTGGAATGACATTTGTAGAGGGAGGGACCATAAGACTAGCTTGAGGAGCCGCGTGAGATCCACGGTGAAGACCAAATGGTGGGACTTGACCAGGGAAGCCCTGTGCAAAGCCTGAAGGGCCTGCAGCCTGATCATCGAGTAAGGATGTGAATGAGTCAGTGCCCATCAGCTCAAACATAGTCGCCTCTTCTCCCATCCAGGCAGGCTGGTTGCTCAATGAAGTAAAGAACACATCTTGAAGAGGTGCCGGAGCTGGGGGTTGGGAAGACACATCACCTGTGAATGGTGAAGGGTGGCGACTGCTGCCCTTCGTGACAGTGAGCGATGTTATGTCACCTGTAAATGGTGAGGGGTTACAACTGCTGCTTAGCATGACAGAGAGAGTTGTTGAATCACTTGTGGCTGCATCGTGGTTCAAAGATGCAGCCCTTGGGCCTGATGGTGCAAAACCTTGACTGTCTGCGTTCGGTTGTTGGGCACCCCTTCATCGAATGGAAGCATCTTTTACGACCCCGGTGTCACGTGCCAT
This sequence comes from Suillus hirtellus, assembly GCA_016695485.1. Taxonomy (NCBI): domain Eukaryota; kingdom Fungi; phylum Basidiomycota; class Agaricomycetes; order Boletales; family Suillaceae; genus Suillus; species Suillus hirtellus. Next base: position 14,464 of record MU172312.1, on the reverse strand, counting down.
GGCCTTAAGATTGCTCCTCAACCTCGAGGGTGTCAGCTCGACTGCTGGATCTTCATAACAGCCTCCACCAAATTGCTCGTATATGCAGTCCCCATTTGGAAGGGGAAATGGTGTATTGCTGAGGGGAAAGAATGGTGAGGATGACCTGTTGAGCAAGTCTAATTCCTCATCGAATGAGGTCTGAGTCATTCTAAAGTAGTCCTATCAGCAATGCAAACTTCAGAGTATGCAATGACGTACTGATGTAAGTAGGATGTAGGACTGCACGGTGTAGGAGGGGTATAGATGACAACTGAAAGAATCTAGCTGTCATGAGGGACGGTACATGAGTGAACAAGACAAAAGCAAGTGAGATACATTCACGCACCAAAAGTATTAGATAGCAGAAGGTATTTTGTGCATTGACAGAAGCAAAGTTATGAGTGAGATGAAGAGCAGCTCCAGAGGAAAAAAGTCACTGAAGTCTCATTCTTATATATATTTTTCGCTGTCAGTAAAATCTCCAGCAAGAATCCAATAAGTTGTATGCCACATAATGAGTTAGAACGCATTTGGTACTGGAAATGGACTGACCGGTAATAAGTTCCAGTAGTATCCATCTTCGATGTTTGAGAGGGTTGCAAGAGGCTCCATAGGTGCAGGAGGTTTGTGCACATCCAGGAGGACATGCTGGCAAGTTTATCAGCCAGTAATATTGAGAATACATCTCGCATTAACATAAAACACGAGCTGCAAGAGATTTTTTAGCCTGGATTCCTCAATTAAACAGTATTGACAACTCACAGAATCAACCCAAACCCAATGATGTCAAAATATTGCTGTACAGCAAGGATATCTTGTGTCCTATGGTAAAACGAGTGGGATGATCTGTATACATACATTATTATTAGACAATAGTACAATGCACGAACACAAATTGAACCTAGGACTTACCTTGTCCACCATGACCTTGAATCGACTCCCCCAGGTCTCCGCTTGCTATTGTCGTTGTGAATCTCTGTCACCTGATGTCTTGTGCTCATTGGCATACTATCTTTGAGATGAGAGAGATCTCTGATATGAAATAAGAGCTGTTTGGCAAAAAATGCTTACTGAGTAATGATTGTGCAGTGAGAAGGCAGATACATTCTATCATAATGTATGACTGGGACTTGCCCTTTGCAAGCTTGATGATAGTAAAAGAGAAGATGCTCAGAATTACTAGGTATTTGATATTGACAATAATGCTTGCTGAGCTGTATGGCCAATATAATGTAAGAACCAGCATTGCTGGCAGGCGCCACCAACAGAGGGTGCACCCTCTGGAGTCGGAAGAATTCACGTGGTTGCAGGTTCTGGAGAGGAGACACGAGCCAATCGATGTACACCAAGTTAGATATCATACCTGAGAGAACATCTTGTATATTTTATAATACTAGTCTGTCTGACACAGTGTATATCGATTCGTCCTCAGTGGCAAGCTCAAATACAGTGGCAGGGAGAAGATGAAGTACGAGATTGCTTGCCAATATGCTAAACTACTGGTATGGCAAGTACACGAGTGTGTAGATAATGCCGCAAGTCACTCATTTCATCCTCTCGTAGTCCTGTAACGTGGTGTCCATGTAGGACAGCAATCATAGCTGCTAATATCCATACTCCACAGTCATAACCATTCGTCTGGTAAGGTTTAAGCTATGAGAGTCATCGATTGAGGATCTATACATGAGAGGCCCTTGAACTCACATTCAATGGGCAAGCTACCCACCCATCCAGATCGATATGTACCTCCTTGCCTCGTTGACGTGCTACCATTAGAAGTCGACAAACAAGTTTCATTATATCCTATGAGACGATCAAAATCATCATCACTTGAAAGTCAAAAGGAACCCACTTTCACATTGTGTTTCCAGGGTTTGCGTTCAGCAAGACTATCAAAGAGATGAAGCTCTTTGGTTGACAAGTAAATAACACAAACCACCCAGTGGCCGACATGAGCTGGTCTATGAATTGGGAGAACCCACACATCTTTCTCCCAATAACACGTCCAGCGTGTGTTACGCCAGAGCATATTGTTGGTTGCATGATAGCGGATGCGAGGAAGATCGAAGGTAGAGAATATAGCCACATCTGAGTTAGGCATGTCCATCTGAAGAAGAACGGAACAACCATTGATACATATGTCATTTAGGAACGCTGTTGGAGAAGCGAGGAAAGAGATGTCTCTCAGCTCAAATTCTTGGCAGGGGAGAGGTCCAGTTGATGATGTCACTCGTGTGGTTACACGGTCAGACACCATGATAGGCAAATCCTGAGATCGTGGGGCGCAGAAGTCATCAATAAGAAGACCCTACAGGTACGTTAGTATATCATGTCGTCAACGTGATTGACGTACCTCTGGGGAATCCCATACAATGTTAGCACGAATGTTGGACACTAAGTCTTCATCGTCTTCAAACTCCGCTCCTGCAATATTGCCCTCCAGAATGTCTGCAAGTGCAGCTTGTTCGGGCTCGTCGTCTACCAAGTCGTCCTCCTCAGGCAACACTTGTTCATCCTCAGCAAGGTTCTGCATCGTCACACTTGCCAATTGAGGGGCAGTATTTTGAGGAGCTCCCGAGTATGCTATGGCATGGTTTAATGCCACCTCTACATGGCTCGTAAATCGAACAGAAGATGCTAATGGATTTGACCACCGCGTCTGAAGTTGGATGAAATTTGTGTGCTTCTGTTGCAATGGAACAAGAAAGCGCTCATCTATAAATGAGCAAGTTCATTAATAGAACCTTGAATAAATATTGAGAAGCAGACTTACTTTCAGGCAATCAGAGTGAAAGCTCTAGTGCAGTAAGCTCTTCTCCAAAGAAGCGGCACAAATTGTCAGCTTCCAATCCTAAGTGTTTTTGCTCCTCCAAACACCGATCGCATTTGAGAAGGGCACGAATTCCATCCCAGATATCTGAGTCTTTGAGCCATTGAGGCACCTCTCCCATTGAGGGTGTGACCCAGACATCCTGCATTAATGTCTGGTCACCACATAATTCAGCTAATTTTGTGGGAAGGGGGGTGGGGAGGGGGATATTCCAAACTGGATCATATAGTGATTCTAACCGCTCACAGTATGAATTAAACTTCCTGATTGCCGTCATGAGAGCTGGTTGGCACTTGGCAATGGCTTTACGTGTGTGTTGATGAAGCTTTGTCCCTGAAAAACTATGTTAGAATGAAGGAATAGCTGGATGCAAAGACTTACCTAATGTTTGCTGTGATCCGCCTACTGCACGGTCAAGTTTGTCCCATTCGAAAAAGCTGGCAATAGCACGCTTCCGAATGTTCATCTTAAGATTGCGTGCCATAAGAAGGACATGAACGAAGTCAAGATTGACTCCATCTAGCTCAGGAAATCTATCGTGAACGTTGAGAGAAGAATAAAGTGCTTCAACTTTGGTCATCAGATGATCGTGACCTCTCTGTAGGCTCTCCAGGACATCAAGAGTGTTGTCAGATGGTGCCTCCTTCTCCAGCATAGTCCTCGTAGCCTGCAAGGCTCGGTCCGAAATGTCTAAATCAGTTTGTAGGGTGAGAACAGTGTCCAACTCTTTCCTGAGGCGTGCAGGAGCATCTGCAGATGTCTTTAACATAACTAGTACTGATTGTGTGTAGGAGTACTCACGAGCGCGAATTGAGAGCTGGGATTGTCATTGGTTGGCCCATTGAACTTGTAGGTCATCAACGGATGTTTCACTGCGGTTGATAACATCAAGCACTGCAGAGGCCTGGTCTTTGATGCCCCATTTGAGATGACATTTGATCCAATCCCCAAGGTCTGCTTTCATTTCAGCTCCAATCGCAGTTGCTTGACGATCAATTAACCATAGACGGCGCTGATGCTAAACAAATCAAAGTTAAGTATATTCTATCAGGGTACAATACAATGTAACATACTGATGACGACCTTTCAACACCTATCAAACAGACAAACCGTGACCACAATTGCTCAGTCCCTTCACCATCAGATAATCCGAGGCCAATGCACATCTGTGGATTGTACACTAGCTGACAGGCCCACTTGTGGCCATAGGCATGCATGGCTGTAGTTGCGAAGCGCAGGTGTGATAAAAGATCCTGGGGGAGAATCTCAAACTATACAGGATTAGCGAATGAATGCAATTAAGATCTTGGAATTACCTTTGAAAGGGACCGTGCAAGAACGCAGCCAACGTCATAGAGAGTTGTGACTGTCGCTTGAGGGGGGAGCAGCGTGAATAAGTGTTCAATCAATGCAACAGAATACTTCTGTTGCTTGCCAGGTGAATCAATGTTGGCAAAAAAGAGTGGAATATCATGACAGCAGATAAGGGCCATTATCCCCATATCATCGAAGCTATCCATTGCAGCCTTCTGTTTTTTCCCATCAGCAGCTTCATATGCATTCTCGCATAAGTCAATAGCTTCATCAGGAACGAGGGAGGCGTGGGTCGTCGCAGGTCGCTTACGTTGTGCATCAATTTGACACCCAACTGTGTCAACAGATTGTTTTGAAAGGAAGTCAGCTCATAGAAGCGAGGACAGTCACCTGCAGAATGGTGATGGCGATGATGAAAGTTACCATCTGTAGCAACATGTATATCTCTGCCTTCACTAATGGGCCTGCCAAACAGCGTGCCACCAAAGCATGCCGGACATCGTTGTACAAGGAGTGGCGCACATCGGCCACGTTGTAGGACAGTTGAAGCTGTACTTTCAGTATTTGATGGAGTATGTCGCCAGGGTTGGAAACTGGCCACACGGTCTCGACTTTGCTGGAGAACAGTGTCGACTTGGCATTCTATTTCAACCTGCAGGACATCGTACCATTGTACAGCATAGCCTAGACCACGACGAAAGGGGTCTTGCACAAGGTCACCCTGTAATGTAGTTCAGTAACATGAATATGACATGAATATGGCTTACCCGTGCATTGGTCACTTGAAACCCTCGGCGTGAATAGTGGGTTTTAAGCGCAGATGCAAGAGCATTGATGGCATCACAAGAATGCTCAAAAAGCACACGATAAAATGACAGTAGATTGACAGAGATTGCCATGCGAGGTTGTGAGGGTGCAGTAGGGAATAGCCCATGATGAAGAAGGACCTGCGGGAGGCTGGAGCATTCACAGCTCAGTACATCAATTGATACGAATCCTGTCAACATATTACACATTTGTTAGATCATGCAATAGCCCAAAAGAATCAGTACTTACTGTCAAAGAATAAACATAGTATACTTGTACTGTTGCGAGCGCACAAGAGAGTAGCGCACGCTGAGATTACATCATGCGTTATCTCCAAGGCTTGGCCAAGAGTTCGAGTGTGATACTTTAATTGTGGATCGACGAGGGTGGGTATAAGCTTTCGCCAGTTGGCGTATAAAGCATCTGTTGACTTATCAGGGATAGTGTGCCGCTTGAGCAGACAGGTCTCCAGCTCTGTGGGGCCATGAGAAGAGATTTCCTCTGACACTTGAATTTTCATGTCTGTGAGATCCACAAAATCCAAGTCATTGAGTATGTTCGTGTTGTCTGCTTCACCTAAGCGACCACCCAGCAAGGTACTAGGAGAACGTCCTGTTGGTAAGGATGTTGGATCCATGAGTCGTTGCATTTGAGTAAGGAGGTAATGACGCCTGAGGTTCACGCCAGGTAACTGAACCAGTGTTTGAGTTTTTCTTTTATCCCTGGCTTTCCTTGGGCTCACAAGGTGTTGCCCAAGGCCAGAGGATACAAGTTGAGCTTTGCGAACATTGCAGGAATTAGTTAGAACCATGACAAGAAGATAGGATGCACACCAAGACTATGCAGACGGCATATGTACCAAGTACTTTCATTAATGTTTACATGTATAGAAACATACCAATAATTCATCCTGAGCCTACCAGGCGACCCTACAAGACTATCAAGTATACCGCCAGAGCCTACAAATGAACTGCCAGAGCCTACAGGATTAAGCGTGGGAGGGCCACTGAACTGCCAGAGCCTGCAGGATTAAACGTGGGAGGAGCTGTAGGTGCATGGGAACTTTGCACAGGAACTAAAAGTACATATAAGCTATATTTAGATTGGAGGTCGGGTCACGCAGATAAGTTTCCTACAACCGAGTTTCTATGTCAGGAATCAAAGTCTAATTTTGATGGTTTGTGGTGCTAATGCACTATCTAGTATGTTATTTGAAAATTCAATGGTTTGCTATTAATACCTGGGACGCTTGACAGGGCAATGACCACTCTTTCTAAAATGTACCTGCTCATCTGGAGATGTACTTTCATCATCTGTATCATCAGCATATTCAGAGCTCAACGCAGACTGCTCAACTGCGGTTATTGGTGGGATAAGATCATTTGCGTGAGTAAGGGATGAACATCTTGTGCTTTGGACCACCCTAGAGACTGGCCAGGGTGGCAGGCGTGAGATTGCTCCAGAGGCTGGCCGGGGTGGTGGGCGTGAGATTGCTCTAGATGCTGGCCGGGGTGGCGGGCGTGAGATCTCTACGAAGACCTCAACACGACGACAAGTGAGAGGTATAGTAGGAAATGCAGCAAGACAGGGAGGTCCATTTCGGTCAAAGTCACCATTAGCGAATGCACGTCGCCCATGGGAGTGGAATGAGTGATGTGTGGGTGCCTCCCCAATGATAATAGGGTCTTTTGACATGATGAGGCGTGTGCGAGCAGTGTCACTTGAGATGGCTCAGATGGTAAGGGTGCCTGACTTGAGTGCATTGATGAGATTGTCGCAGTGAGGGATGGTTAAATCATGGATACCTTTGGACCGAGTGAGGGAAGGTCGAATCTCGCCAGGCATCAGAGTTTCATTGGGGTAGTCTATGAGGAAATATCCAAGCCGAGCTAGTTCCTTAGGTAGGGTTCTCCAGGGAAAGTTGTTTTGGGCACGTCCACGCAGGGTGCCGCCAACAGATGCTAGAAGAAAGTCAAGATTGGTGTAAGAGGGAGGTGACAAAACTCACCAACAAGCACTGTTAATCCACCCATGATGCAAGGAATTCCGTCGAGAGCCTTCCATCCCTCATCAACTTGGAGACCTGTGGTGACCTCACTAACTCCAAGATCTTCTCCGACTCCTAGGTCCTCCATTGATACTGCCGCATCTATGAGCTAGAAGCGGTGATCAGGACATGGAGATGAATTTAATTAGGTGACTTACTATCTGAGAAATTGTGAAAGAGTGCGTGTCCGTCTGTGTGGCAGCATCAACAAGGTGCAACAACATGGACATAGTCATCAGAGTACCAAAACATCAGTATAGATACCGTTGATCGATAACAGGTAAAAGAGGCCATGGAAACCTTCAGAACCTGGATAAATTATTAGTATATTCAAAGAAGTCTGGAATGTCGAGCTTCGAAACAATGAGGGTGACGCCAAAGAAGTTTTGACTTACCATAATAGGTAAATGACTCCCAAGCATGCCCGGAGGCTCCTGCGGGTCGATGACTTGGTGAGGCGCGAGAGGGTTTGACAGAGGGTGCGAGATAATGCGCAGGATACAAATTAGTGTACTCAGAGCAAAAATATTGAAACGCACCTGCAAAACTACCGAGCTGATGCAAGGAAAGCAATATTTGGAGGTATCCTGAAGGCCTACATGGGAGGGGCCCTGGAGGCTCGTAAGAGGTGCTGTAGGTTTGTACGGAGGTGCTGTAGGTTTGTACGGATGTGCTGTAGGCTCGTAAGGAGGTGCTGGAGGCCCGCGAGGAAATACAAGAGCATGTACTATTATTAGATGGCGGGAGGGTGGGTCTCGGAGACTAGTTTCCCATAACATAGAAACTGGGTCTCTTAGACCCTTTATAGGCACCGAGATGTGCTGCCTGAGGTGGCCCATATCCATTCGTTGCGTGGTACTATTAGCAACCAGTGCCTGACAATGATTCCGAAACTTCCCTTGGAGCGGCAATCATGAAGGTATGTACAAATAAGTATCGAATTACATGCCACAAATGTTCGATCTAGTTTTGCTTACGAAGTCTTAGGGTTTTCGAGTTGCATCAGGGAAAACCTCCCATGCGAAATTTGCAGAATGAGTTGATTTTAGTCAACTTTACTCAGCTTTATCACGTATTATTGCAGAAAAATGCATCTTCACGGAAAATATAGTATATTAGCCTACATTAAAGTAAGTATACATGTCTTTGAAAACATTCAAAAAAAATGTGTCGCATGTATCAAGAACTTCTAAGCTCATCCATTCTGCGGGAACAGCTCCTCCCCACTTAGGCAGTAAGTGAGCACTTCGAGAAATCAAAGAGACCGGTACAATTGATACTTGGTGTTCACCATCACGAACCAGCCGTCTGACCTTATACAACCCAGAGTGCGTATCTGGTAAAGGACTGAAAGCCGAAAACCACTCCACATAGGCAAGATGTTGGGGTGGGGGGTTCTGAGGGTTGAAATATCGCTTCACCACCGTTTGAGGCAAAGAAAAGACAACGCGAACCTGCGCAACACGTAAATCTACAAGTATTCATGTCAGTGCCAGAAGATCCGGTGTGCTCGAATTCTTTTTTACCTTGGATAGATGCTGGAGGCATATCAACATTGCGCACCTGTACGAGACACGTGTCAAAGCGAGCGGCTTTGACTACACGACCTTCGCCGTTCTTCACCGCTGGTTGTGCATGTACAGAGTCAAGTGTTTCGGTTGCGTGTATCTCATTATTCCAGAACTTGATACGGTGAAAGACGGGTACGGAGTCACAAGGCAAATGAATGTTTGTTGCGCGATCTTCAATTTGCTGGAAGGATAGCGTCGGGTGATTATATTGGACAATAAATCTTGCAAGTGCGGGAACAAAATGAATAGCGCCAAACGAGGATGCAGAAGTAATTTCTTGGAATGGAACCAACTTTCGTGATGGATGACGAGTCATCTTGATGTGAAAGAGGGATGCGAGATCAGGAGGTTGCCAAAGTTCGGCAGGACAAGCGACAGTGATATTCGAGTTTGTTGCAATCAAATTGCGGCGCCACATGATAAAATTTGCATGCTGCAAAACCTTCTCCTTTCGTTCGAGCCACTTCGTCATCTGCCAAAACTCGTCTTTGTGATTGGTAGCAGCATAAGCGTCCTTCGCGAAATCAATATGAAGCCTCTCAGTTGCCTCCGTGTTGAAGTTGTCTGTCGTGCCAAACAGTTTGATTGATCTAGCGTAGTGTTGAAGAAAGTGGAGCTTCGGAATATTGAAGTTATTACGGATGCCGAGGTCCTCGAAAACACCTTTATTGGCATGGAATTCATCCAGCATTGTTTCAAGGGCATCAATTGATGAATTGGAGTGAACAGGGAACTGGGCGAGATAGAGGAAATCTAGAAGAGATCGAGTGGCGCGCACTAGTCTTGCTGGAGATGCATTTCCAGGCAGCCGCACATCAACGACGAGGCCAAGTAAAAAGCGTGACATTTGCTTGTGCTCCACACCACTGACACGGCTTAATGTCGTGATACCTTTCTGAAAAATTCGCATGGAATGATTGGGCGGAAGGCGACGAACTCGTGCATCTATCTCGGCAGCTCCAACGATTTCGGTAACCCAGCCGATCATGTGTTTCATTACCCCTTGGTAGAGCTGATGCAGGATATCGGGTGTGATAGACTGGAATATATTGAGGTATGGGAGATCTTCCCAGAATGGATGCTGAAGTGGCTTGATGCGAAGGTCATGACACGCTTGGGTGTATAGCGGCGATCCAAGAAGTTCGAGTGTGTCCAAAATAGCATCGAGATCACGCAATTCGTGTTGAGAGGGGTGTTTACCAAGTTCATTGTGGGGACAGGTGCAGACAGGACAATCTCCGTTCATGGTGCCAGTGACTAGGCACTGTTCAGGGTAGTCCCCAACAAAGGCGGCAAAGATTGGATGACAGTGTCGTGTAATACCATCTCCACTCATCAATACCATGCCGTCCACACCAGCTGATTTCAATGGCTCAACAATGCGTGACATGCATGCATGAAAGAGGTTGGCTAGGGTACGACGCCGTGAGGCTTTGTTGGTAATTTGTGTGAGACGTGTTGTTGGCAGATATGCCAGGAGAATTTGACCTCGGCGGGAGGGTTTACGTCGGATGCTCTTCGGCAAATTGCCAATGGTAAGATAAACTGGGTAGGCAGTTTTGTTTCGGAACAGCGTGATCTGTGTCTTGTCCGATGAGATGATGATGGGGATTATCGTGGCTCCCGGTTTCGATTGTTCCAAAACATCCTACAGTCAAACATGAGCAAGTGATCAACTAGTACAAACATCGAATACGTACTTGAGTTGCCCACCACCATTCACCAGTACACAAGTCATGATACAAACGTTGAGTCTTGTCTGCATCTGCATAGTGTCTCTCCGGTGCAAAAGACAAGTATTGTGCATGCTCAGGATCACCATACAGAGCTCGAACACATTCCAATATGTCCCGCGAGAATAGATCATAGGTTTCACCTGCTACACAGGCTTTGTGATGAACAAAACGAGGTCGATGTGAAGGAATTTTGGTGTCAATGATCTTATTGAGTTCGACTGAGTTCTTGTAAGACAGCCCAAGTGCCCCACAGACCTGAGATAATGGATGTGAGCCTACATGCCAAAAATGCGAATGAAATTTCACATACACCTTCAATCATCAAGAGATCAGTGAATGCAGTTGATCCCGGACCTCGTAATTTTGCCCATTGTGCAACCTCCCAATCCATCTGAGAATTAAATGGTGCCCATGGATTTTTCGCACTTCCCTCCACATCAACTGAGTAGTGTGTGTACTCGGATATCTTCACTTGAGGCACATCATGCAACGGAGCAC
>MU172311.1:315208-390675 GCA_016695485.1 Suillus hirtellus | reverse complement strand
CATAGCCTCGGATTCTGCTTACTGATCTTTTCGTTATGTCTACTAGTATATAAACTCGTGTAAATGTCTTGTAGTACCTCAGTTCGAATATCATCTTAGTTTGTCCTCTTTCCGTCTTCCGGACTTGAGTACTTCTTACTCTTGTCATCCTCCGAGACTTCGGATAGAATCCGATAGTCTACATCTCCGGCTCTACCTTCGGGTAGTCTATACTCTGTTTGTTTCTAGTTCGGATACGTCCGGATTAGCCGTATACGCATTTCCGATATCCGGAAGACATCCGGATATATTACGATACTCGTCCGGACCTTCGGACGCGTCATCGTTAGTACTTTGAAATAAGGGACAGTACTTGGGAAAGGGGCACAGCGCACGAGCTGAGGCCGAAGTCCTTCGGATCCGATCCTACGAGAGTACGACCTTAACAATCTCACAGCATATAGTCAGCAATATTATATGGACTGACCTAAGATTAGGTTGTTCATCAAAATCTTCCTTGCTGATCTTGCTGAGTTTCCTGGCAGCAAGAAGGTCTCAAAGCTCATTTCAAAGACCAACCCACACTGGCAGACCACCATTCAGTCCAGACTCATTTGGTAGTTTCAATATACTTTCATTTGTTTTCACCACTCCCTCCAGCCTCATTCTTTATTATCTTAATACTCAAGCTTGCCTGTAATCATTTGAACAATACATTTGTTGCACTTTCCATGATCCTGTTTATTGTGCTGTGTGATTCCCAATGGTGTATCAGTGCAAAAAAAAATTAAGCAGTATCCAGTCAGCATATAATAAGATCTATGTGCTGCTATTAGTTTTTGAGGTAAACACGCAAGAAATCAGCTATATTAATCCTGAATAGTAGCTGATTTTAACAAATAGTAGCAAGGGTATATTTGAGGCTATTTGGGCTCAAACCTGAAGGGTTTGCGACCTGAAACATCGTTTCAAAACCTGTGGTAACGTCCATGATGAGCCGTGATGGGCAGGTGGGCCATAGCAGCTCATGGCATATTGTCATAGGGTCTTGAGATGCGTTGAGTTGTAATAATATTACTTTAATCTTGATTCTCATTACAAAATAAAAGCTGCTATAAAGGGAAGTGGTGGGTGGGTGCGACAAAACAAGCATGCAGTCATGGAGAATAGTACTTGCGAGTGCTGAGTGGAAGTACAAATCAAGAAGTGTGAGAACTCAAAACACTGAACCACCACATAGATCTCATTCTACATATGTTCTTGTGCCTTGAACTAACGTAGAATACACTCTATGTGCTGCTATTAGTTTTCAAGGTAAACATGCAAGAAATCAGCTATATTAATCCTGAATAGTAGCTGATTTCAACAAATAGTAGCGGGGGTATATTTGAGGCTATTTGGGCTCAAACCCAAAGGGTTTATGATCCAAAACATCATTTTGAAACCTGTGGTAACGTCCATAGTGAGCCATGATTCCCAAACAGCCCGAAGGAGCCCTGCGATGTGTCACACGCAGCATGGACTCCCATTTCTCAAGGAGAAGGGCGAAGCAAAATGAAGATTGATGCACTGTTTAATGAGCTGGAGGCATCATGTACCTGGTAAAACACTCTAGCACTGGAGAGTCTTGAAGGTATGGAGTGAGTATCATCGTGTGTTTGCGTAGGTACCCAGTAAATGCTTCACTAGACCATCAGCCTATTGACTTCACTACATCAAAAGGAATTCCGTGCAGTAAGTATTCCAGCATGCCACCTATGCGTAAGCCATGGCCTTTAAAGTTTCCTAGGCTCGCTCTCTTTATCACACTATTAATCCTTTTCCAGAATTCGTTCTTCATCAGCAGTCTCACTCCTTTGACGTGCTTCCACACGAAGAGATGTCCATGGAGTTTGGAATCATTTACTGTGAAATGATGCAACAGTGCTGTCTTTGGATCTGTCTGGTCTTCCTGTTGAGCCCAATAGACACTCTCTCCTGTCGCAGATACTTTAGTGTGCAGTATGAAGATTTTGGTCGCGTGATAATGGTGTCTGTCTTTGACATCGAACACCACATCTGAACATTTGACCACTCTCTCAACATCAAAATCCTTTATTGTCTTAGTGGTGAGCTTCCCTAGCCGACATAGTGCGTAAAACACTGTCGTTAAACATGCATATACTGCTATGTCCAACGGAGTTTCCAGATTGAGATGTGATTGAATCTGTAGGATCAACTTCACTGTGAAAGGTTCCCATTTGGAGCACTTCGATGAGGCTGGGGTAAGTTCTGCTGCTCCGTCTAACGATGCTTTCAATTGATCTTGATTGACTCCCCAAGCTTGGCCGTGAATCGTGTGCCAAGCTTTTACAGCATAAACATAGTTCATAAGTGTCTTCCCTGAGTATGAACCAGCGCAGCTGGAGACAAAGTTAAGCATTGTCTGTGTGTCGACCAGACAGCGTTGATCTTCTGGCACTGATCTCTCATCACAGAATACGTGAAAAACAAGAAGTCCTGCACTGTAACATTCTCTTGTCCTGGCTGCCCATGATAGATTCATGACTGTGAGTACTCTCTCCAGGTCTTCCTCTGTAATTGCAAGGAACTTCCCATCTGGACCTGTGGCAACTCCATCTTCATCAGGTACCAAAGTCTTAGTCTTTCTTGCGCTAGGCAGTGCGGTCGCAACTATGATGCCGCCAGCACTAAACCTTTCTTATATGGTTGAGGTTTGGTGGGCAGTACCACCAGTAGTGCCGCTTTGAACCAAGTGTTCTTGTTAATGTAGCTGCTGCTCCTGACATATGAAGAAGAGTGCGTCTGCTCCAGTTCTGTGATTGTCGCTGCAAGACTCATTGGAATCATTGCAAGCAATGTTCTTGGTGATGGGTGTGATAATTCTGCTTGAATTGTAGTCTGCTGGGTTTGTAGACATGATGAAGGGATCAATGATGAAGACTTGGAGTTCGTTTGGGATAGGCAGTGAAGGGAGTAGGAATTCTGCGCTCCTGTAGATGCCTCTTGAAGGTGCGTCTGCTGGATTACACTTGCTTGTGACATAGGCTGGGTGGAACAAGTAAGGTGTTGTGGCACTGTAGATAAGATTGAAAATTCTTCTGAAGACCATGTTAACCACTTTATTTCTACTGTGTCTGTTGCACCATCCTTCAATGACACCCTGATTGTCTCCATAGACTCTAAAGTTCCTCTCTGGTCCTCCCATTCTGACAATGTGCAGAGTAAGGAGCTTGAATCCAACCGCCTCTGCCCATCTGATGTCCTTGTGACCATTGAGTGTCTGCCAGCCTTTGCATAAGTGCCAGGCTTGCCACTTATCACCAATGATGATAGCAATTCCGACGCCCAAACTGGCATCAGAGTATGCTGCTGGGTCATGTAGCGTAAGTGGTTTGGGGATCGAGCATCCAACAAAAGAAGATTACAATACTGTAGTCCACCAGCAGAGGTCAAAAACAAGACTTTTGACTTGCCGCCATGGGATAAAAGGCTTCTCGGAGGTGATGTGAAGCATCACCTCAAAGGACGTAAGATATGCACGTCCCTTCAGGACAATGAGGGTAGTATGCAGCAGCTTGCCATATAATTGTTGTACGTCACGAAGAACGTGCATACCTTGTTGCTGCCAGATTCCAATCACCATAAGATACTTAAGCTTTTTCTCCTCAGCAAGGTAAACTTTGTCCTGCACCAAGTCCCACATGATACCGATATACAGATTGCTATAGGCGAACTGTTTGTCTTTGAGTTTTTCCCAGGGAATGTCAAGCTCTTCTGAGAATTTGTCAATGTCCACCATGTTAAATGAAAAACAGCCATCTTCTGCGGATCTTGGAGATGCTCCTGAAAGATCCTTGATAGAGAAACGACAGTCCTCGTCAAACTCTTCCAGCGTGCCGTCTTCAAAGATGTGTCCTCTGAACCACACTCTGCCTCTGTCTTGATGTTGTCCCCTTCTCATGATTTCTTTGTGCCATCATAATCTCTTGACGTTGTAAGCCGGTATGAACTCCTTGAGAATTCTAATGAAGATGTGGTCGTCGACCCATCTTGATTTTGGTCCAATGCCTCTGGATTGAAACAGGTCCAGACCGGCATCCACAAGGTTGCCATATGCTCCAGCTGAGGGCCGAAGGCCAAAACACATGCAAGTGTCGATACAGAATTGATCTTCTGAGATCTGAACAATGGACCCTGGCCACTGCAATGAGTGAATTGGGACAATTCAGTAAGCTTCAGAGACATCTCTGATGGCGATCTGTGAGCCTGGCGGCAATTGGCTGATAGTGGGTGTGAGAACATGAAATGTTCCCCAGGTACTGGGAAAATTATCGGGATTGATATATGAATTGATAGATGCATTTGGAAACTTCACCAAAGGAAAGTGAGGAAACGAATAATTTTGAATGATACAATAATGACCTGGGCGACCTGGCTTTGGAATGATAGAGAACGGGGACGTTTGGAAGGTCCCAATGAGACTTTCGACTTCCTTAAAACTAAGCAGGCCAATGTACCTTTCTTACTGAAGTTTGGTTTGCACAATAGATAGAAACTCTTGTTGATATATAGCGACGGAGTCTTTGTTCGGAGGTGTTTGCGTGATCTTAATATTAGGAATGTCCAGAATGAAACCTCTACGCAGGCCCTCAGGAATATGTGAGTATCTGTCAATGAGACCTGCCAAGACGAGTCTCATTTCCCATGCATTCAGATTGTAAGGTGTGAGTGCCTTATGCTTTCTGCGCTCGAGGACACGCTTGAGCTCCATGATTCGAGAGTCTGCACCCTGAACAGAAGTGCCTGCGGTTGTGGGTGACCTCTGTGCATCCGCCAACTTGCTGAAAGTCACTGCACACTGCTCTTCCATCTTGCATGGTGAGTATTTTTCTGATTCTCAAACACAGAGAGTCATGTGATTCGTCCCAGAGCTTGACTGACTTGCACTCGATGATCTTGTGTGGCATCCCAGACATATGGCACACGCAGAGAGGACACCTCCACTTGCACCGGTGTGAAAATCCTGACATGGTCTTTTCGCTCTATTGTCATGGTCTGGTGAAGCTGCATGCTTGTGCGAGTCTCTGAATTCTCGTTGCTGTGAGGATGAATTAAAATGATTATCTGACTGTGGCATGACATGAAGTGTGTAGCGTGAAGCATGTGGCACATTGCATGAGGCATGAGGCATGTGGCATGTGGCATGTGGCATGTGGCAGGGGGTGGGCAGGCACAATGTATCAAGGTGTGACAAAATTATGATAGATTTGTGATGATCAAGACAAAACAGATAGTGATTGGGGTATGTGCGAGCACACATGATGGAAAGATTACTGACCTTGAAATCCCTTGCATTGTCTTTCTTCAAATGATCATCCCAATAAACTTTGCTTCTCATGTCCTCTAGAACCTTCTCATTGATTATTGAGAGATCATAAGGCCCTGCTGAAGACTTGGCTGCGATGTGCCAACATCTTCGCTGTTCAGCTTGGTTGACCAATGTCTTTTGGGCTAGTGAGTCTTGAAGTGACCAGTACTTGTGAACTTGTAAGTTCCTCCAAAAAAGAGCTGTCATCCTGATTCTGTCCTGTGGGCAATCTGCTTCCTCCAAGGCTACTAAGAACTGAGGGCATGCTTGACAAAACTCTTCAAACAGTAGGTCTTCGTCATTGATGACTGAACATGTGCTGCAAGTTGAAGCCGACGACACCCATGCTGTTGAGCCATCCAGTAATGCAGACAGAATCATTGCATCATCATCTACTATTTTCTTGGTTGATGCTTCATCCAATCTGTCATTCATAAAATACCATAATTCAAGGTATTCTCCCTTATCCAGCTTGCGCAGTGCATACGAGCAAGGAGTGACTGTAGGGTTGTCTGGGACACCCAAATTCTGAATCGGAATGTATTTGAACTTGTTCTTCTTTCATTCTTCCTTGCGTGCATCTTCCTCTTCATCAATGCATACTTGGTTCAGACGCTCCTGTTCATCTTCTTCCATGCGCTGCTAATGGGCTCATTCTTCTCTGTCAACTTCTGCTTGTTGTTGCCATAAACGTTTCTCTAGATTGTTATTAGCTAGCCAGATGTTTATGAGTAACTGCACCACTTGTTCTGCTGTAGTGTTCTCGTTTATGAGCTGTGCTCGTGTGTTCTTGAAGTCCTCCAAGTTGTAGTCCAGACAGACATTCAAGTTGGGATCACTGCGAATACACAGCATAATGACTTCTACTGATGAATATGATATAAAGAAGCTGCGACAAAACGAGCATGCAGTTGCGGAGAATAGTACTTGCAAGTGCTGAGTGGAAGTACAAATCAAGAAGCATGAGAACTCAAAACACTGAACCGCCACATAGATCTCATTCTACATATGTTCTCGTGCCTTGAACTAACATAGAATACACCATATTCCTAGTGATGTTCTCGCCTGGTGAAGGTACAACAATTCTGATGGTCAGTCAGAACAATGTTGGGTCTTGCAGGACCTAGCTGCTATTCGACCCTAAAGGGTTTCTGGACTAGGCTTAGGGCTCAGAGGAGAGGAAATATCATAAAAACTTGCTGAGTACTCTGACTCATACTAGTAACTGGTGAAAAGATTGATTGCTTATGTAAGCTACAAAAGTGCTAACATAAAGTAAAGTAAAAACAGTCTCTACCAACCCAGCCAGAAATGAATCCCTATACTGACTTGGGCTCAAAGCCATGGCTTAGGCTCAGCTTGGAGTGGCCCAGGCTTAGGAAAATCAGAGCCTGAGCCATGAGCCCAAGCCAGGCCCAAGCCAGGGGCTTGAGCCCAACAGGCCATAGCTCTATAACAAGCACAAGTGAGCTGCACAGGTGATATCAAAAAAAAAACACACCTTGTCCAACAAACATATTAGTCCCCCATTCAGTGTTACAATTGTCCTACTATTTACCTTCTCTTTATCTGTATTACCACGGACTACTTCCCTTTCTAGCTTTTGTGCTGTTTCCTTATTCCGACCTTTGTACTTTTTATCTCACCATCATCTTGGTCCGTGCGTGCATAGTATCCTATTTAAGCACGTGTACTTTTACTTAGAAACTTCACTTCAATCTTACTAGGTTTTCACCTGAACTCTCCTTCGCTTAAGACCCCCAATCTTAAGTCATCTGAACAGATCTCTTAGCCAAGGCACTCTCTTGACTAAGTCTTAAGAAACCTCTCTTATCTGAAAGGTCGCCAGAATCTCAGCAACTAGAAATCTCTGTCGAGCCTTTGCTGTTAGAACTATCCTAGTTCATAACATTCAGAGTCAAGTCTAGATGCGCAATGTATGAAACAAGTGGCAGTGTTGGATGAAAAGTTTGAATTTTCCCATTGGCTATTGCAGGTGAGAACAAATGCAAGAATGAACACAGGTGGGTGAGAATGAATGTGGGCAGGCGAGAATAAACATGTGCAGGTGAAAATGAGTGCAGCAGGCAAGAATGAACACAAACAATGAAGAACAAGCCTGTACAAGTGCAAAAAAATTTATTGTTGTAATAGACATTGCTGGCAGCATTGCATAGCTTGTTTGTGGTGTTCAGGAGGGCCTTGCGCTCTGCAGCACAGCTGGAAAAGAAGTTGTCAGTCAACATATATTGCAGAGATGTTGTGACTTACATGGTGTTATCAATGAGTTCCAGAGTCTGCTCATAATCTGATGTGGCATGAACAAGGTTTGATGCAGCACTCGCAGCACTGATATAGTAGGCCTTGACACAGCATAGAGTGTAGATGTTGATATAATGGCAACTCACTATGATTTCTCTGACATATTATATGGTATGATGGAGGAAGAAGTTGCTAATGAGATGCTGAAGCACAAATTCCAGGAACTTTGTGCTCACCTGTGGGAAAGTTGTCTGGTGCAACAAGTATATAGTCTAAGCTGTGGCTTGGGCTGGCGGCTTAGGCTTTGCAAAATCTAAGCCTAGGCCTAAGCCATGGTCAGGCCATATCCTAGGCCTGGGCTAGGCCCAGCCCAATTAGGCCTGGCTTTGGCTAGCCCAGGACTCAAAGCCAAGCCAGAACATCACTACACCTGAAACCAGCCAATGAATTTATAGCCCACAGGGGTTGCTGTTTGTGATCTAGCATCATTTTTTTTATGTCAGCCTACAAGCCTATAAAATATGTATTATATAATTATTTATAATATACACAATGAAATTTCTTGTGAGGAGATTGGAGCAATAAAAGTTCTATAATCCTATTTTTAGGCATAAATTCTATGCTTTTTTTGATTGGTGGTGTACCTCCAAGTGAGTGGCAATGCCACTGGTAAATTGAACCCTTTTAAGCCATTGTGGGACATTCCAACCAAAAATAGGATTTTCTGATATTAGTCCTTTCACCTATTACTGGGTGACTATCCATAGGCAAAATAATGTGGAATAGATTATAACAGACTTTGAAAGATATTAGCAAAATTTAATATGTACAGAAAACACAACCATAATGCATCTGGATTATAATAATTCAGTCAGAACTAGATGTTCATAGTTAGTAGAATGACCCTGTGGTGGTCGCAGGAATACATTAGTATATACAGGAAAACAAGTCTTTAATGTTAAAAAACAGTCGCAGTAGCTTGGGGAATGAGTTGTTTTCGCAAAGTCTAGACTTATAGGGAGAGAATGGTGTTGGCACTGCTCACCTCATACCCTGGCCGGTCATGGTGGTATGTGCCAGTGTCATCTGCTGAGAGCAATCTTAAAACTTCAGCTGAAAACTTTGCCAGGGAGCTCAGGGATGGGACTGCATATATTGGAAAATGTTTGGACCAGGTGGCAACCTTCACCATGCTGAACATGTGTCAGGCGGACCTCAAGTCTTGGATTAGTCAGCAGATAACTTAGGCATAGTAGCCCCAAACGGATTTAATCCATCCTTTATAATCCTTTATCCAGATTAATCTGTAAGGGCCCCCCTTCTGGATTTAGAGTTTGTAAGAGCCTCAAAAAAATGTGTTTTAAACATCCGACGCAAATGAACAGCGGCATCGCGGCACGACTTCCTTATATGGTCTTTTTTATTCTATCTTATTTTATTCCGCATTATTTCAGCATACAGGTAGTCACCCACTGGCTGTTACAACTTGAAGCTGCTACCGTTGATTCAAAAGAAGCACAGTGTGCTACGCGCTGCTAGTAGTACAAGTCACTTTGCTCGGCAGTGCGTTTCCTGATGGAATAGTCACTGATTGTGAATCGAATCAAAGTTTCAGTCGTAGCAAATGCGGCGGGTGATGTTATCATCCTTTTCTTTCTTAACAGAGCTATGACGTGGTCTCGTAATCCCCGCTAATTGTAATAAATTTCGAAGCCTGGCACCCTGCTCGCGTCCTCACCGTGATGCACGATTCATTTTTCACTTTTGTACAGATTCCACGACTTACCAGTCATAAGACGGCCAATCGTATCTTCATCCCGCCTACAACAGTATAGAGGATCTCAGAGTCGCACTCTAGGCTTGCACTAGAACCAAGAAGATACCCCTCATGCCGCGGTTTATGATGTGGGGTACCCACTTCATCACGCTTGTCGTTCCAATCGTCTCGGCAATAGAGGTCACAATCCCTCTTACTGCGCCCTTGGGAGCAGCACCACTCAAGGGGAACCTCGTTTCGCTTTCAATCGAGCAAGATAGATGGAACGATTGGGCGGGCACGACAGAACCGAATACATTTTTCAACAACGTCCTTGATAATTTTATCCAAATTACGAATACTCCTCCCTTCGTAAGAATAGGTGCTGACTCGGAGGACCATACTGATTTTAGCTATGACGTTGAGGTAAATAAATTTCTTTCGGTGTTGGATCAGTTCGTATGTTTAGCTGGTGCATAGTACGAAGAAGATATTTTCCCTCCTTCGAGCACAATCATGCCATACCCAGAAGCCACTAATATCACTGTTGGGCAAGGCTTTTATGATATCATCTCTCATCTTCCCAACGGTAATCTAACTTTCCGGAGGCTCTCAAGCGACTAATTTGCTTTACTTCCAGGAACGGAAGTTCACTGGGGCTTGAACTTGAGGGAATACAATCTTACAGCAGCCTACCTCGAAACTGTCGCGCTCATGAACGCATTTTCTTCCCCTGCTGTCCTAGAGAAACATATTACTCTGAAGTTTATCGAAGTCGGCAACGAGGCTGATCTCTACTACGACAATGAGGGCCGTAACAGCAGCTGGAATGTACAAGAATATGTCTCTGAGTAAGTTTATGACGACGACTTCCTCATTGGTGCTGACCGGTATCAAGGTGGGAGGAATTTGCATATAACGTATCGATAACAGCCAACCTTTCCAAGTTATCTTGCACAAAATTAATCGGAGCCGCTTTCGCTGGGTCTTCTCACAACAACCTTAGCGGTTTCTCTCCGCAAGCTATATTTAATCTGGGCATTCTTGAATCTCCTGCAGGTCAACTAATCGAGACGTATGTCGAACACAACCTCATAATCTGGATGGCGTGCTGAATCCCATGGTTAGCATTTCGCAGCACCATTATAGTGGCTCATTCTGTACCGGCAGCGGAGCTGCGCTGCAGGACTTAATGACCAAGAGCTATATCCGTGGTAATTTATCCGCGTTTATCCCAGATATTGAAGCGACCTTGGCTAACGGGCTGAAGTACATCCTCGGGGAGACAAACAGTAAGTTATTGTCTGATAGTTGTTCGACAGCACTAGACTTGATAACTTGTTCATAGGTATCAGTTGCCATGGTGCACCTAGTAAGGTCGACCACATGAACAGTGGTCGCAATGACTTACATGCGATCGTCCTTTTTACCAGATGTCAGCAATACAGCCGGCGCCGCCCTCTGGTTACTTGACTATACTTTGTATGCCACACAAGTTGGTATTAGTCGCATACACTTTCATGAGGGCATTGGTTACAAGTACAATTTGGTTAGTACTCAGCTGAGTCAATGCAGCGTTACTCAATCCCCTTATGAGCAGATTCAACCCTTGACGCTTAACTACTCAATTCTTGACGGATCCCCGATTACACCGCTGGCACCACACGTACAGCCAGCATACTATGCGGCTATCATCGTCGCAGAGGCTATCGCGTCATCTGGGACCACACAGGCAGTCGAAATCTCTATCGATGAAGATAATGTATCGGGCTATGCATTTTTTGAGCATGGAAGCCTCTCAAAAGCTGTCTTCATAAACACGGTCGCGTACTTTTCCGGCGCTGGTGCAAGGAATTCGACTCACATCGATTTCTCTTTCACGGGTCTCGGATATCCTCCTAATAATACGAGCGTGAAGACACTGAAAATTGGGTATGAGCTGATTTCATCATCGTTGCGGCCTGGATGCTAAAGCTATCTGTAGCTATGCCTCCGACACCAGTAATCTGACCTGGGGGGGTCAGACGTACGAGACCAGCGACGGTAGAGTTAGTGGGCCACTAACCGTCGATGTCTTACCTGTCAGTTCTGGAATAGACTTGCAAGAAACAGAAGCAATCCTCGTTATGTTTTCTTGACTGGGATGGTTTAGCATGCAATAGCAATTATAATGCAGCCACCAGGACAATTTTTCGTTGCATCTTGCCGCTATCACGATACATCCATCGTACGTATCTATTTACATGCACATTCACCTATCATACACATTCTATTCACGTTCACTCCGTTTCAACGATCCTTTAATATTCAGTGTCTAGAATATTTCTTTCCCTCGGTCTTTCCTCTTCCTCATTCTTAGTTTAAGGCTCTGCATTTCTTAAGAGTTGCAGAGTTTTCAGTTGTTGACGCGTTCAAAAGTGAGAAATGCTATGCAGGCACAGCTTCGACTGTGTATGAGACACGCATCATCAGTGGATCCGAGAGGCTAAGACTCCCGGTAAGGGTCCTCGCATATCTGCTGATTTTAAAATGTGAGTTTCAAGTTCAAACTTGTATGATAGCAGAATCCCATCCACGGGTGGATGAAGAGGCTGGGGACATTTATACTTGGATTCTGTAAAGAATTCTGGGCCAAGTATTGTGAAGGGGAGGGGAAAGTATTGATCTACATTCGGTAGAATATGCGAGCGAGGGCACGCACAAGCAAGGCGTATATACTAGGTTGTAAATGTCGGATGGAGCACTCGAATCCTCACTGAGAACCTGGTATTATGTGATTCCCTGAATTGTGCCCCTATTCTCTTCGAAGGTACTTGCCATTATACAACGCCATATTATTACAGTATGTTCGAGCCGAGCCGACCCGACTACGGCCACCGGCAAGAAACTGGAGTCCTTTGAATTCTTGTGATTATAATTGAGTCGATTGCTAGACGAAGGCTGGCATAGGAAGCGCTTGCACATGTCTTGCGCTGAAGCTTTCTCCTCTTCCCAAGGACGTCGAGTTTGGAGACGAGCGTTTGAGACCGATACAATGTAAAATTTTATGGATACTGTGCATGTGGTGTTGTCAATGTATGAAATGAAAACGTCCCGTTAATCGCAGCTACAATATCTCCAACATCCTGACGTTCATCATGTCATCAACAGAAGTTATGTCCGCAACTTGCGCGATGATTTTGTTATCCGAAGCGATTCTCTTATACTCCCCACCCCACTGCTGCGCTAGCAAAAGTCCGCCGAAAGGCTGTCCGAGGCGAACGATCAACCTCAACTCTCGCGTAGTCGGTTCGTTGTATCCAGGAGACCCAGGCTCGGGCCAATCTTCTCCGCTCTGCGGCTCATCTGCAAAATTAATCAGCCCGAGATCAGACCGATTCCACGGACGGACGAGCAGAAATGTCTGCCGAGCATGCCTTGCGGGCGAGAATTGAACAAGCTTGTCTTCCGTTATGACCAGCAGGTCTTGTAGCCCGTCTGCCTTGACGTCATAAATGAAACTTATATCCCCGTCTTGACCAGGCCTCCGCCTGACTTCTGTGAGAGGAAATACGATGCAAGGCAATTGCAATCTGGCGTTTGCGAAACGAGGAATGCTGAGGTTCTCAAGAATGGTATACAGTTTCGAAGCTAAAGCCACAGCCACAAAATTGTTTCGCAGCGTGGAGACCGACTTTTGCATGTCGTATTTAGATAGAGATGGTACCGTGCATGGCAGAGCCTTGTATGAAGAAATCTCGGCAGGGAGACAACTGTTGAAGCTGGACGATTGTCCCACCCAGTCCAAGGCCGTGATATCGCCCGAATGGGCTATGATCTCCTGCAGCAGTCGTCCGAGCGCCTTTTGTCTTTTCTCTCCATAGATGACAGGAAGGTTGACATCAAAAATGCCGAACAAAGAGTAGGCGATGTCTTCCTCCCTCGTGGTGTCACGGTTTGACGCCCATCGGAGTTTCTCTCGGGCATCTCTTGTACCCGGATGGAAATCAACGAGCGCCCACGCATTTATACCTGTTGCATTTTCCAACTCTTGCATGATGCTGACAGACTCCTTGTGGTTGCGTGAACGGTGATCGAGATATAAGGTCCAATCTGCTTGGTAGAAGAGAACAACTTTAGGAGCGAGGAACTCCTGAACGGTCCATCCTCGCGTGTTCCAGGTGCTGTTTGCGAGCGCGCCCGACTTTGATGAAGGAGGAACATCCGATAGGTAGACAATGGTGAGCGCTGAGTAGTGATACCACACAAACATGGTGTTGACTGATTGCTGGACCTCAACATTGTTGTTCTGGTCAATGCAGCATGTATCGCTCCACGCCCAACGATGCCCCGCATTGTGTGCAACTTTGCAGAACTTCTGCAACTTCACAATGGTTCCGACCGGATCCAAATTGTATACATTGTTGCCCTGAATGTCGTGCAGTAGCGGCTCCTTCCTTTCCCACCTATGGGACAACATGACCCAGCTGAAGTACTTCGCGACCGCTTCTTTGATGGACTCCGTTTGGTCGGGCGCATGCATCATTAATGAATGCAAAAGCTCTTTGTGCTCTGTACTCTCCATGAATGCGTTTATCTGTGCATCTCGATCGCACAAACGTCCAGTAGAGGTGTTGATTAGACGAAGGGGGGCATTTTCCAGTTGAACGTGAATGGCTTGTCGAATAGCATCTTCTATTTCAGATAAATTGGCGTATTTATAGCGTAGCTCTGCAAGAATATAAGTGATCTTCAAGTCGGCGCTTGAGTTGTTTGGGGCTTACGTCGTATCTGTGGGTCGGGTGTATCATCCAACTTGGAGAGCATGATTGTGAGGGCCTTGAATGCATCATCATAGCGATGTGTTCCATGAAGCGCTGCATGTTTCAATTCGTACCCGAGATCAGATGAAGGGTTGAGCTCAATGACCTACGAAATTCATCACAAATGTTTGAACAACGACGAATATCGTCCGCACCTTTTCTGCATCCGAAAGGGCTTCCGCATAGAGCTTTTGGCCCAACTTCACCTTACTGCGATGCGCAAGGTATGAGTAATCCGTCTCGAATGCTTCGGAAAGTGTGCTCTCGATCGACCAGAGATGAACATTACCATCATCGTCTCCACTCGCGAGTAGTCCTCCGCTGGAAGAAATTGCGACGCAGAAAACCAATGTGGTATGTTCGAGTGCCTGTCCTATCTGCTGGTGTGACTTTGTACTCCACAGGCGCACAGTCTTATCGTGCGAGGCAGTGACAATGAAGGAGCCATCAGAAGATATGGCCAGGGAATAGATTATGCGAGTATGACCGGTGCAAGGTTGACCGATCTGGCACGCATTTGACGAGCCCCAAAACTTGATTTTTTTGTCCGCAGATGCGGAGACAAGTTGCTGGCCGTCAGGCGACCATACAACGCTTTCGACCCAATCGTCGTGAGCCTCGATTTTGAGAAGAAGCTCAGTGTTGCTGGTGCGCCAAACCCGAATGGTACCGTGGGATCCGCCGGATGCTAATTTTAGCCCATCCGGGCTGAAAGCGACACACAACACCATACCCACATTACATCGGAACGTTGAGAGGACAGCGCCGGTCTCTACATCCCATATAATCACGGTGTCATCCCATGACCCGCTTGCAAGCCTCTTTCCATCGGGGGAGAAGCACACCGAGGACACCCGGCGTGTGTGCTTCAGCAGCGGGTTGAATAGCATCTGCTTGCTCTCGACGTCCCAGATGATGATGGTTCCATCTCCTCCAGCACTCGCAATTCTCCTATCGTCTGGCGATACAGTAACCGATGTTACTATGTCACTATGTCCCTGGAATGGCCCTCCCATGAATGCTCGTTTCCCCATGTCCCAGATTCGTAGGGTTTTATCCTTTGAAGCAGTGACGATCCGTCGACCGTCTTTGAAGAATGCGACTACCAACACTGCCTTCGTGTGCACTTGCATTGTGTATGTTGACGCTAACTCTGTTGTCTGCGCCGGCGTCCTGTGCCTTCTCACAGTAAGATATGCTTTTTTTGTTACATCGAGTAATCCTTCCATATCGCTAAACAGGATGATAGACTGTCAGTAGCAGTTAAACTTTGAAGTTGATGTAGAGCATACCCTAGTTAATTCGTCAATCTTATGTGGTGTCGTGAGTAGATTTGGATTTTTACTCGTTTATAACCCTTGCAACTCATGTAGGCGCTTGTCCGTTCTGGCTCACGGCGTGCTTACCACATTGTCACTAATTACACTGACAGACCCTCATACATATTTATTGAGTCCATAGGCCTGAAGACTGCCAAGTAGAATATTATATAACCGTCTTAGGCAGGTGAGCCGCAATCAATTGCCGTGATTATACCCCTATATGCTTGCTATACCCTCCTACAGAATTATGCGAGGCGCTGATTGTCATTATGTAATTCACTCCAGGCACTAGTGGTGGGAACTAAGCTGCTGTGGATGAGAGTGATACGTGGACGTCAGGCTGCCTTCACAGTCGCATACATTTTCAAAAACTGGTGCGAGGAACGCGCCTTTTTTTCACTGGTCCCGACGCTGCAGTACCTGCTGATAATTGATCTTTATAGGGGCCGCGATCTGAATATTTGCTGTGTCTGTCCAGAAGTATTCCGTTGATATCGCTTGATATGGTGGTCAAGGTCAGGGCTATAATATTACGTTGCATTGACGTGGATACCAGGACACTATTGAATGCTGTGGCTGTCCAAAAGTATTATCCCTCCAATGCGATTGGTGGTCCCGGTCACCCTTGAGCTTGAGTGTTGAGATTCGGGAGGATAGCGCCAGTCTCTGCATCCCACATAATAATTGTGCTATCCCATGGACCGCTTGCAATTCTCTTTTCATCGGGGAAAAGCACACCGATAACACTCGACCTCTGTGCTGCACCAGCGCTTTGAATAGCATTTGCTTGCTCTCAACGTCCCAGATGATGATAGCTCTATCCCATCCACCACTTGCAATTCACCTATCGTCTGGCGATATAGCAACTGAAGCCACATCGCGGCTGTGTCCCTCGAATGGCTCTCCCATGAATGCTCTTTTCTCCACGTCCCAGATTCGCAGGGTTTTATCATTTCAAGCAGTGACGATCCGTCGACCGTCTTTGAAGAATGCGACTGCCGTCACTGCCTTCGTGTGCACGCGTATCGTGTGTGTTGGTAGCTGGGTTGTCTGTGCCGGTGTCCCTCGCCTTCTGACAGCAGGATACGCTTTTTCTGCCACATCGCGCAACCATTCCATATCGTTGTACAGGGAGATAGACAGCCAGTAGCGTTTGAAGTTGATGAGGAGTGTACTCTGTGGTTCAGTCGTCTATCTGGTGTATCGCGAGTAGAGCTGGATTTCTATAACCCAATTCATTTAGGCTCTTTATATATCGTTTGCTCTGCTTCAACGTGGATCTCATTCCGCTCCTTCCGTTAGTGGATGACTTCCCGCGCCATTTAGAAGTTAGAACGTTGTTCTACTTTCCGGGCGCATTACACCATGGACATCTGGAACCACACAGGTAGTCGAAAGTGCTGTGAACCAGAGCGATGCGTCAGGCTATGTTTCAAGCATTGTAACCTCTCAAAAGCTGTCTTTGTCAATATAATCGCATAATTCTCTAGTACTGGTGTAAAAACCTCACCTCACAATGGTCGTTCTTTCACCAGTTTTGGCGCCGCAGCCGCGCAGCGCTGATGATTGGGTATGAACTTTTTCATGATGGCGGCGATCTGAATGCTGTGGCCGTCCGAAAGCATCTCCCTGATACTACCCATCTGAACTGATGATCAGGGCTCATTACGTGGCTTTGGTATGAATAATTTAATGCTGCAGTTATTCTATTCTAATACACGACCACCTGAACGATTCGTTATTGGCCTTTGGACACCCTGGATTGGCAAGACAACGCCATCCCATCGTCAATCCAAGTTCTCATTCACAAAAGTACCATCACTCACACAGCTACTGGTCTACACTGGGTCTACGAGACCGATATCTGGAACATCTCTTTAACCTTTGCTACAACTTCCGGAACTCCCGTATTCTGTAAAAATGAAAAAGGCAATCAATGATGAGACAAACCCAAGAATCACGACACATCCCACCTTTGTAAGCTCATCACTAATCTTCACACATTCCTTCCCATCAATCGACCCAAGCTTAATCACAATATTCAACGCCTTGCTCCGCTCCTCATACCCACTGCTCTTCGTCTTGAAGTCGTTGGTCAGCCAAGTTCCAATCCCAAACGAACCTGCACGTGCGATTAGACCATGAGCAGCCAAAGATAAGGTGACGACGCACACTTGAATCCCAGCAGCTGGCACTGCTCGTTCAACTCCTTCGCCTTCTTGAAATCCAAACCGTCGCTGAAGATAATAGCTTTTTGTGTATGATCCATCCCAAGCTCTTCGTACATCTGCTTAGCCCTCGGCGCGAATACTTTTGGGTCTCCCGAGTCTTGACGTAGGGCTTTCCATTGGCTAGCGCGCCTATGATCGAATTCCTATAAATAAAATAAAAAATAATCACCAAGAATGAAGATAAAAATAGAGATGGAAAGAAAATAAGAGACGCTGTGCAGTGATAAAGTGGACATGCGTACCCGATAAAATACTTCAGTGGAGAACGTATCCGTGAGCGTGACTGACAGATTGTCTCCGTAGAGGTTGGACCAGAGGTCTAGAGCTGTCCCAGCAGCATCTTTGTAATCTCCCAGCGCCGCAATCTAAGTATATTTCTGATCAGAGCAGATCTTGTTATCAAGAGAGTGGAACTTACACCCATAAACCACTCGCTAGAATTCGCAAGTCAGAAGTCAGAACGAACAAAAAAAGAACAGCTACATACTGAGCGATCGTGCCTATCACATTGAGGTTGTATCGCATAGCGAAGTAGACCTGCGCATCTGCGTCACAAAAGCACCCCAAAAGGAGACCACCGATATGAAGAATAGCATACATTACTAGTTCCAAAAAAACCCTGCTTCCACTCATGCGCGTCCCTCGCCTTGATAAGGCCTCTCACCACTAAATCATGCGTGACAAACGACCGCCTGCGCCGCGTCCCGAATTCGCTGAACGTACATCGTGCGTCTAAAAGGGATGTAGCTTTATGCGTGGCTTGTTCTGACCCGTGCACGTACTCAGTACCACGAAAGAATGAAAAATGAACAAGGGGATCTGACTCACCTTCCTGGCCGGTATAATCCCAATCTTGTTCTGCATACCGGAAATACATCTCACACAGACACGCCATGAGCGGAACCTCCCATAAAACGGTCTCCAGCCACGGGCCCCTCGCTTCGATCTTGACGCTGCCCATATCGGGGTCATCGGAAGACGGGAGGAAGGTGGCGGAGATCTACGGGTGTGTGTCAATGGAGTGCAAGGATGGAGCTTGACGGGCGTGTAATCACTTGTTCAGGTTTAAACCTGTAGGACTGGAGATAATCGAGGTACGCAGGCTTGAAAAACTTGCATTTATCTTGGAGCCATGCGCGTTCATCTTGTGTTAGTTGTACATCGGCGAAACCTGTACGTATTAATTCAGCACACAAAATTGAATAGTCAGAGAAACAAACCGTTTAGCGCTTCGCGAAATTTCTGTATGCATGCTCTGGAGAACTGACGGTGCTTGTCGCGGTGCGTGAATCGATAAACGACTTGCGTAGTGGGGTAGTATTCAAAGATAGCCTGTTGCATAGTGAACTGCACAACTGCATCAGAGGAGGTGACCTTGATGGCGCTACTGCGATACATGCCTTGTACAAGTCAGTATCAAGGATTGATACGACCTTGAATTCAGACTGGACACTAGCGCTCGTCATGATGATGATAGGTAGAGTAAGAGAACTTGGTGTTGCTTAATTACCGGCACCGATTACCGATCGTACAAAACGGTTTAACCGAAACCGCTAGCTACAGTTGGCATCAATCCTATGTCTCAGTCTCCTTCACTACAACCATTCCGGGCCCGGCCTCGAGTTTATCCACCAAATCACCTGTCCGTTCCCTGAGCGCATCCCTCATCTCACTCCACAACACCTTGCCCGCATCACAAGCAACTCTAAACACCTCCTCAAAGCGATCCATATGCAACCTGGTCTCCATCTGGACGAGCGTGACGCGTCCGGTACGAGGCATCACGCCCACCACGACGCTAGGGACGTCGTTTTCTTCGACTGTGGTCAGATCGAGCAAGGGTTGGGTGCCGTACACGCCACCGCTGATAGCACAGACAAAGTCGAAGAGGGGGATACCTGCTGTTGCTAGAGCGAGGGTGGAGGCATTTATGCAAGCGGGGAGGAGGCCGCCATCGAGCTGAAGGACGTGTACGAAGATGTCGATTGTGCTGCGTGGATAGAGATGGGTTTGGACGACCGGTTCGAACGTGCTTTTGATTGATGCTGCGAGTTCAAGGAGACGCCTGAGTAGTATTAACGATATACATAATAAAGTGGATGTCAATAACATTTACTTGTCGGATCTGCCTCTTCTTCTTCGTTCACCGACGCCAAAAGGGGCGAGTTGTACTTCGACGTTTAGTGTTGCGCGATCGTGGAATGTTTCGCGTCTTGTTCCTTGTTTTGGTTCGTGTGGACCGAGTACTGAGACGCGTACTTGAGTGAGGCCGTGTAAGTAGGTGACGCTGCCGTCTGCTGTTCCTTGTGGCGCAAAGTTGATGGCTAGTGTCCGTAGTTCATAAGGTCTACGGCCGTCGCTGCGAAGAAGACCAGCATTGAGTAGTTCGATGCGGGACGACTGGATGTGAATATGTGGAAGACGGTTATGTTGGGAATATTGAGTAAAGTGGGCGCACCATGGTTGGTCAATATGAATGTCAAGAGCGAGCTTGTTTTCAAAAGTCTCACGCAAAAAATTGTACATTGGTTATCTTATACGTACAGGATTCTTTCGATCTCGACGCATGTGAGCCATTTCTGACCAGCATTGTGTTCGACCTTTTGTCCTTCTTCCGTTGAGCTAGACACTGCATCCAAGATGGGACCTTTTCCCTCTTTCCTTGGTTCTCGTTCCTCAACAAACTGACAGAGTGGATGAGCATCTAGATGAGCGTGCATCCACTGTGCAACCGTGCCTTAAGCTTGTGTTTTTGCTTATTTTGAAGCGGGGATCGAAGCGAAGAAGAATATTAGTCATCGCGGACATATAGCCCAGCACTGAGTACCTTCTGAATGTACTTCGTTTTCTTGCTTTCTAGGCCTAGGTCAGCCTCGCTCTTGAACTTATCCTACTACACGCCTACTAGTATTCTCTGTCGTCAGATCATACTATCCGAGTCTGCCCACAGCTCACCTTGCGGATTTCGTGGAATGTGTATTCGAACAAACCTGAATATATAGCAGTTTTCTCGCCGATATTCTGTCATGCCAGTGTCTGCACATATACAACCGTCCACGACCATCCCTAAAAACAATACATATGATTCACTGTACCCTCCAAGGACCAACGTTCATCCGTGTCATAATTCCTGGCAACCCCGGGACTGAGAGCTGTACCAGTCAATAGCAGTCATGTCTCATTATGACGCACCACCCAGCGATATTTGCTCAATGACCAACTTACTCTGGGGTGAACCAGGGGATCCAAAAGTTTTAAGGTGGGAAGCAGAATGCTGAGATGAACGGCGAGATGATGCTATACCAACCAGCGTGGAACATCAAGGGCAAACGCAAAGCGTAAGGCACACTTATGCGGAGAACTAGTATAGCAACCTCAAATACTCGGGCACATTATGGGCAGACCTGGAGTCTGAATCATTCTGGGTATGTCATGGATGTCACAGCAGATCGATAGTAGCTGATTGTATCTGTTGCATTACACCGTGAGTACTACTGTCAGCAATGCGCCGTATTGATGCTTTTCGCGTGGAATGGATGAATTGCATAGCGTATGCATTAGCACGCAGTACTACAAGGAAGCGATGCATCACAGGCGCACTTCAGTTACAGCAATCAATGCGTGAGAAGGACACCAACCTGTGAGCGCTTGCGCCGGAGCTGTCCTCTTCGTAGGACGTCTGATTTAAGGATTATGTAGTCTGTAATACGAGACAATGTATGATACGATACAGGTGTGTTGTCAAAGTATGAAAGAAAAATGACCCGTTCTTCGCAGCTATAATATCTCCAACATTCTGATATCCATCATGTCGTCGATAGATGCCGTGTCCTTAACTTGCGCGATGATATTGTTATCCGAAGCGATTCTCTTATACTCCCCACCCCACTGCTGCGCTAGCAAAAGTCCGCCAAAAGGCTGTCCAAGGCGAACAATCAATCTCAACTCTCGCATAGTGGACTCGTTGTATCCAGGGGACCCAGGCTCGGGCCAATCTTCTCCGCTCTGCGTCTCGTCTGCGAAGTTAATCAGCCCGAGATCATGCCTATTCCACGGACGGACGAGCAGGAAGGTCCGCCGAGTACGCCTTGCAGGCGAAAATTGAACAAGCTTGTCTTCTGTTATGACCAGCAGGTCTTGTAGCCCGTCTGCCTTGACGTCATAAATGAAACGTGTATCCACATCTTGACCAGGCCTCCGCCTGACTTCTGTGAGAGGAAATGCGATGCAAGGCAATTGCAGTCTGGCATTTGCAAAACGAGGAACGCTGAGCTTCTCAAGGAGGGTATACAGTTTCGAGGCCGATTCCACAGCAAAGATATCATTTCGTAATAAGGAGACCGAATTCTGCATGTCGCGTTCAGATAGAGATGGCAGTACACACGACGGAACCTTGTATGAGGAGATGTCGGCTGGCAGGCAACTGTTGAAGTTGGAAGATTGTCCCACCCAGTCCAGGGCCGTGATGTCGCCGGAATGGGCTATGATCTCCTGTAAAAGTCGACCGAGGGCGTTCTGTCTTTTTTCTCCGTAGATGACAGGGAGGTGGACACTGAAGATCCCAAACAGCGAATACGCAATGTCTTCCTGCAAAGTAGTGACACGCGTTGATGCCCATTGAAGTTTCTCTCGGGCACCTCTCATCCCTGGGCGGAAGTCGACGAGCGCCCGCGCACTTATGCCAGTCGAACGCTCCAACTCTTGCGTGATAGCAAGAGAATGCTTGTGGTTGCGTGAGCGGTCGTCAAGATATAGGGTCCAATCTGCTTGGTAGAAGAGAACAACTTTAGGAGCGAGGAGCTCCTGAACGGTCCATCCTCGCGTGTTCCAAATGCTGCTTGCGAGCGCGCCAGACTCCGATGAAGGAGGCACGTCCGATAGGTAAACGATAGTGAGTGCTGAGTAGTGATACCAGACGAACATGGAATTCACTGATTGCTGGACCTCCACATTGTTGTTCTGGTTGATGCAGCACGCATCGCTCCACGCCCAACGATGCCCCGCATCACGAGCGACTTTGCAGAACTTCTGCAACTTCACCACGGTTCCAACCGGATCCAAATCATATATGCCCCTGCCCTGAATGTCGTGCAGTAGCGGCTCTTTCCTTTCCCACCTATGAGACAACATGACCCAGCTGAAGTACTTTGCAACCGCTTCTTTGATGGGCTCCGTTTGGAGGGGCGCATGTATAACCAGTGTGTGCAGGAGCTCTTTGTACTCTGTACTCTCCAAGAATGCGTTTATCTGTGCATCTCGATCGCACAAACGTCCAATAGAGGTGTTGATTAGACGAAGGGGGGCATTTTCCAGTTGAGCACGAATGGCTCGTCGGAAAGCATCTTCTACTTCAGATGGACTGACATATTGCTGGCGTAGCTCTGCAAAAATTGTAAGTCTTCAAGTCGGCGCTTGAGTTGTCCGAGGCTTACGTCGTAGTTGTGGGTCGAGTGCATCATCCAACTTGGAGAGCATGATCGTGAAGGCCTTCAATGCGTCATCAAAGCGTTGTGATCCATGAAGCGCTGCATGCTTCAACTCGTACCCGAGATAAGACGAAGGGTTGAGCTCGATAACCTACGAACATCATCATAAATGTTTTAACAACGACGAATATCCTCCGCACCTTTTCCGCATCCGAAAGAGCCTCTGCATAAAGCTTTTGGCCCAACTTCACCTTACTGCGATGCGCAAAATATGAAGAGCCCGTTCCGAATGCTGCAGAAAGTATGTTCTCGATCGACCATAGATGAACATTCCCATCATCGTCTCCACTCACGAGCAGTTCTCCACCAGGAGCAATTACAACGCAGAAAACACGTGCAGCGTGTTTGAGTGGTTGTGCTATCTGTTTGTGTGACTTTATGTCCCACAGGCGCACAGTATAGTCGTCCGAGGCGGTTGCACTGAAGAAGCCATCAGGAGAGATGGCAAGTGACCTAATGGAGGAAGTGTGACCAGTGCAAGGTTGACCGATCTGTGACCCGTTTGAGGAGTCCCAAAACTTGATTGTTTCGTCATTTGACGCAGAGACAAGCTGTCGGCCGTCAGACGACCACACAACTTGAATGCTGTTGTACACCCAATCATTGTCATGAGCTTTGATGTCGAGCTGAACCTCTGCGTTATCGGCGCTCCAAATCCGAATATTGCGATATAATCCGTATGCTAATCTTAGCCCGTCCGGACTGAAGGCCACACACGACACCGAACTCCAACACTCGAGGGTTGAGAGGACCGCGCCGGTCTCCGCATCCCATATGATGACTGTTTCATCCCATGACCCGCTTGCAAGTCTCTTGCCATCGGGGGAGAAACACACCGAGGACACCCGGCGCATATGCTTCTCCAGCGGTTTGAATAGCATCTGCTTGCTCTGGACATTCCAGATGATGATGGCTCCGTCGTCTCCACCACTCGCAATTCGTCTATCGTCTGGAGATACGGTAACTGACGTCACGACGTCACTATGTCCCTCGAATGGCCCTCCCACACATGCTCTTTTCTCCACGTTCCAGATTCGCAGGGTTCTATCCTTCGAAGCAGTGACGATCCATCGACCGTCTTTGAAGAATGCGACTGCCCGCACTGTCTCTGTGTGCAACCGTATCGTGTGCGTTGGCACCGGTTGGGTTGTCTGCGCCGGCGTCGAGCGCCTTCTCACAATAAGAGACGCTTCTTTTGATCCATCGCCGCGGCGAAATCTCGACATATCCCTGAACAGGGAAATGGATGGTCAGTAGCGTTTGAAGTTGATGAGGAGCGTACGTCGTGGTTCAGTCGTCGATCTTATGTGTCATGAGTAGAGCTGAATTTCTACCCATAACCCAGTTGATGTGGGCTCTTTATATATCGTTTGCTCCACACCACGTTGCTCCAGCGTGCATCTCATCGTGCTCCTTATCCGAATCAGCATCTGTCTATAAACGCCTGTCATTCAATTCTTTCACTCTGTCCGAGCTTCAGCACGGCATTGATTATTCCCCTATATTATTCCGAAGAATTATAATGGAAGAATTACGCTTGACGGATACCCCGAAATTTCATTTCCTATCAGGTGATACCACTTCGTCCTTCATACATATCACTCCTGCCAGACGCAATCACTATCGTGACTTCATTCCAGGTACATCTCACAATGGATATCTGACATCACAACATATCAAAAGCTGTCTTTATAGACATGATCATCACCGGTGCGGTCACAATGTTTATTCTTTCACTGGCTCCGGTGCTACAGTGCTGAAAATCGGGTATCAGTTTTTTTCACCCATCTGACCTAAGTGAGAGAGATCAGGGCTGCTAACTGCTAACTGTAGAAATCTCACCTATCAATTCTGGAGTAGATTTACAAGAGACATAAGAACAATCCTTGGTGCGCTTCTTTGATGCATATGATTCAATGCTACAGCGATTCTCATGCACGACCGCCAGGATGCTTTGTCGTTGAGCTTTGAACGACCTGACAAGGCGATGCCATCGTCAATCCAAATTGGCATTCACAAACGTACCCATCGCTCACAACTGCTGGTTCCTGGATCATCTCGTGTTCTGCAAGAAAGACAAAGAGACAATTAATGACAAGACAAAACTAGGAATCACGACAGTCAAGCTCGAGGAGCCTGTTTTCAAAAGTCTTGCGAAAAAATTGTACATTTGTTACCTTATCTGACATACTACGTATTTATTCTTTTGACCTCGATGCGTCTGAAGCATGCAAGCCACTTCTGGCCAGCATTGCGTTCGACCTTTTTCCCTTCTTCCGTTGAACTATACACTGCATCCAAAATGGGACCTTTTCCTTCATTCCTTAGTTCTTGTTCCTCAACAAATTGAAAGAGTGGATGAGCATCTAGATGAGCGCGCATCCACTGTGCGAGATCCTCGACATCGGTGATGGTGTAGACGATTCCACCTGGTGCGAGGACGTACGCGTATTCTGCAAGAAGAGTGGGTGATATGATGCGTGCCTTGTGTTTGCGTATTTTGAAGTGGGGATCGGGGAAGAGGAAGAAGAGAGCGGTGAGGGAAGCTTTTTGAAAGAAGTTTGGGAGGAATTTCATGGCGTTAGCGCGGATGACTGATACATTTTGATAATTGTCTGAGGTTGCGCGGAGGGCGGTGATACGATCTTGGACATACTGTGTTACTTGAACACGAATTTCAAGACCTGCGGATATAAGAAAGGGGTTTACATAAGACTGAGAGACAGACTGACCGATGATGAGAGTGTCAGGGAATTGAGGTGCTAGTGTGATTAACAGACCACCAAATCCACATCCAATATCTGCAAAGGATGGTCTCTGATTCACAAAGGCTGGATAATGAGTTGACCAATCGATTGAATCAGGTGATGATGGATACACGAGTGAATGGTCAGAGAATGGATTCGCATGCGCTCGCTGTCTGTAATGTTTTTTCTGTTCAAAATTTAGTCTTTTATGTATTAGATCCAACTGAACTGACCTGTGGGAGCACTGAAGTTGCGTTGCTCATCGTTGCCGCCGCCGCTGCCGCCGTCGGCGCCGTTCTCTTTCGCTTTGGCATTTTCCTCGGTCACGGTTCGGTTCTCGCCCGCGTTGCTCCCGCGTCGACCCACTGTTGACATTTTTCCCGTGGTCCGATGTTTTCCGATATTCTCCCTCTTAAATTTCAATTTCAATTTCACCCCGGCTTTCAATTTCTTCTCTTCACTCTCCATCATGGTTGCTGCTCTCCGTAATGTCTTCAATGTCGTAGGTCAACTTTAACCCTGTAAAGGCTAACACTAATTCTTCTTCCTAGTCACGCTCTCCACTGCTTGCACGTACCTCAATTCGATTCTCTTCAACAACAGCTTCAAGACATCTTACTCTAAAAGAACGTCTTGCCGAGCTCATCCCTACAGAAATAGAAAAGGTTTGTGTTCTATTATTTCACCCTCGTGACGCTAATTCCTTCCCAGGTAAAAGCAATACGAGCAGAGCATGGTAAAAAGGCTTTCGGTCCCGTAACAGTCGACCAACTCTATGGTGGTATGCGTGGTCTCCCAGCTCTCATCTGGGATGGCTCCGTACTCGACCCAGGTCCGTCATCTTGTCTTTCTCATATTCCCCATCTCACGCCTGTCTAGAGGATGGTATCCGTTTCCGCGGAAAGTCCATCGACGAGTGCAAGAGCCTTCTACCTGCAGCACCAGGTGGCTCGGAACCCCTTCCAGAAGGTCTCTTCTGGCTTCTCCTCACCGGCGAAATTCCATCCAAGGAACAGGTCGCAGAGCTTAGCCGTGACTGGGCTGCTCGCGCTGAGATACCTGATTTCGTAAAGGAGATTATCGACCGCTGCCCTCCCACCCTTCATCCCATGAGCCAGTTCTCCATGGCAGTCACCGCGCTCAACCATGACTCTGCCTTTGCCAAGGCATACCAGGATGGTGTCTCTAAGAAGGAATACTGGAATTACACGTTTGAGGACTCCATGGATCTGTCAGTATTCATCCTCCATTGAGTCAACGAATCCTCACCTCTCCCCTAGCATTGCCAAACTCCCCAACATTGCAGGTCGCATATACCGCAACGTATTTGGTGATGGAAAACTCCCTGCCATCGACAACAGCAAAGACTACTCCGCTAACCTCGCAACCCTTCTCGGCTTCGGTGACAACGAAGCTTTCGTCGAGCTCCTTCGTCTCTACATCACCATCCACACGTACGTCTTCATTTATACTAATCGACACAAACTAACACCACCCAAGTGACCACGAAGGCGGCAACGTTTCCGCTCACACCGGTAAACTCGTCGGCTCCGCCCTCTCCGACCCCTTCCTCGCATTCGGTGCTTCCCTCAACGGTCTCGCAGGCCCCCTCCACGGCCTTGCCAACCAAGAAGTCCTGCTCTGGCTCCGCAAAATGCAATCTCAAATCGGTGAAAACGCCACAGACGACGCCGTCAAATCCTATGTCTGGTCCACCCTCAAGGGTGGCCAAGTCGTCCCCGGCTACGGTCACGCCGTTCTCCGTAAGACTGATCCCCGCTACACCGCCCAGCGCGAGTTCGCCCTCAAGAACCTTCCCAATGACCCTCTCTTCAAACTCGTTGGTCAGATTTACGATATCGTCCCTAGTATTTTGTTGGAGGCGGGTAAGGCGAAGAACCCGTGGCCGAATGTGGACGCCCATTCCGGTGTACTGCTGACCCATTATGGGCTCCATCAAATGCAGTTCTATACCGTGCTGTTTGGTGTTTCCCGTGCGTTTGGGGTGGCTGCTCAGTTGATCTGGGATCGTGCCCTTGGTGCTCGTGAGTGTCGATTCATCTAATCTGGACCGATGGGATACTGAAAGTATGTTATAGCTTTGGAACGTCCGAAATCGTACTCGAGTGAAGCTATTCAGAAAATGTTCAAGGACAGGCAGTGATGGATTCCTGCTTGTTTCGGCTGTTGTTTTCGCATATCATTATGGCTACATGATTCATAGACTACCTTAAATCCATGAGCTATTGTTCTAGGGAATGCATAGATTGACTTTACCTGTTCCTCAAACCCAAGTATGACCGGGCAGTTCACAGGAGACATGGACGGTGTGTAAGATCTAGACGGAGGTCGTCTACAGCTACCGTATTTCCAATCCGGATCTAATTTCGATCTCAGTCCAATATCTGCATCATCGAGCCTCAGGCAGGGGCCGCAGGGCAGTATATTTCGGCTTCTCAGGCTAATGTCTCATCCCAACATCACAGCACCGAAAATGCAGTAAAAAAGCCAATCAATGCTTGTGGTATGCGACCCTCATCTGACCGCCTTCATCGAGCGCTACGTATGGAGAAAGACCTTTCTGCTATTTTGGAACGACCTGTGTATTATAAGAACACCATCACCCGCTGCTTCATTTGTGATTCTATGATTCAAGGCAGAGATGCGCTAGCTGTATCACTTTATCTTTGGACAGGTTTATCTACGGCAGCGATGTACATAAAGGTACGTTTCCCACTGCCAATGAAATACAGCTTGTCATACCAGTTTCCGTCGCGCATCTCTTGCCTACCTAGGGTCAAACTAAATTCCTCCAGGTGAACCTCGCAACTCATCATTATGATTTCTCCAGGTGGGTATCATGTCTCTACGATGTTTTCCGCCATTTTTATAACGTATTCAAGTCATCCATGAGGGGATTAAAGCACAACTCACTGATGCTCCTAAGACCCTCCGTCAGGTCTCAAATCATGGTTTGGTCTTTGTTGGAATTATCGGAGGAGCCGCTCTTGTAGTTTGTGCCTTTTGGCTATCGGTCATCCGCACATGCAAACTCAAAACAAACATCGCATCCTCTGAATCCGCCCCCCTCCTAAATCCAGATCAGCCACAGGCTCATAGTCAGGTAAGCATGCCCACTTACCCGGCACAACGCGACTGAAGAGCACGAACAGAGGGATCACACCGTCACGTCCACGCTCCTATGTCCCGTCTGTGCAAATCTAGATTTTCACAAGATCTTCCTCGATGGTATCCCACCGAAGGAGGAGATCCCGCTTGGTTCGCTCTCGTCCATCTTGGAGAAATCCTACCAATGCAGTTTCTGCCGCCTCATATCCTTTCATGTCCGTCGAACATGGAAGTTGGATGAGGTTTCTCGCGTCGATCTCTCGGGGCTCGGGCTCGGGGTGTACTCGAAGAATTGTGGGTGTATTCGGGAGCCCTTTTATCAGCCTGAATTCCGTTGCTACCGCTTGCATGTCATCAAGACGAAGGACACAGGGGGCCTTTGGAAGAAACATCTAGCTTTAGGAGAAGGAAGTCCGTTAATCATTCACCTCTTGCAAGAAGACGCTTTCAAATTCGGGAGACCAGCCGACCTTCATGGCCGTAGGGTGAAGAACACCGTGGATATTGGTCTGGTGCGGAAGTGGATTAGCCTGTGCCAGGCGAACCATGGAGATAAATGTGGAAACGTTTGGAAAATGTACAGGAAGCTGCCGGAGTTCGTGAGGGTGGTGGACGTAGTTTCGATGGCCGTGGTTCCTGTGCCTTCTGGCTGTCGTTATCTCACCCTCAGTTATGTTTGGGGAGGCATCGGCGCAGAATATTGGACGACGAAGGGTAACCTAGCGGAACGCTCCACGCCTGGCGGACTGAACGCGTTGAACTTACCCGGGACCATCACTGATTCGATTCTATTCGTTCGACAACTCGGTGAACGTTACTTATGGATCGATGCTCTATGTATCATTCAAGACGATTTGCTTGACAAGTCCGTTCAGCTACGTGCTATGGATTTGGTCTATGGCCTGTCTCACCTCACGATAGTCGCTGCTGGCGCCATGACGGCTCGAGACCCTCTCCCAGGATGCCGCCCACGAACTAGAACACTGCAACAGCACATCGAGGTCGTTCAAGGTCTTCATCTCTACGTGGCTCCTCCAAGACTTGGGGAGGCTCTCGCTCAATCCACGTGGAATACGCGTTGTTGGACATATCAAGAGAGCGCGCTCTCTCACCGAAGGATATACTTCACCGGGCCACAAGTCTACTTTGAGTGCAGATGTGACATTTTCTGCGAAGACATCGTCGCCGAAAGCAAGGGTCTCCCACTCTCCCACAGCTTCCTCCAGTCGTCATTTGGAGAACTTTTCATATACCTTGATTTAGTTGCGAGTTACACAGTGGCTGTTGAAAAGTTTACACCACACAATCTCACCGTGGAATCGGATATCGTTGATGCTTTTACTGGAGTGACGAACGCTTTAGCGATGACATTTGAGCTCGGTGACCCCGACAAAACTTTTCAATATGGAATGATGTTGCCATATATGCATCTCGCACTTATCTGGCAGCACGATCCACAAACACCTCGCGCTCGTCGTTTGCTCCCTGACGGAGGCAGTTCACCTTGGCCCTCTTGGGCATGGGCTGCGTGGCGTGGCGGTGTTATCTACAGGGGGGTGGATGTATATCTGAGGACTCGGATGGGCAATCTGAGCAGTGCACCATCAGTGGATGAGACACTTGTTGATCCTTGGTACATCGTGGACGACAGTGGCGATACAGTGCAGCTTGCTGTCCACCAGGTATCCTGGGTCGTTTTGAGAGTAAATGAAGAAGAACATGCATATTCTGCTCCACGAGGGACCTTAGATCCAACGGAACTGACGCTAGACATTCATCGACCGCTAGAACCAGGCACTCTCGTTTTCCGCACGACTTGCAGCCACTTTCGCATTTCACGGAGAAGTGGTGAAGAACCAAGTGCATATGCTCACGGTCTCTTCGATATTCTCTCCATTTTATCTTTTCCTCCCATTTGGGTTGGCACTGCCGTCCTGCCATTAGAACCTGCTCTGCCATCTTCTCTCGACTTCATCGTCCTTTCCCGCACCAGTTCGCGCAGCGTATATGACGAAGGGAACTTTATGGGTTACGATGGATGCTTGTTGCATGTGATGGCGGTAAGTCAGGATGAGGGCTTGATGGAACGTGTCGGGTTGGGCGTCATTCATGAAGCCGCCTGGGTTGTATCAAGGCCGGAGAAGAAGGTAGTGTTTCTCCGGTAATGGCGTACCTCGGTTGTTTATGTACCAAATTCACATCCTTGGGATTGTTGGGGAATGCAGATTTAGACAGAAAATTTCGCGTCGGTTTGGATGCATTGGTTGAACTACTCCTGAATTATAAGTTGTATCTCTGGCTAGACACTGGTGCAGACTTGAAGTGCGAGACGTCGAGACAGCGATACAGATTTCTTGGAATTTGGTACGCAAGGTCATTCCACACGTATAGATCTGTTTGTTCATTTCTCCAATATCAATATCAAGCTATTGAAGAAATCCGACTGCAACATATCGTTGATACAAATCATGGTAGTTTGAGCCGTGCGGAATTACAGCCCACCGAAGCCAGTAGTCACCATGTTCAGCCAAGATAAACGCCTATCGACATCGATGATAGCAGAGTTTCAACAACTGATAGCTGGTCGATCGCACATAGTGCTGACAATAGCCCGGCATGCCAGTCAAGCGCAGTTTAGCTCCATGAAAATTGTGCTTTTTCCCCGTGAAGTGCAACCTTTTGATGAATGTCTGTCACATCGAGGTCGACGATGAAACAGTAAGTAGTCCCTATGGCATTTGGGCGCAGAATCGTCATTTTGTCAAAGTTCCCTAGAAGGATATGAATTGATACTCAGTGCTCACCAAGCTGTGTTACTTTTCTTATATTAACATCCTATTGAAATTACTGATGCTGTCGAGGACTATGTTAGTGTTCCAGTCTTCGTCACTGCGCGCCTTCCTGCTACAGAATGTGCAGTATTTCCAAGATGCGGACGTTCCGAACTTCCAGGTGTAGCCTAATGAACGAAATATGCAATGAGTTCGAACAAGCGCACACATCATTACAACTGCTTTCTTGTAGGGCTGCCCCGGAGCATCCACTTGAACTTGGAGTTGTGGGGCCTATCTGTTGTGCTGCACCAAGCTCGGGCGGCCAAACAAGTGAACGTCTGGGCGGCCACTAATATGGAAGGAGACTGTCTTCGAGTTCTATTTTTGTCCGACTAGGGGAGATTAGGGCGGGACATGAATGCATGACATGAGAGCGCTGTACCGAAGAGTTTCCTTTTGCGCACCCGCAGTGCGCACACCATTCTTAATCGCTAACCACCATTACCCAAGCTAGCACACCTCTTACTTGACACAATTATTATCACTTCATGGCACTAGGCAGAATCGTGCATTATGCTGTAGACGCAGTGCTAGTTTCAACTGTCGTCGCCGGCATCCGGCGGTCGAGTGGATTCGCGTGAGTGTCTCAAGCCTCATGTCCCGCATTCAACATTAATGTGAACGACATCGGTTTCGCCCGGCTCATGCGCTCTTCAGCGTTGACACCAGTCTGATATCAGACCCAACCATGCGCTCAGTTGCTGATCGTTTCCTCGGCGTTGGCGAAACTATATTCGACATGGCCACAGCTACGTCTGTTAATAGTGATTATTTCAAGAAGGACTCGAGGAGATAGTAGACGATGTCTTGTGTACGAGCGAAGAGGTGGTCATGAAGGTCTGGCAGTCATACACCTACTAGAGATGAACCTCTCATGTCTCAGCAGAATCAAATACTCAACGGACGCCAGCGTCTCGTATTCAGAGTGAGAGATGATGTCAATACTACTCAAAGAGCTTCCAAGCGCATGTACTGAAGTACTTTGAGGTAGTGCCCGTGAATTTTAAGATATTGGCCTGTCGTAATCCCTTCCAAATGTCCGGGAACATGAAGTGGATTCCGTGGTGGACGTTTCTGGTCTTGACGTGACGGAGGCTGCATGCTACACTCGCAAAAGGATTCTCAACTGGATTGAATCAAAGTTGTCTCTGAAATCCCTGCTCATCAGTTCGTAAGTAACTTATAGTCACGGTGAGAGTGTACTTTTGGAATCATCGAGCTCTTATAAATCGCGCACACACTTACAGCAACTCCCGTGTGTATTTATGTGATAGTTTGTTTAGGCCACTTAGAAAGCATTAAGTATCGTTCATTCTTTGTACGGCAAATTCGTTGTCGGAGGAACAAGCATGCGACGTTGTGGTTGAATTATTAATGGGACTCAGTTGCCGCCAATCTGTTGTCTTCCTGCCGCTGGGCAACTTGGACCACAGCTTAGAGCAAACTTGGTTGAGATCTACTGCTTCTCTGACAAATGACAGAGGCCCAGGTCATGGCGCGCGAGGCGCGGCAGAATAGACATGAACTGTAGTGCCTGAAGAGGGTCTCTGATATCATAGTGTTGGACATCACGTTCCATGACATAGATTTGCTACGTCACTCGTGAGCTTTTTCGGAAGTAGTGAGCGGAGGCAGCACGTACATTATTTGTCTTCCACACCATAGTAATTGCGCCAAGTGCGTCATCAGCGATAAGTCCGAAGACAGGCTGGTCTGTGATCCCGAGCTCGGAAAGGAAGGTGACCGCCGAAAGCAGGTAAGTGTTAGTCTAGTTCATGGAAGGCGGCCTGATGTTGAGATAGTGGAGTTATCCTAGACTCGTGACTAGTCTGAGTATACATCAATTTGAGGTGAGAATTTACAAATTGATGTATAGTCAGACTGATTACGAGTCTAGAGTTATCCCTTTCCTTGTACTCGGCCAACAGCCTCGGTGATAGGCACACAGTCGTCTTGTTCAAGACAGAGAGCCTTGGTGACCTCGATGGCTGACAACGTTTACCTGGTCGATAACATCACAACTCATTTGATCATGTAATGATCAAAATATACGATCAAATGAATTGTGTTGATTCTAGAAGAAATGGTCATTGAAACAGTAGTCAGCTAGTAAGAAGTAGGGACC
This sequence comes from Suillus hirtellus, assembly GCA_016695485.1. Lineage (NCBI taxonomy): Eukaryota > Fungi > Basidiomycota > Agaricomycetes > Boletales > Suillaceae > Suillus > Suillus hirtellus. The sequence goes on along the minus strand of MU172311.1, from coordinate 356,631 downwards.
ATACTACGAGTTTGGATAAGGGCTGGATGTAGGCAATGAGGTGGAACCCATAACTTCGGGCAGTGGTTGTGGTAATGGACTGATCCTCTTCAAAGGGTCACTTCTGAGGATAATGGTCGCGACCATCTTCCTCTGCAGGTCAATTGTGTTGATAAGTGCGACATAGCCTGAGAAGCTGAGACCAAAGAGGAACAGTACTAGTAGGTCTCTTGCCACCGTAGCGAGGAAGCTCGGCAAGTACATCTAACCCTGCGGCTGTTGAGTGAATCGAGATTCCAAAATCCTTGCAGTGTATGATCCCGGTGCAAGTGCTTCACGGAGAGCGAGTGGCTCTAAGGACTCGGATGCACTGGCAAGACACTCGTTACTATAAGTTGGCCTACGGTCTGAGTCGGGACAGTAGAGCGGCGACAACAAGGAAGCAATGATAGCGTGCACCAGTGGTTCAGGCCAGTCTGTAGGCTGAGTCACATAGTGTACAACCTCGCCGAAACCCACTGTTTATATAATTACAAGTTGGTGGTTAGATTACTGGCTGGTACAGGTTAGTACTTGTAATAGATTCGGTATGTACTATGACTTTACCTTGCTCCGTTGCACGTGGTGTTATTTCCTTCTTCATTGCTTATAGCGTGATTTGATATAGACTTCAGACTGAGAAAATGAACGACGGTAGGCGCTAAGACATTTGACAGCCTAGTTTGGGATGACTTTGCAAGGGGAGAAATAGTAAGTCTTAACATGATAACCTGACCTTGCGGAGTCAACGCACTCATGGACAGTGAGATTTATCATGATACATTCCAGCCCAACCAAGCACATTCATTACAACACGTTTCAGTACTCTACATGCTCCTCCCCTAACTATGGACCTCACTTACGAATATCTTGATAAATCAGAGTGTTCCCTGCGAAAAACTAGCGTACGTATGTGAACTCATCTACTTTGTTGGTAAGGAGCGGCGTGTTGGTATCCGGAATATTGGGGCACGGATTGATGGTTCGTACCATGCATCTGAGAGAAGGGAACTGAGGGGCTTGAAGAGGATCCAGGATAGTAGGGTTGCTGTTGTGAGGTGTATGAAGAAGGCGGGACAACCGCGTTCATGCTGTAAGACGCATCGTTCCGAGAATAGCTGGAGGGTTGCCACCGGTGTTGGGGCTGCACCTGGATGTGGGGGGATGGATGGGTCTCAAAATGAGTTAGAAATATGGTTTTTGGAACTGAATATATTCAAGTCACCTGGAAGGACCCGGGGTATTGACTCACTCCAGTGACTGGAGATGTAGGCTGCGGATAACGAGTCTGCTGGGTTATGGGAACAGGCTCTTGAATAGAGTAAGATGGACGTGATGTCGAAAATCCTCCTTGTTGGGGCTGATAGTGAGCAAAAGTGACGCCAGGAGTACGGGGAGCTTGAGTATAAGACTGAGAAGGCATGCCAGATGACCTTATGTCAGATTGGTGTTCGTAGCTGTATCTCCCACTTGTCGCGCCAGCAGTGTAGTAGCTTCCGTTGGGATAGCGGTCATGGGAGTAACTCTGCTGGTTGCCATAGTAAGGCTGCGTTCCGACTGAACCGTACACCGCTTTCAGATCGGTTGGTGTTGGCAATTGGCTACTGCTAAACGAAGAAGCCCTAGAGCTCGACAAGCGACATCTTCTGCAGATGAAGTCCTCAGCATCCCAATTACGTTTCGGGCGACCTGCAGTGACGTCTCGTTGGTCATGGCACCCAATATGCTGCCACTTCAAACATCGACCACAGCACATGATGGGAACGCCGTCATCCTACAATTATCACAAAATGTGAAGCTGCAAGAATACAAGATGAAAAAGAGACAAACCCGGTTGATCCCTTGTCTACCGCAGACTTCGCAATCCAGCTCCCAGTCTTCGGCTGGTGTCCGCGATCCACTGCTAGCAGCGCCTGATCCATTCACGGTAACAGGAACAGATAATGTTGGAAACTTGCCCATCTGACCATGCGGTATGGCAGACGAGGAAGGTTCTTGGCTCACGACATTAATAGGCACGTTGGCGCTAGCGAGGCGTTTAGAATACACAGGGTATGCACAAAGTACTCATACCTGGTGTCAGCTTCAAGCTCTCCAGCTTGCTTGGCTTCTCGCTCCTTCCTGCGTTGCTCTCTAGCGTTCTCCCTCTTAATCCTGTCCGCTTCCTCCTTCTGTCGACGCGTTTCAGCCCTCCGAGCTCGACTCATCTTCTCATCCTCCTCTGCGCGCTTCTTAGCAGCAAGTAATTCTTGCTCCTTCTCACTTTCCTTGATAGCAATACGAGATGAGCGCTTGCGATGTACGACCGCTTCTTCTTTGCGCTTCTTCTTCTCCACCTCCTAAAATTACATTAGCATCGATGCTTCCCAAGGTTAAATGGAGCGGGATACATACCCTCAACTCGGCGGTTATTACCGGGACTATGGTTTGCGTCAATACCTTATACAGCGACTTCTCAGCATAGTGGGTGGCTTTCTCAAATTGCTCGGGGAAGTGCTCCCACTCTTCGAGAGTGATGCAGATCTGTTCACGATGAAGGGGGGATTTAACTAATCGCTCATAATTAACTCACCGTCTCCCATTCAATAAAACCTTCGGGAAGAGATGGAAGCTCGTTGTCTTCTTCATCAATAACAATCTTGCCGTTTGGTTTATCGGGAACCGGTACGGATTCCGCTTCCGATTCTTCATCTTTAACGTCTGGTTCTTCGTCCTCGTCTGCATCGGCTTCTTCTTGGGCGTCCCCTTCATTTGTATCATCGTCTTCGCTAAGCTCCGTGAGATCGCTGACCGAGTCGTCATCGCTCTCAAGCCCCGTTTTCAGCCTCGCCTTAGCTTTGGGTGGCGTCTTCTCCTCTTCCTCCGTTCCATCATGCGCGCTAGGAGAAAGCCATTCGTCTGGCACCTCTTGCCACTCGTCGTCTGCCAAGTTTCCGCGCAGCCGCGCACTCACGCGAATCCCGGAAGGCCGGCGTGGAGTCAGAGGTCTGGCACTAGTAGACTTGCTCCGAGCCATCTGGCGCTGGAATTCAGCGAGGTCCTTCGCCTGAGCATCAAGCTTCTGATTCGCACGTGACTTAGCGGCGCGAGCACCGCGCGAACCGGACGGGCTCGAGTTTTGGGCCTGTGCTTGATTGCGCCGACGGGATGCTCTGGCAGGTGTTGTGGGTGGAGGTGTGGGCTCTGGTTCTGGGTCGACTCGCTGGCGTTTGTTGAAAGACTTTTTGCCACTGGATTTCGATGCGTTGGGGTTTGTGTGCCGCTTGCGTTTGAGTGTCTGACGTGGAGGTTCACGTTGAATCCACAAACGGTCGGCTAAACCTAGGTTAAGGCTGGGCAACGAAATGAAAATCTAGCACACACCACCTATGAGCCAATAGGCATTACTCTTGGCGTCATATCCTATTGGCTCTATATGCTATAAAGACTAGTCAGTAAGTTGGAGAATGAAGCAGGCATGGTATTACCCATTCGGCATTCTCGTCGTCGTCTTTCATCTGAGTACGTAGACGATTAGGATTATGGAATTGCCACTCCATAAGAGTGTGTAAGGACTCCAGTTTCTTCACTGTAGGAAGGTCGAGCCAATCAATCTGCTGCTGTAGCTGCTCGGAGTCCTGTAAGGCCTCTGAGGAAGACCCAGCGACTTCATCCTTCGATTCATCGATCTTAGTTCCCTCTGACTTGACCTCGACCGCATCTGCTGAATCGTCTGGGACAGCATCGCCGTCAGCAGACGCTCCGTCTTCGTGCACCATGCTTTTATTTGCCTGCTCTTGGGCCAACTGTTCTCCAGCTTCAGATGGGTATGGGGGAACTGTGGATGCGCGCGAGGACTCTGCAACATTGGTGTATATTTGCTGAATTGGTCCTATGGGATTTACATCTGGGTCCCGTCTCATATATTGCTTTCGTAAAGCAGTTTGCCAGTTATCAGCGCTGATGAATCGACGTTCGTCAGATAAAAGGATTTGGGCCACAGCACACGATGGAGGAAAGCTTACGATATTTTTCTGTCCTGCGTTAACGTGACGAGCAATCTTGTCATGATGCGAGACAAAACGCGGTTGGTAGAGTATGCGAGGTCATTTTCAATATCCTGTGATAGTTTGAAAGATAAGATGGTGCTCCAGAGGCAGGCAGAATCGGTACTCACGATCAAGGTCACGTCATTCACGGCAAAGAGTGTATTAAATGTGAAGAAGAACTGGCTGAAAGCAGCCCATTTCCAGTGTCGCCTGAGTTGAAGGATATTGGGATCTGCATCGGAGGCAGGAAGTTGAAAAGAGACTGAAGGTGCTTGTGGAGTGACAGAGGATGTAAGGCGAGCAGAAGTGCGGCGAGGCATGCGCGCAGCTGAGTTAGGGCTTTATAAAAAGGTCGGAGATCCTTCGGCAGTTCAGGCGATGTTCCAGTGCACAACCTGTCCGGCGATTATTGGAAGGACGCTTAGAACCAAGTTTAGGCTGAAATTAGTTGTTGGTGATTTCCGTCGCCGTTGCTGACGATGAGCACGACGTTTAGCAGAACAACGCAGCCTGAGGAGTCTAAGTTGGACGAATAATAGTAAACTTGAGTTCTCAACTTGGACGAATCAACGAATCGGAAACCCCCTGGGAATTTTACTTCTGATAATAATATTTGGACACAGATTTATAGGAAAATAATAATAATAACTAAGGCATATGCTGCTTTGCTTTTTTCTTTATCCTCGCCTTTGTAGTCTTGGACAGTCGTCGTATTTGTGGTGTCTGGTATCTGCAAGCTTGTCAGGTCGGACAAAAATCTGCGCATAACCGTTACTCACGTCATGTCATGCATTCCTGCAAGAGCCTTCCTGCACAGCGTGACTTTCATATAGGGCGCAAGCGTAAGCTTAGGGCTATGTTTTCATCAGCCTGAGCGCCATCATCTATACGCAAAATACGCACTGTTTTTTACCTTCCAAAGCTCTTGCTATGGTACTCGCTCGATCTTCCCCTTCTGCAGCGATCTCGCTACGTTGCTCCCATTGTAGTGCATTGTACTGATGCAGCCCTGTCAGCTGTCCTGTTGACACATCCAAGGTTTTCAAATATTCACGCTTCAGGATCTCCACGACTGAAATCAACCGGGGGATGGTAGATTGTGCAACATCGGCCGGGGAAGTGTGCAGCGTCAATGGCTTGTCAGGATTTTCCTGAACCCATGTTCTGTCAGATGAACGGTCAACGAAAGAGCCACAGGACCAACCTGGAAAAAGTCCAATCCGTGCTTGACCCAGCATCTGATTTTACCCTGCCTCGTTATTCGTATCGAGTCCGATGGCGGGGCTGCAGGTTGTGGATCAATCATGACCATCTCGCCGTTCATGACAACTAGAGGCGTGAGAATCTGCGCCCGTTGAATAATCACAATGAATCTAAATTGTCCTACAAAAGTACGTACTGCACGAACGTTGTGTTAAGCGTATACCTCGTCCATCCAATTCGTTCTAGTTTTATCTACATCTCAAACCGTTAACGTTCGCTGGACACTGAGTACTAAATAATCACGAACGTGTGTGACCTGATCCTGTTTTCAGTTGGGATACTTTCAAATTCGTGGTGTAGTGCTATCTTGCTTTCACATGTCACACGTCGTTGTCTACTCGAGCAAAGTCATTCTCTTCCAAAGCTTCAAGTGCATATACTCGTGTGGCTTCATCGCCAGAAATAGTGGTACAGTTAGTCGTCGCAAGGACGAGCTTCTGTCCAAGTTCGAGTTCGCTGTCGACCTGATCAGTGCCAAGAGTGCCTTGCATTTCCCGCACCCACTTGACATTGCCCAATCGCCACGAAGAGCGGAGTGGTGACACGGTCCTTCATTTGTCTAGAACGAGTGACATCACATAAGAACATAACCGTAAAGCACTCTCCTCGTCAAATTTAAGTGCTACTGACCATACATTTCCCTGTCTAGTAACTAGACAGGGAGATGACAGTGTTCTGCCGGTCAACGAACGTTTGTCAAAGTTAATGTATGTTCAGCGATGAACTTTCACATGAATGAAAGTAAACTGAACTTGTGGAGTACCAGAAGTCCTGTCTGAATATTATATAATCGCGTTGTGATTGGACGATGAAGCAAAAATGAACCACAGAGCCGCTGCCGCAGAGTCGAAAAACTCGTATCATCTGCTAGTAGCAACATATTCAATGTTCTCCGAGTCAGTACAGTATGAAACAGCAATAAACTTATTCAGCAAGGACATCATCAACTTGAGGAAACTCTGGATCTTCAATTCCTTCTGCATCTAAGTCAAGAAGCTCGTACAACTCAAGCTCAGCATCTAAACCTCGGATGGCTGTTTTATAGAAGGATCCTAGCCATTCCTTGGCGCGAGAGAAGTCGAGTAAATCACTGATAGGGATACGAGTGAATGGATCAGTGGTAGGTGCTGAGTGCATCATTTCCTCAGCAACAACAGCTTCCTCTTCATCAACAGCTTGAATGAGGTTGTGTGCGAGCTGACTTATCCCTTGCCGAGTCTCGAAGGCAAGGCTGTGCTGTTCTTGCTCACCACTTCCTGCATCTGGATCATTGGTTGCCTGTGTTTTGGCAGACTCTTTCTTGTCACAGTACTGGCGCTTAAGCTGCTTCTTGATGACATTGTTGTGTACATGCTCTTCATGAACATACATCTTGAGTTCAGCGAGAAGTGTGAGGGTTTCTGTTGAGAGCCAATTTCGCCATTTCGTGAGAATTGCGCCAAAGACACTAAAAAGGCACTCACAAGAGGCAGAATTTGGGCAGATAGAGAGAAGGCACAGGGCAATAGAATGAAGTGGTCTAAGTGGTGACTCGGGATGTGACAGTCCATCCCAGATATTAATTGGATCAACTGCAATACCCTGAAGGCAATTTTAGTAAATTTTCTTGAAAAATCAACTTGACTGCAGACCTCCTTCTCAGCACAAGATAACAATGCAAACTTGTAGACATCTATGTGCGCGAAGTCACAGGAACCACTCATATAGTCCTCTAGGTCTGTGTAAAGATCAAGTGGTGCATCTGAGTTGAAAAAACGGCTCCAAAGATGTCTGAAAAGTGCTGCAAGCCCTGCACATGTTGTGAGAGGTATCTTTTTGAATGGCAAAATCTAGTAGAAAGGATTGATGATGACAGCAGTAATAAAAACTTCTTGGTCACATTGTCCCCAGTGGTATTCAGCACTTGCAAGAACAGTTGTATGAGCAGCAAGATCAGCATGATTTTCAATCTTGGAGTAGCAAAAGTGCAGGAAACCAAATGAAATCACAACATGTTCAGGTCTTGCTTGGGCTGCTTGGTGAATATTCATCATGAGGGAGATTGGTTCGAGCAGAGTTTTCCATCTACAAAGAGAATCAGTTTCATTTCATAAAATTTTATTATTCACTTTACCGTGCCATTGCATGCCAGAATGTTGTGTGTTTTATTGTGTTGATAGTAGTTTGAGTCTTCCTGCATGATTGTGCATCTCTGCTTGACATTAGATTAGCCTCATGCTTTGTAACAAGCAGTTCAAGGGCAGGTTGAAGCTCAAGAAGATGATGATATGTGAGATAGTGTGATAACCAGCATGTCAGCACTGCTCTGAGAACCGCAAGTGTTTTTCCAATGGTTGCCATCTGTATCTCATGGAGAATGGCAAGTACTTGTGTCTTGCTGCATAACCATGTAATTAACTCCTGCACCATATCTCCATATACCCCATAGTCATCTTTGACCTTGAAAAGGTCTCCAACAATAAGATTCCACTTATAAATCACCTGTAAGTACAATTTCATATCAGTTCCAATGTAAATTGCCATACATCAGGAAAAACCTCCCTTGTGTATTACCTGGAAATGACACAAAAATTGTGTGGATTGCTATGTTTTATTGTATTTTACCAGGTTTTATCATGATATCTCACATTACTGACATTTACATAGTAAACCACAGTCCCCTGTCAACACCATCACAGTAAAGTGGAGGAAAACATGAAAAAACACAAAATGTTTGTAGCATCCAGCACCAATCATGACCATTGAATATTACACTGATGTAAACAAAAAACATTATATTGTCATCCAGACTCAATATATGATATAGTAACCAAATGGTAATGACCATAGAGAATTGTGTGGCCAGTCAATGAGTGTATCAGAGGTAGCGGAAAAATCCCACTAGAACATGAAGAACAGATTAGTGGTACTAGAAGTAATAGTAGATAGAAAGCAGCTGGTGAATCAAATAAACCTAATCAGACTCGCCGCCCATGTTGGCCCAGTCAACCTGCACAATGATTTGCTCTTTCAAAAGTTGGGCAGACCCAACACTGCGCATGCCACTATAATGGAAAGAGATTAGTTGAAAATTGGAACAAAAGATCCAAAAATTGCATACATAACAGCACAATAGATGCTGTGAGTTAGCTTGTGATACTCAAGCGGCTTCTTCTGCTTCATAGTGAGGAGGAGCATGTGTGCTTTGAATGTGTTGTTGTGACTTGGACCGACAAATTCACTGCTCTTTCTGATGGTAAAATCCAGGATACAAGCTTCAACCTAAGATTGTGCATGTCAGCCAAGGCAGCAACAAAAACAAACTTTACAAACTGCAGTAGCAACACTGGCTATCATGTGGTTGACAACCTCCAACTCATCTGGAGCTGTGGAGAGTGAAGATGAAAGTAGGTAAGAAAATTTGATGCCAAGATCATTGTATTGGTTGGCAACAAAGAAGCCAGCTTGAACACCCTCTTTGATCACTTCAGCCTGGAATGGCTTCGAGGTTTCATACTTGTTTTTCTGAAAGAAAAAAAATTATTTGAGGTTGTGCAGATGTCACATGCACACCGTACCCTTACTGACCAAGGGTAGATATAGTTGATGTCTTCTAAGAGCAACAAGTTCTGAGCTGTGGAATTTGTCGCAAGATTGAGAACACTTGTGACAACTACACTGACTGCCTTCTTAAACTGGTTGCGGCAGAGGTGAATGCGGTGTGTAGTCTGAAGTGCAGTCATGAATTTTTTAAAAATACAATTATACACTGATAGAACTCACATAATCTATGAGAGCTTGGCATACTGAGCCCATGAGTCACTAAGAAGGCATTCAGCCATGTCATTGTCCCCAGTATAACCTTCATGATCAGCTGACTCGATGAGAGCTTCATAGGCCAGTGTCTCAGTACCGTGAGTTGCGAATGCAGTGGTCATTGCAAAAATATTGTCAATGGTGAGATCAACATTATCCTCTAGGCTGAATGCAAACATGCGTTGACCTCATTCATAGCTTCTACGAACGACCTTGCAGACCTTCTCCGACTGCAGTTCAATGGAGATAAATGGAGAGTTCCCACGAACAGTCACCTGTAGATCCGTGTCTGGCAACCACACACTGGTAGTTCTGTTGAGGCTTGCAGTATCTGAGGCACCTGAACTGACCGCGAGTGCAGTAAGAGGCTTCTGCTCTGTGTCATCAGCAAAATGTGGCATCTAGTAGACAAAAAAAAGGTGAGTGCAACTGTCAGTGAGCTTTGGATAGCTGACCTCATCCTGGAGTTTCTTCTCTTGTGTAGTACTCTTTGACTTGCACTGCAACCACAGTCAATACATCAAGTGATATCCCAAGTGTGAGTTGCACATACTTTCTTGAGCCCCATTGAGTCTTGTTCATCCTCTGACTCATTGTCAAGTGCCATGTTGACTTGATTTGATGTACTCTTCTGGTTCCATTGCACTCCCTGTCCAGGATTCCAGGTTAGCGATCTAAGCACATGCTACAAGTGATACTTGTCACAAACTTCTTCACCAAAATTTTCAACAGCGAGATCCACAAGTTCTTCATCCTCATCCTCATCATCTAGGCTATCTTGTTCATCACAGTCTTCACTGTCTTCATCTAGGTCTCCAGGATCTGATTCAGCAGTACCATTCTTGACCTTGGGATTGCTACACTTTTTACTGAAGATTTGAAGTGGCTTTGGTGCGGAATAAGTCCTGCCTGTCCATTTTTAGTTGTTATTGTCTCGTGGGATTACTGATTGGGCTCACTAAGCTTAGGTGTTGACTTGACCTTCTTAACTTCAGGCTGATGCAGTGCCTCTGATGGTTGAACTTTGCTCACATTCAATGCTTTCCGGACTATGTTCAAACTTGAAGGTAAACAGAATTATGGCTCTTAAGTTCTGCTCTGACCTTCTACCACACTATTAGCATGTTTGCGCTTGCCTTTCACCAATGATGCTGGTGCTTGTACTGTGCTGGTTGGTTCTTCCATGTTGGCTGGCTCTTTTCTTACTCATTTGTGTTTCATAGGGCAATCTGGGAACATCTGAGTATATATCTTGTTGCTGCTAGTATGAATTGGTACTGACCAGGTCTTGTCAGTGCTACAGTTTTGGCTGCACGAGCTGCTGTTAAATTTTTTTATCAGTGTTAATTATAAAAGGTATACATTATATGCCCTCATGTCGTCCTGTACTGGGCTCATCTAACTCCATACTATCAGCTGTATCTGCAACAGAGACATTTTTAAGTTGGGCTCACATTCTGGCCTTGTGGGTTTCCCTCAACTGTTCAGTAGCAGCTTTTGACTACTTTCATACAGCCATATTGGTCCACATGAATGTTGATGGAGGTGGGCTCCAAGTGAATGTTGACAGAGGTGGGTGTGGGCAGGTCCAAATGAATGTTGATGGAGGTGGGTGTGGGCATTACAAGAAGAAAGGCAAAAATGCGACAGGCTAGTTGGCAAGTTCAAGAACCAACCAGGGTTACTTGAACCTTGTGGGTCTGTTGAACCTTGTTGGCCATAACATTTCCTCAGCCCTTTCCTTTTCAGTTAGCCTTTTTCTCTGTATGCTATTTTTTAGTGCAACCACTATAGTGTTTCAATGTGCAGGCTGCCATGAATATTTCCCTCAAAGAGGATCCTACCTTCAACACCTCCAGAAGTCCTCTGATCCACGCTGTCAACATGAGTGTGATACCCTCAATAATTTGGTACATCGACCCATATGCAGAAATACACCCCGTGGCCATAGGTCCACACAGACTGGCACACCTGACTTAGATGTTGTATTAGATCCTCAGCCATTTGGTGGGGATTATTTCGGTGACGACTATGGAAAAGAAGATTTTCCCTTCACAAATGAAGAAGGACCGGTCTATGTTGATGTCCACCATCATGCAAGTGTGGTGGAGGAAGATGAGAATGTCCTGGAGAGTGACAATGAGGATATTGAGGGTGTTGATAGGGAGCTGCTACAAGATGCAGTGTCACTGGCTTCAGATTCTCCTCTGGTCACTATTGAATATTTTGGAGGTAAAGCTGGGGCTCCATTGGACAATATACCTCAACTGAAGAGATCCAAGTACACAAATTACTCAGCTGCTGTGGAGGGAAGCACAGCAAATCCCTGGGCTCCATTTAATTCTCAGATGGACTGGGAAGTTGCACACTGGGCAAAAGTATGAGGTCTGGGATCGACTGCATTCACCAATCTCCTAGCAATCGAAGGTGTACATATGATAAATCTATTTAGCATTTTGACATTCTGACATCATATCAGGTCCACAAAGCACTCAGTCTGTTGTACAAGAACTCAATCGAACTCAACAAGATTATTGATACCAAAATTCCATCACGTCGACCTGCTTTCACTCATCATGAAGCCTGCATAGCTGGCAAAATGTATGACCTATTCTCACGAGATATACTGGAATGTGTTCGAGCTCTATATGGTGACCCCAAGCATGCACAATACCTGTCTTTCACACCAGAGAGACATTACATGGATGCAGGCAAGACTCAACATCTGTATCATGACATGTGCACAGGTGAATGGTGGTGGGCAACCCAAGTACATGTTCTATGTCTATCATACTCAGTCACTAGCTCATGTTTGACTGTAGGAAGTCTTGGAACAATCAAAACCAGGGGCCATGATAATTCCCATCATCATTTCATTTGACAAAACACAGATCACTTTAATCCGAAATAAAACTGCTTATCCTGTTTATCTTATGATCAGCAATTTACCAAAGTGCATCTGATGCAAGCCCTCCTGCCGAGGTCAAATTCTCCTAACATATCTGCCAACAATGCATCTCACACAAATTGCTAACAAAGCATCATGGCATCAGACCTTGGCCAATCTCTTCCATGCGTGCATGTCACACGTTGTGGAGCCATTGAAGTTAGCCGGTATGGATGGCATTGTAATGATGAGTGGTGACAGCATCATGTGATGCTGTCATCCAATCTTTGCAGCCTTTATTGGGGATTACCCTGAGCAGTGTCTTGTCACTGGGACAATGAATGGAGACTGTCCCATTTGCACTTGTCCCTGCAATGAGCTTGGCAAACACCCCTCTCAATATGAACTACATGATCTTGATGCAATTTTGGATGCACTTGAACTTCTTGGATCCCACAGTATACCCAAGCCTGTAATGGCATTTGAATTAAACCACTTCAGCATCTGTTCTGGGAAGATCTTCCATACCTCAATATCTTCCAATCTATAACACCTGATATTTTGCATCAACTTTACCAAGGGATAATGAAGCACATGATCAGCTGGGTCACTGAGGTTGTTGGGGCTGCAGAGATAGATGTGCGAGTTCACTGCCTTCTGCCCAATAATTCCATGCACACTTTCCGGAAAGGGATCACAACATTGAGCTAAGTCAGTGGTACAGAGCACAAGCAGATGTCACACTTCTTACTTGGCCTTGTCATTGATGTGCGGCTGCCAGGAAATGCATCTCCAGCAAGACTAGTGCATGCAACTCGGTCCCTTCTAGACTTCCTTTACTTTGCTCAGCTCCCTGTTCACTCCGATTCATCAATTGATGCACTTGAAATGGCACCAGATGAATTCCATGCAAATAAAGGTATCTTTGAAGACCTTGGCATCCACAACAACTTCAACATGGAGCCACTGAGAGGCTTCATATTGACTTTGCAAAAGATGCTTATGCTGCCACCAATCACAAAGATGAATTTTGGCAGGTGATGAAGTGGCTCGAATGCAAGGAGAAGGTCTTGCAGCATGCAAATTTTGTCCTATGGCACCACAATTTGAGCATGACCGACACAGAAAATGTCATTGCAGTTTCTTCTGCTGAACACTGGCAACCTCCAGACCTCGCATGCCTCTTTCACATCAATATGACTCATCACCCTTCATGCAAGTTGGTTCCATTCCGAGAAATCACTTCTTTATCTTCACATGGTGCCACTCATTTCATTCCAGCATTGGCAAGATTTATTGTCCAATACAATCACCCAAGACTGTCCTTCCAACAAATTGAGGATCACACAGTGAACATTCATCTGCCCTGTGACTCCATACCTGTCTTCCACCAAATCAAATTCTAGAATGATGAGATACACATGACCGAAACTCTCGACTCCATCCATGCTCAGCCAGCAGTGAAGAACAGCAAAGGTCATGTTGTCAAAGCTGCTCGCTTTGATACATGCCTTATACAGGTGCACAATCCTGATGCACCTCCTGAATCTATACAAGGTGACACCTGTTCGAGTCCACTGGATCTTTTGCTGATATAGAATAATTGTTTAGATTTATGTGTTGCACAGGTTTGCACAGTCTTCACTTTGCCACAAACAGTATTAAAATGGTACTTCGACCCTCAGAATCCTCCACCTCAGCATCTCGCCTATGTTGAATGGTTTTCAGCCTTCAGTGCTTTACCAGATCCACAGTCTGGGTTGTATAAGGTGAGGTGGGTGGTTCACAATGGTGAATGCCAAGTGTCAATTGTGCCCATATCTTTAATTCGTTGAAGTGCTCACTTATTGCCTAAGTGGGGAGGAGCTGTTCCTGAAGAGTGGATGAGTTTAGATGTTCTTGATGCATGCCCTTCATTTCTTTTGAACATTTTCAAAGACATGTACACTTACTTCAATATAGGATAGGACACACATCGTGAAAATGTTGTTTTACATGGTAATAACTGAAAAAACTGAATAAAGTCGAGCAAAACAATGTAAAGTGGAGTAAAACAATGTAATGTTGTGGGTATATGGGTAATTCCCAGGGGAGGTTTTTCCTGATGTACTTGATGAGCTACACAATCAGGAACAACAAGGTGTAGAAATTTCTCTTGAAGTAGACAACAGGCCTTTTGAGATTTGCCAGAAGCATCTGTAGTGCATGCAACCACAGTGGCCCCCCATTCAGTCTCAATCTTGCTGATTGCCTCTAATATCTGCCAAAGAAGTTCTTTGGCTGTCCAAGGATCCCTTGATGCATCATGAACTTTGACTGTATGTAACTACATCGACAATTAATTGGTATTCTTGACACTCGCAGCCTTTGTGGACATACCTTTCTCTGTGCTGTCATCATGAAGCCTAGAAGGTGGTGATGATTTTCACCCATCCAGCCATTGCACTGCAAGGTTGCATTGGCACCTCGGCATTCCACCTGTAGCTGGGATAGTAATGTATCACTTACTCTTATCATAGTGAAATTGTAATACATGAATCAGTCTGTTGTATAGTGCACAGTAATACATTACTTCCCTAGGCCATACTGTCCCCTAGTAGGCAATACATTACTTCACCAGGCCATACTGTCCCCTAGCCATAGGCACACTGTAGATGAGGAATCTTGACTATAGGTGAAAACACTTGAAACAAATGGGTGCTCAACAGCAAGACCAGGATACAAGACAACGACTCAACCCAAAGGACAACCACTGAGAGAAGTTCCTCGAAATAAAAGTGGAGGGAAACTCTATGAGCTAGGCGGGCGCTAACAGGCACAAGAAGGTAACATGTGTGTGAGTGGGAGGTTTGGGAATGTGCGTGTGTGAAGTGAAGGCGTGCCTAGAACGTTAAGGGAAAGATCCTATTTGAAGAGTGGATACACAGATGGATGGTTGACAAGAGAATCAGATCTGATATCAAGTGAGGAGGTGATCTATACACTTTACAGTACACAAAGATAAGGGGAAAGTAAGTACCAGAATCAAAAGAAACCCTTCTGTATATAAGAATGGAGATTACACTAAGCGGTGCACTTCCGAACCGAGTAACCATATCAACTCTAATTATAACTAAGTTTAAATAGACTTTCTATATGTAGCACGGATGTCAGACCGAAGATTTCATTAGTTCATGAATGAGATAAGAATAATGCACCAGCAAATCAGTAAGGACATGAGACAAATGGACAGATGGTAGCACAAAGACCTAGGAGGAGGTGCGTGAAGTGTGCATAGTGCGAGTGCAGGTAAGGTGCACCTGAGTGCACATGAGTGTAAATAGGGCATGCAAGACTGGTCCTTTGGATTAGAGCTGGATCATATAGAATGTATGGATAAGGGCTGCAACTTGGCATTGGGACGTGTGAGTCTCTACAGCAGGCACACTGGGCATTGCACAGCTAATTTGCCCACAGAGGTGGCAATGACACCAGCAGGATCATGGCCTTGTCCTGCACAATGAAGCTGCGTGAGATGATGCCATTCACGCACAATACGCATAAATGCAGAGTAGTGATCCTAGAAGTCATATATCAGTACTCACAGTATTTATACATACCAGCTACATACCCTTATAGGTAACAACCCTGCATTATTGTTTCATCTTGCTAGGGATTGGTAGAATTCATATGTGGAAACCTTACTCTCGAATAAGAGGAGATGGAAGTGCTCGAGTAGACTGAAGGTTGCAGCAGTATGAGGCTCAGATGTTGTAGCTGGATACCAGCAAGCATGAAGTAGCTGTTTGTAGTGCACCTGACTGCTTGCACAGCCACAGAAATTGAGCACAATCTCATGAATGCCATGGATGTTGATTACAACAAAGTCATCCCCAGTAGAGGGATGAGGGTTGTAGCAGATCTCACCTGGATTATGACCTAACTGCATGCGGAGACCAATTTGTTTCAGGGAGGTGCACTGGAAATATGAGTTACTCCACATCTGATAGGGTGCTGTGAGTCTTTCATTAATATAGCAAATAAAAGAAGTACGTATGTCAATCCTGTGTAAGGGATTGCTCATGTGACTGTGAAGCACACACTGGTTGCAAAGCATTTGCATCCCAAAGCAATCCCAACATCTGAAAACAGGTGCAGTGAGACCACAAAAACATGAATCTCCTGCATTTCCATGACCCTTGAGGTGCAGTGTTTCATCTAGAAACACCTGGTGCTCAGGGATTCAGGCTAGTAATGGTGCATCCTGAGGAGTAATTTGAGTTCTGCAAGTATTACAAGACAAATAAACTTACTGCAGCAGTGCATTTCCACTTGTCAGAGGACGGTTTGCAAATGAGTTCTGCTGAGCCCTCCTCATATTCTGGAGGGCATTCATCCCAATCACTACCAAAGAGAATCTGCTCATTGGATGCAATGTGTGATAAGCCGGGGGGAGAAATAGTGCTCACAGGAATATAACTTGTGTTGACGTTTGTGCGACCCTCAGAGGTAATCCCTGCTGTATGAAGGCGCAAAAGTGGGGCATTGTCTGCAGTTAACAAGGAGGGCACAAATTGAGTTTGCTCAATTCGAGCAGTCTTGACTGGGCATCCTGCAGGCATAATGGATCTTGACCGACAGAAAGAATCTCAAGGCTGAAAATGCCAAAGAACCTTAGGAGGATCTCAGAAAATATATATATATTTCTTACCATACCTAAGATTTCTGCTGCTTCACTCTGTCCTAACACCTGGCTTGTGAGCCTAACTGCAGACGATAGTGTGAAAACTGCTAACAAGTACTTACAGACAACATGCAGTCTCCTTTGACTCAGCCTGTTAGCACGGCCTCCTTGATACAGAGATGCTAAGGTGAGCAAATCACAATCAGTTGGCATTGCCCTTCATAATCAAACATCTATAACCAGATGTGATTGCACATGCCTATTCAATTGTGGCCTTGCACTTTCAAACACGGGCATTACATTTTACGCCTGCTCAGGTGGAGTGGCTGAAAGAGTGCCTACCAGCCTACATGACACACCATCCAAAGTCTGAGGAAACCCAACACTTGATTAAAACAATGCTCACAGAGTTTGACACATTGTGGCCAATGCACCAAGAGTTATGGCCAGGATGCGACACTGATGCTCCATTGACTGACGATACACATGCGAAGCTGTTAGCCAAAACATCAATCTATCAAGCAGTAAGTGAACATGCACATAATGAGCACCAGACATTTCCACTGACCTCGGAGAAGACTATAAGCAGCTACCTGTTGTGGACAACACAATACAAGCTATGTCACAAGAAGAATGAAACAGGAAAGGAACCTGCCAAATGGTTCTGGTACTGGGGCCTTGGGCAAACTTGATGTAGTAGTTAGAATATCAGGACCTGTAAATGGTGAATATCAGCCAGTTTTTTGAAGTTAAAAGTACCTGTTAGTTGTCTCCACTGATGTCCATCGCAGTAGGTAAGAAGGATCATTGTATGAAGAAGTGGGTGATCTGTTGATCTGCGCAGAGCTTAGTCAGCTAGTTATTACAACTTGTTCAAGATTCACATGTGTTCTGGCCCCATATGGGATGAACAACGCCAAGTGAAGGCCTATGATGGACTATCTCCATGGACTTGCCTGTATTCACTGTTGAGGATTATGGGTGCATGCTCAAATTCTTGGGCTATAAATCCCAGAGTGATGCATCATCTACTACTGACAGCAGCTCTACTACTTATTCAACATCCAGCCTCAAAATCATGACTCAATGCATGTCTCCTTCCAGTCAGACTGACACCGTGGTGTCTGTTCGACTGGAAGGTCTGATAAATATGCTCCAGGGTCTCTGTCTCGAAGACAGAATGGCCATATCAGTGGCATTGCTGGCTCATTCTGATCCAGATACATCCAAAGGTGAATCTCTCAGTATTTTTGGTTTATTATGACTGACATGCCAGCTTCCTCAATGTTTCAGGGCCTGCCCCGGCTGCTTCTACCACCGATATCTCAGTACCTGTTCCAACCACCAAGGCTCCCTCTGTCCCTTCCGCTGCCCCCAATGTAGCTCCAGGATGGGTATATGGGTCTGTCACCCTCTTGGCAGACTCTGATGACAAGAAAGACTCTACTGATGATGAGGATGCATCCAATGCAGCCAGTTCTCTCGCTGATGCCTCCCACATCCATTGTTACCATAGCAAGTATTTCAACATGCCCATTAATGATAAGGCGCCCTTGTACTATATTATGAGGGGTCGGTACATTGGTGTTTTATCAGGCTGGTAAGCTAAGCATGCTTCATTTATTGTATTGACTAAATTTTCGTCTCAGGGATGCCACTGGCCCCAAGGTTCTCAGTGTTTCTCCTGCTATATTTCACAAAGTAGACACTGTTGAGCAAGGTATTATGATTGTGAAGCACGCAATAGAACGTGGCGAGGCAGTGCAGGTAGTCTAGATCTTAGCAGCACACAATATTGCTTAGTTGTTCATACTGGTCCATATGAGCAGTGAAAGACGTTGAACAATTACAATTAAAGTCTATGAATCCTTCCCCTGAGAATGAGTGCTACCCTCCGCAACACGAACCTCCTGCAGCAACCGAATTCTCGCACCCTTGATGAGCTCAACGAGCAATGTTTTAAACTAGAATAATTCAGCACAAGGTATGTAAAGGAGAGATAGAAACATACCATACGATAACAATACTCTGTGGACTCAAAAGTATAGGCTACCGGTAAAGGAGGTGGAGTAGGAGGAATGATGTAGGCGAGCCTGGTTGGCATATTTAGTGTGCTATGTAAATCACAAATCAGTATGTTATATCATTGTGGAGTGAGACCATACCTGAGTGTGCAAGGTAAAAGACCGATGTTTGGTTAGTTGTATGGGAGAAGTAGCAGCATACACTTGAGTAAATCTCCAAATTGATCTCCCACATGAATCTGTTCAAAACTCTTATGCAAATATAGAGCATATCAAGCAACGTACTTTGAACTCACTTTCTGACACATGGGATGACCACAACTACACAAGACTGATGAAGATAGAGCAGAAGCTGTGCGTGGCTATTGTCATGCTTATTGTGCATGGTATGGTTCAATAGTGTCATTTGGCTTGGTATGGGTGTCCATGGAACTAACAATACTTTTCAGTCAGTGCCATGACAAACAGCATAATAGGTAAGAGACATACCTGCCAGTGTGATGTGAATGGCATCTAACATCACCGCAGTGATACTCCATTGATGCCTGTAGGAAGGCCACACATATACCATACGCCTGAGGAGAAAATTGAAGCAGCATGCACTTACAGGCAGATGTATTATGAATGGTATGTTGTGACAACTCACTAATTAGATACTCCACTGATCATCATGTGTAGTCACCATGATCAGATTCATGCCAAAAAGCAGGAGAAAGATCAAGTAAAGCTGATGTTGAAAGAGTACATGACAATTTACATGCAGGGTGCTTGACTGAGGACCGGACAATTCAAGCAGTGGTCTCAAACTGTCGTATTCAAAGACAGGTTATGGCAACAAGAAACACTCTCACTGGTATGTCATTTTGGGAGTATTCTGTCGCATTTGTTATTTACAATCTCAATCAAACAGGACTAAAAAATGTGATGAGATTGATGCCTGCTTGCAGGTGTTGATTGGCCCTTTGAGCGCAAAATTTGTTGAGGGTCTTTGCACATACTTTATTTCTAACCCAAACAGCCCAGATTCATTGGATGTCATGCAGGGAGCTATTGATAGCTTGAAAGACCTTCATCGACTTGCAGAGTCTGAGGTAAAGAGCATTATTGAGGAATGTGGGACAGGTTGCAACCTCAATCGTACACAGGATTCTGTATTTCGAATTCACAGAGTGCTAACAGCCATGGAAGATCTATTTATTCATGCTAGGCTGGGGGTAGACTACTTCATCGAGGTGCATGAGCAACACAGATTGAAACATCAAGACAACACCACTACTTAGTAGTATGTACTAGTATACTCTAGTACCTATCCATGCAGAATGCTTGCCAAACCCACTAGAAAGGGACAGTTTCTGAGAGTAACCAGGTGAGCTACCCATACTGGGCCACATTATGTACAACTTCTCGAAGTTGGAGTTTGAGGAACTTACTGAGCAACTGCGAAACAACTATAGCTTATCTGCCAAACATTACCATGTCAGTATGGACTCACAAGAGTGCAACGCCACTCAAGAAGAATGGCAACTTCTTGAAGTTGGAGTGTGAGGAACTTACCAAGCAACTGTGAAACAACTATGGCTTATCTGCCAAAAATTACCAGGCCAGTATGAACTCACAAGAGCACAGCACCACTCAAGAAGAATGGCAAAGTAGCAGCTGTAAGATAGTTGCAGCAATGGTATGGTACTCACAGTGTGGCATTGTTGAGTTCTGATGTTATCTTAGATTGTGTAGGATTGCGTTTGGGATGGGAATCAACAAACCAGATGGTAAAGTTTTGTTTGCCTTTGTCTGATATGACTGACTAATAAATTTGGGAGTAAATCACGTCTGTGGCTGAACAGGATGCACTTCAGTCTGACCAAAGTTTTTCATTTCACGTCTTACTCTAATTTTGTGTTCATTTTGCATCTTCTCGGCACAATGTACATATGCTAATCACCTCACATTGATTTAAGTGCTGACTGTCATGGAATATGATAGATGGCACCACCCCTTTGGGCAACCCAGGAGCAGCAAGACTTTATCCTGACATACCAGGACGAGTTCCTCAAATGTAAAAAAAAAGGCAACTTTGCTACTTTCTGGCCACCATTCTTCGAGAAATGGGAAGAACAATGGCCTGTAGAGGTCTCAAATGATGATCAATGACTTACCAAGGCACAGCTGGCCCAGGAGGTAGCCAAACAAAGGGTTGCAGTTCACAAGGTATTTTTATTAACACATGCACATTTGAATATTGGTTAATCATTATGGTTAGTGGCTGATCATGAAACTACAGAACAATTTCAGGAATTCAAAGGCAGGACGCCGCGCAAACGCTGCTGGTAACACGATTGTTACCAAACTCATTGGTGGAATTATGAAGAAAGAGAGGAAAAAATCTCATCCTCTGAAGGCCACTGAGGTCTATTCTAAAATGTACTACATGTCACATGTTCAACCTGTAGTCAAGGAGGAACTTGATGCCATGAAGGAGGCATCAGATGCACCTGATCTGAAGAAATGCACAATACAGGTGGTTTGGAGGCAGCTGGCATCCCAGTGGGAGAATGAAACACTGGAGGTGAAGGAAGAAGTCGCCAGCTTAATAAGAGAAATGAAGGACAAGAGGGAAAAGGACACGACCAACTGCAAGATACTGTCGAAGGACTTGTAAGTGACACCTAATATTCTGCTGCAATTGTAATGCTGATGGCAAGCAGGGTCATATCTTGGCTTACAGAAATTCTGTTGACTTTTTTCAGCGAGCTCTATGACTCAACAGGATGGGCATTTAGTATTTTGCTAGGTGGCCCTGACCCTGCAAATGGTGGCAAACTGGATGTCAGCAGCTTGCATATTGGGATGACTGCACTTGGCAATCAGTTCATCAGGCATGTCCAAAGTTTGAGGAGAGGGTAATGGTACCTTACTTTGAATTTGCATCTCGTGCATTTCATAAGTTGTCAAATGGTTGTTATTGTTTTCAAGTTGACTCAGGATTGATTGTTTAGCGGAGGCTGCAATTTCGCTATCACAGTCAAAAGAAGGCAAAATTGCCAACAACACTCCCTCAGATGGTACACCTGCCACCACATCACCTGCCAATGTCGCCTGTGCTTCCTCTCTATTACACACACCTGATACATCACCCACATCACTTGTGAGTCCTTCCTCTCCCTTACACATACCTGATACATCACTCACTTCCTCTCCCTTACACATACCTGATACATCACTCGCTTCCTCTCCCTTACACACACCTGATACATCATTTACGCTTTGGGGACAGGATTTCACACCCCGTGATACATTACTCGCTAATCCACCACAGGAAGCTGTTCCAGCTTACAACTTCTTTCAGGATTTGCTTCCCAATCCTCAAGACAATGATGAGGATCATGACCTGGACTGGACAATTTTGCCCATGCCTCCCAACTATTAACCACCAGCACAACCACCCACGCTTTGAGGACAGACTCCTGGTGATGTATCACTCCCTACTCCTCAGGATGCCTTCCCAACCTACAACTTCTCCACCTCTCCCACTCATGCTGTGGCACCCATTTTAGCTGATCTGGCCATGCCTGCCACTGCACTTGCACCTGATTCTACCTCTCCCACTCATACTGCAGCAACCATTTTGACTGATCCAGCCATACCTGCCACTGCACTTTTACTTGATTCTACCTCTCTCACTCATCCTGTGGCACCCATTTTGACTGATCCAGCTGTGCCCACCATTGTACAGCCATCAATAGGAACAAAGCCTTCCAAACACAAGGCGACCAAGATGAACATAGAAAGTTCCAACTCAGATATCATTCATGCAAGGCGGCATCACAAGAAGGGGGTCACTGTGGCTGTCTCCAAGAACTCAGAGCTGATTGAGAGAGGTCGGGGCAAATGGCAGCATTTCCAGTCATCTCGTGCAGCCGCTGCCAATGCCATTGGAACAAATTGGTAACACTTTCTTGCATATCTCCGTCATTTTGTTTTCTTGTTGCCCATGTTGTCCACTTGATGCTGTTTATATCATATTATATCATATTATATACCATGCAAATGCTGATGTTTCATAATGAAATTTCTTGAATCCATCTCATGTTTGCATGAAGGAAATCCTACACACATTTGTGATTGTCAGTAAGGATAAGGACTCAAACACCTCCGGCATGGACTTCACAAAATTTCTGCATCACTTGTTCTAATTTTAAGGAGTGATACATTAATTGTAGATGTACTTGGGGACTAAAACACTTTGGTTCACAGTCTGGCATGGACTTGGTGAAATTTCTGCATCACTTGTGCTATTTATAATGCAGTGATACATATAAGAATCACTAAGAATCCAATTTGGATTCTTAGCAATTCATGTATCACTGCATTATACATAAATAGCACAAGTGACACAGAAATTTCACCAAGTCCATGCCAGACTCAAATTGAGAGCTGGATCTCCAAGTGATACATCACCATTGCTGCTTGTAGCAGTGCTTTTATATAAGAATCGCTAAGAATCCAAATATAGGCCTGACAAATAAAAGGAAGCACAGACAGCAAGATAAAAATAATGTAGTCTCAAATATAGGCAGCTGACCAATATTGTCACAACCCTTTAAATGAATTAATGCAGGGCAGAGACTAGGACTCAAACAAAGGTTATCACAACAGAGAATAGAGGACAGCAGGTACATCTTGGATTGCTCACTTGGAGATACAAGAGGTTTGAACTAAAGAACTACTGACTACAATGGGCTACCTATATACACATATTGAAACTGAGATCGAAACTGAGAATGAACTAACTAACCAATCAGAATAATTTAAAGGTATTGTACGATTTTATATATAACTATGATGTCATAACATGTGTTGCAGCCGCAGTAAGACTCTGGAACATTCCAAGAGGGTCGCGAGGCATGACATCAACATCTTCTTCGGCATTGTCCGATAAATCACGTGACTCTGGTAATTCTACAATAGATGCAATAATAGGAACTTCTTCAACAGTAAATGTATTCTTAGGAATAGGTGCTGTGACTGGGCACTTAAAGGATTTAGAATTTAGGAATGAATAATGATTTGTGTTAGGAACTCATGACAAATATCAGAAGCGAGACACAAGGTTGATGGAAGCCAGAAGCTATACTGGGAGCTGGTGGGAACCAAATAAACTGGATCCTCCAAGTGATACATCACCATTGCTGCTCGTAGTAGTGCTCTTCAACACACTGATTCATGTATTACATTTATATTACTATTGCTAGGTAAATAATGTATCATTATCACAGTATAGCCTGGGCATTCATCTTTAGCAATAGTCTTAAGTGTGTTGAGGGTTTGCAGCATGACACGTTGTGTAAGGACTTTCACTGAAGGTATTTTTGCTCAAGGAAGGAAGCAATCACATAAAACTTTCCATTCATGATTCTTGACCCATTGCAATGGTAAACCAGCACTCGCAGTGAGCCTTGCAAGGCCAATCTCCCAATCAGCTTGGTCCGAAGCTGACCAAGGTTGGTCACTAAAACCATAGAGACTTTGTCCCAGCACAACCGGGGAAAGAGGTGGAAGCAAGCTGGAAACAGAGCAGAATAGACCAGATTGATTTAGACATTGGCGTTTCCCTAGCTAGGAAGGTAATGAAACTGCAGAGAGTGCCAGACTGACTGAAAGAGAGTTGCAGGTATAGAGACTAGAGGAACCCAATGACACAGTCTCAGGAATCAGCAGGGTAGGCAAAGGGTGCACAGACTTGGACCCTGAAACAGATGTCACATTGAGAGCTGGCATGGTGAGAATTACTGGTTGTATACCAGTTGGCACTGTCATATGAGCCTGAGTATTTTTTTGTGGTGAATGTTGTTTATGGTATTCAAGTCGTGCTTGTGAATGAATATCTTCTGAGTGCAATTCACATTTGCACAAGTGATGTAACAGTGTCAATGGCCGACTAATCAACCAGACACGCTGGGAATTGTTCTGATTAATAGCCCATACTATATTTCAAAGTTAGTGGGAGACACTGGCAGTAGTTACACAAGAGATCATGTACAAGAACCTGCAATTGCAGCTTCATCTCTTGGTATATCTCACTGGCCTGCATGAATTTGCTGCTCATGAGTTATGTGTTGCTCATAAAGCCTTGCACATATAACTTTTGCCTTTCTGCTGACTACAGAGGCACTTTCTTTTGTGGCATGACCTGGGTGCACTACAAAGTGGTCCCACCACCATCCTCTGTTTGATTTCTTGCCAGTCTTTGTCATCAAGGAATTCAAGTCAGTAAAGGTGTGTTGAAAGATAAAATTGGCAGTCTATTGTCAGGCCACGAGTTCTTGAAGTGTGCCTCCAGCTGAACAGGTGAAAGCCACATGTTAATAACAAGACTGTGCAGTGTGCAAAGATATCGATTTGATAATCATTGATCAATATTGATATGGTATAGTCTGACATGGTAGGACCACAGAACCACTCAAAGTCATGTTCAAGTAAACAATGATGAACTTCACCAGTTTTCCCATGAAGTGCAGTTAATAACTGTGACCTTGAGTCACTGACTGGCAGAACACTGCTTGAAGCTCCTCCTTGCTGCAGTCAACAAGAGCTTCAAGCGGAGTCTCAAGTTTTGAGGATTAGCTGTATCAATTCTGAGGAACTTGAAGTTTCCATGGGTGTGGAAAACCTGTAGTTTTGAAGTTATGGTTGGGGGTTGCACAGGCTAGGCCATCAAAACTATATGGATCAAATTTCTACTGTCAAGGTGTAGAAGTAAACAAAAAATCGTCACAATATCTCTAACATCCTGATGTCCATCATGTCATCAACAGAAGTCATATCCTTCACTTGCATGATGATTTTGTTATCTGAAGCGATTCTGCTATACTCCCCACCCCACTGCTGCGCTAGCAAAAGTCTGCCAAAAGGCTGTCCAAGGTGAATGATCAGCCTCATGTCACGAGTTCCCAATACAAATCATTATTTGTTCCTCAATTCTAAATCCCTTAAGCGCCCAGTCACAGCGCCTATCCCTAAAAATACGTTTACTGTAGAAGAAGTTCCTATTATTGCGTCTATTGTAGAATTACCAGAATCACGTGATTTATCGGACAATGCCAAGGAAGATGTTGACGTCATGCCTCATGACACTCTTGGAATGTTCCAGAGTCTTACTGCGGCTGCGACACATGTTATGACATCATAGTTATATATAGAATCGTACGATACCTTTAATTATTCTGATTGGTTAATTAGTTCGTTCTCAGTTTCAATCTCAGTTTCAATATGTGTATATAGGTAGTTCGTCGTAGACAGTAGTTCTTTAGTTCAAACCTCTTGTATCTCCAAGTGAGCAATCCAAGACGTACCTGCTCTTTCTCTTTGTCATGATAACCTTTGTTTGAGTCCTAGTCTCTGCCCTGCGTTAATTCGTTTAAGGGGTTGTGACACCTCAACTCTCGTGTAGTCAGTTCGTTGTATCCAGGAGACCCAGGCTTTGGCCAATCTTCTCCACTCTGCAGCTCATCTGCAAAATTAATCAGCCCAAGATCAGACCAATTCCATGGACAGACAAGCAGAAATGTCTGCCAAGCATGCCTTGCAGGCAAGAATTGAACAAGCCTGTTTTGCATTATGACCAGCAGGTCTTGTAGCCCGTCTGCCTTGATGTCATAAATGAAACTTGTATCCCTGTCTTGGCCAGGTCTCTGCCTGACTTCTGTGAGAGGAAATATGATGCAAGGCAATTGCAATCTGGTGTTTGCGAAATGAGGAATGCTGAGGTTCTCAAGAATGGTATACAGTTTCGAAGCTAACACCACAGCCACAATATTGTTTCACAGTGTGGAGACCAACTTTTGCATGTCGTATTCAGATAGAGATGGTACCATGCATAGCAGAGCCTTGTATGAAGAAATCTCAGCAGGGAGACAACTGTTGAAGTTGGATGATTGTCCCACCCAGTCCAAGGCCATGATATCACCTGAATGGGCTATGATCTCCTGCAGCAGTTGTCCAAGTACCTTTTGTCTTTTCTCTCCATAGATGACAGGAAGGTTGACATCAAAAATGTTGAACAAAGAGTAGGCAATGTCTTCCTCCCTCGTGGTGTCATGGTTTGATGCCCATTGGAGTTTCTCTCGGACATCTCTTGTACCCGGACGGAAATCAATGAGCGCCCACACATTTATGCCTGTTGCATATTCCAACTCCTGCATGATGCTGACAGACTCCTTGTGGTTGTGTGAGTGGTGATCAAGATATAAGGTCCAATCTGCTTGGTAGAAGAGAACAACTTTAGGAGCGAGGAACTCCTGAACGGTCCATCCTCGCATGTTCCAAGTGCTGTTTGCAAGCGTGCCCAACTGTGATGAAGGAGGAACATCTGATAGGTAGACAATGGTGAGCACTGAGTGGTGATACCAAATGAACATGGAGTTGACTGATTGCTGGACCTCAACATTATTGTTCTGATCGATGCAGCATGTATCGCTCCACGCCCAATGATGCCCTGCATCATGAGCGACTTTGCAAAACTTCTGCAACTTTACCATGGTCCCAACAGGATCCAAATCATATATGTCCCTATCCTGAATGTCATGCAGCAGTGGCTCATTCCTTTCCCACCTATGGGACAACATGACCCAGCTGAAGTACTTCATGACCACTTCTTTGATGGGTTTCCTTTGGAGGGGCAAATACATCACTAAAGAATGAAAAAGCTCTTTGTACTCTGTGCTCTCTATGAATACTTTGATCTGCACATCCCAATTGCACAAATGCCCAGTTGAGGTGTTGATTTGACAAAGTGGGGCATCATTCAGTTGAGCATGAATGCTTCATCGAATGGCATCTTCTACTTCAGATGGACTGACGTATTTCTGGCATAGCTCTGCAAAGATGTATGTCATCTTTAAGTCAGCACTCGAGTTGTTTGGGACTTATGTCACATCTGTGGGTCGAATGCATTGTCCAACTTGGAGAGCATTATCTTGAAGGCCTTGAATGCATCATCATAGTATTGTGCTCCACAAAGAGCTGTATGCTTCAATTTGTATCCAAGATGAGACAAAGGATTGAGTTCAATAACCTGCTAATATATAACAAATGTTAAAACAATGACAGATATCGTCCGCACCTTTTCTGCATCCAAAAGGGCCTCCACATAGAGATTTTGACCTAACTTCACTTTGCTGTGATGCACAAAGTAGAAATCATATGAGGAATCCATCCCAAATGCTGTGGAAAGTGTGTTCTCAATGGACCAGAGTTGAAGATTCCCATACTCATCTCCACTTGCAATCAATTCTCCAGTGGAAGAGATTGCGATGCAGCAAAACCATGCAGTGTGTTCAAGTGCCTGTCCTATCTGCTGGTGTGACTTTGTGCTCCACAGATGCACAGTCTTGTTTTCAGAGGCAGTGGCAATAAAGGAGCCATCAGAAGAAATAGCAAGTGACTTAATGTAGGAAGTGAAAGGTTGACCAATCTGGGCCCCATTCGAGGAGTCCCAAAACTTGATGGTTCTGTCATATGATGCAGAGATAAGTTGCTGGCCGTCAGGCAACCACACAACACTGAGAATAAGTTCTTCATGACCATCAATCTTGAGAAGAAGCTTGGCGTTATCAGCGCTCCAAACCTGAATTTTGCACCATGTTCCACATGCTAATTTGAGCCCATCTGGGCTGAAGGCAACATGATGTACCAGGCTCGGACACTCAAGTGTTGAGAGGACAGTGCCAGTCTCTGCATCCCATATAATTACTGTGCTATCCCATGACCCACTTGCAAGTCTCTCTCCATCGGGGGAGAAGCACACCAAGGACACCCAACTTGTATGTTTCACCAGTGGTTTGAATAGCATTTGCTTACTCTCAATGTCCCAGATGATGATGGCTCCATCTCCTCCACCACTCACAATTCTTCTATCATCTGGCGATACAGCGACTGAAAAAACAAAGTCAATGTGTCCCTCAAATAGTCCTACAGATGCTCTTTCCTCCATGTTCCAGACTTGCAGGGTTTTATCCACTGAAGATGTGACGATCTGTCAACCATCTTTGAAGAATGCGACTGCTGTCACTGCCTTCGTGTGCACTCACATTATCTGTGTAGGCACTGGTGTCATGTGCCTTCTCATAGCTAGATATGCTTTGTTTGCTACATCAAGCAATCCCTCCATGTTGCTAGACAGGTGGATGGATGGTCAGTAGCATTTGAAGTTGATGAGGAACATACTCTGTGCTGTTGTCATCAATCCATGTGTCGTGAGTGCAGCTGGATTCCTACCCATGACCCATTCATCCAGGCTCCATATATATTTTTGACCATGTTGGTGATAGCGTGGATCTCATTTTTCTCCTTCCACCAGTGCCTGTAGCAGACCGAGTACTTTTTTCTTGTTGATGTCCTGGTTTATATGTCTTCAGCTGCACTGCTCGCAACTCACTTGTCATCTGGTGATACAACAAATGGAGCTGTGACCCTAATGACCTTCCTATTAATGCTTCTTTCTCCAAGCCCAAATGTGCGCATTGCCACTGTTAACACCATCAGTGTGTGCCCTGATATTATCGGCATTAGTTGTGTTGTTTGCTTGGGTGCTATGAATCCTCTCACAGCAAGATATGTTGTTTCTGCTCTATGACACACACTTGCTGACATATCATGCTAGCCTACTAAGGGAGATGGATGGTCAGTAGGATTTGAAGTTGACAGGGGGGGTACTTTATGGTTATGTCTTCAATCTTATATGGTGTGACTTGTGAGTACAGTTGGACTCTGTCCATAACCCAATTATTGCCCAACTGATGTAGCTTAGCTGGAGCCTTTGATGCATTGATTGCTCTTACCACACCACAGGCTGATTCTTGCGGCTCCTGCTCCCAGCTTCCTATGAAGACCTATGAGCGGCAGCACACCAAGCCCAGTTGACACCCTCAATACTAGTCAAAAGATCCCTACCATGTTCCCTTGTCAGCAGCTACTTGCACAGATCTGAGCAATCTCAAGGATTGCTTTGCCAGTATGATAGGTATTTAAACAGATGGAATCTATCATATTCTTGATGTACAGCGGCATTAATGAATGCTCAACCACAATCACCTTGGGTTCTGCAGGAGAGATTGATGATCATGTAAAACCCACTGGAAAATAACAAGCTGAATGCATGAACTTTTAATCCGCACTCCCAAGGAATTTATTCAAGTTCATGCATATGAACACGTGATGAGTCTGGAAGATAGCTGCTCATCGCTCCTTCGATTACTCTGAGTGAGTCCAAGGCCTAGTTTCAGAGTCATTTGTGCAGTTATCATTTAATGAGATAAGCTTAAAAAACATGAGATTCAGGCTCGCCACTTGACTTATTGTTGGCATCACAAATGTGATGCCCATTGGTGTACCTGCATGGAACTGTTAACAACTGAGAACAAAGTGCTTTTTGTACATGTGACCAATCGTGTCACATCTGTTTGGTGTATTTTTGGTTTCATACTAATTTTACTAAATTTGAGGGACATGTGCTGATGTGGAAGAAATACAGTTGCTGGTATATTCAGCAATAGCCCAAGATACATCGATTTCTATCTATTCTACAAACAAAAGCAAAATATACAAATGCCAGCAACTCGACTTGTCACATACTAGTACAATGAAGCACCTAACTATGACTAAGTATGAAAAGCATCATGAAGGTCAATCAACAGCCCATCAAGATAGATCATTCTAAGAGGGCTCAACTGAGACATTTGATGTGAGACAGCATGATAGAAAGCTGCATTTTCTGCAGTCATGAACTCGGCAGCTAACAATCTGCCCATTGAGTATCATCCCAGTGCCCATTTAAGAGTGGTGCTAATAAAGGAGATTAAGTTCATAAGGCAATTTTTCCACCTTTCAGAGCCATCATAGAAAACGAAACAATGGTACTGCTTCTCCAACAGGATGATTTCTAATATATTGATGATCGCATTACTTCCAAATGGGATACCAAATGGCCTGGGTTGGCCATCGCTCATGATCAGCTGAAATTAAATGTCAAATGGGATAGAAACTCATGCAATGGATGCACTTACCATCATGAATCCATGAAGGAACGAATCATTCACGAGTAGTAAATGGATCTGTTCAATCCTTAGTGCTACATGCGCTGAACCACACTTGTTGATTGCAAGGTCCAGCAAATATGCATTGATTACTGAGGTGAGCACGAGGTCCTTGAACTCATTTCAAATTCTTATCAGAATCCCCTTGAGCCTGCTTATTTCATTTTGACCCTCCAGATGCATCTTCCAGTTCTTGAGGTCTTCTGCTTTTTTTATATGTGAGTTGGTGAAAGTATATATCAAAGGGATAGTACCATTTGAACTTTGAGCAATTACCTCATTGAATGCTTTTTCGGCCATTGTGTTGAGAATTGCTTCATTGGCAGGGAAGAATGTTTTGTCGAAGATGATCCTAACCATTCATACATAGGCTTCACTCTTTAGGAGCTCTAACACCTCTGCTGATAAAAAGACTGCTGTAGGATGGGGAACTGGTATCGTTGGTAGTATAGGAAGTGGAATAGGAGTGTGAGATGGCGCCATCCCAGTTGCAGGCTGGAGGTTACTTTCATTGTCGGATGGCACCTGCAGAGGTTGGCCAGGGACAAATTTAGTCTCAGGGTTGTTGGCTTGCAGCAGCCAATCCTGCATGTGAGTCATGATAATGGACAAGAACACCTGTCCACAGCCACATGATCAATGAAAGCAGTAGCAGTCTGGGTTGTAACACACCTTTTGAGAGCTGTTACTGGTATCTTTTTAGGTGTGGGAGGTGATGGCAGTGAGAATGATTGTGAACAATTGCAGAACAATGCTGCCTTAAGAATGCTGCAAGTTGGTCGCCAAATCGGATAGCATATGCTTGCATCATGACATCCTAACCAGGATATGTACTATAATAATTAGTCAGTGATTGGGTGTATGAGTAAACATCACTTGATCGTTGCTTGAGGCCTGCTGAGGTTCCCTGGAAAGGGAACAAATTTTCAATTGATCATGAACGAGATGACTTACCTTTTGAATGACAGCCATATATGGTATTCATTCGTTTGAAATAAAGTTTTTCTATATTCGGTGACCAAAAACAATGACTGTAAGCATCTTCAGTCTACTCAATGGCTCAAATAGGCTTGCATTCTTCGCTTGTGTTTGGACATGCATATTATGACTGAAGTGGTATGAAGAAGTAATAGTGACTGGCCAGCAAGTAAGCTAGAGCACTAATAAAGTCCTACTGAGTGCGGGTGTGCTATATCAACCCAAGAGGATTGCTATGAAGCACTTCCTTCAAGTATAATGTGAAGGGAGTAGATGTGGAATGTGGAAGAATGAACATGATGGATGGAAAGCAAAGCCAATGATAGGAGTGAAGGCAAGAGCGCAAACCCGATGAAGGTGTGATGAGAAATGAGCAAGAGCAAGAGGTTACTAGGTAATGCGCAGTTCCATGGGTAGCAGCTAGGTATGGATGAGGGTTATAGCCGAGGTATAACTAGGTATGGAATGCCAAGTCTGAACCCACATATGGAATGGATTCACACAGAGCCTAGGTAAGGAACTTAGATGCATGTTCTCGGAGCAGTCAAGAATGTGCAGGTTTGAGTAAATGAGAGTCAAAGATTGTCAATTGGTCAAAAATACTAAGAATGTCTAAGTGACTTCATGAAACAAAGGGATAGTGTCCGAGGGAAGGGAAGTACTTTACTGTATGTAATGCACAAGATTTTATCCTACTGCATGAGTGTCCAGAATCCATAGGCAAGACTTGTAGCGATGAAACGAGGCAGATAAGTAATATGTAATGCAAACACGCACAGAACGAAACATGCAGATACATGTAATAAGCCATACCACATTATTAGTCAACCTGAATAGAAATAAACACACACCAGCAGAACTTGACAGACATGGAAGGACATGGACAGATGGAACAGAAAATCAGACCTGAGAACAGAAGACCATCGGATTAAGTGCAACCGAGGAAGGCTTCATTGTTAGAGGCATAAGAAAGGATGTCAGTGGGTAACTTCCTATATCTCCTGACACAAGTATGAAAAGACACTCATTCCTGCCCAGTGTGGGTCCAAGTGTCACAGCACTTGCAAACAGCATTTGGAACACACAAGGATGGACCGTTCAGGAGTTCCTCACTCCAAAAATTGTCCTTTTTTACCAAGCAGATTGGACCCCATATCTTGATGGCCACTCACATAACCACAAGGAGTCTGTTGCTATCACACAAGAGTTGGAGCATTCAACTGGCATAAATGCACAGGCACTCGTCACCTTCCAGCCAGGGATGATAGATGCTCATGAGAAACTCCGATGGGCGTCAATGTGTGTCACCACATTGCAGGAAGACATTGCGTATTCACTGTTTGGGATCTTCAGTGTCCACCTCCCTGTATTCTATGGAGAAAAATACAGAACATGCTCAGACATCTCCTGCAGGAGATCATAGCCCATTCGGGCGACATCACAGCCCTGGACTGGGTGGGACAATCATCCACTTTCAACAGTTGTCTTCCAGCCAAGATTTCCTCATACAAGGCTCTGCCATGCATGTTGCCACCTCTATCTGAAGACAAGATGCAGATGTCGGTATCCATGCTATGAAATACTAGTTTGGCTGTGGAGTTGGCTTCAAAACTGTATACCACTCTCGAGAACCTTGGCATTCCTCGTTTTGCCAATGCCAGACTGCAATTGCCTTGTATTGTATTCCCTCTCACAGAAGTCAGGCAGAGTACTGGTGGAGATGGGGACAAATATTTTACATATGAAGTCAAGGCAGACAGACTACAAGACCTGCTGGTTACAACAGCAGACAAGCTTGTTCAATTCTCGCCTGCAAGATGTACTCAGCAGACATTCCTGCTCATCCACCCATGGAATTGGTGTAGAGACTCATGTGTCTCATGGTCTGATATGACAGTTTTCACTAGGGAGTACATAGCACGAACTTGTAGCATCACTCTGTGCGCTACCCACAGCTATCTCTATATGAGACGCAGCTTTCCCGCACAACGCGCACCATGTATGCACACTTCCCATGCTTCACAATGTATATGTGCACACGTGTTCCCACACTTGAGTGCCCTATAGCGCCAGCCATCCAGAAGCATCCATCCACTGTCCACCAAGCCCTCTAGTGCGTATATTTCATTTCCCTTATTTGCATATCATTCCACCTCTATTTTTATCATGGATTCTCACCCATATATATCTTTACATACCTACTTGGTAGTGCTTCAGCTCCGCATAACAGCACTTAGGTGCCTATATAAGCACCAGCAGTACATACTATTACTTACTTACCTTTCACTACTTACTTTTCACTTTACCTTACTTTTAACTTGAGTACCACCCACTTTTACCTAGCAGAACATAGTAGAAATCTATTTGTCTACACTTTACATCTCTCTTCTCTTATCTTATATCATATTATCACTTGAGTTTAACTTCTCTATTGTTTCCGCATATGTGCGCATGCTTTCCCGTGCTTCACGCTAATATGTGCGCATGTTCCTGCGCCTTGCACGCACCTGCGCTTTCTTGCGCTTCGCCAAAGTGCGTACCTCTAGATCTTTGCTGCACTTGCTTCCCCTTTAGGGTCGAACGCACTTGTCTCCTCAAGTAATGCAGACTAGGAAATGCACAACCTTTCAACATTTATAGATACAGTCAGGAGCATCTTTTGTTCCTCTCACTATTGTTGTTTCTACATTGGTATGATCTTGACTTGGTTGACTTTACAGACGAGTCGCAGAGTGCAGATGATTGGCCTGATGATCCTGGAGATGATGAGGTAGCTACCAGAGAGTTGAGGTTGCTTGTTCACCTTGCTCATCCTTTTAATGGACTTTTACTAGCACAACAGCATGGTGGGGAGTACAAGAGAATCGCTTCGGATAATAATATCATCACACAAGTCAAGGACATGACATCTGTTCACAACATGATGGACGTCAGGATGCTGGAGATATTGTAGCTGGCATGAACAGGAATCTCTGACACACATTTTCATTTGTACCTTGACAGCACCTGCATGCACAAATACATAGAACTTTGCATCAAATAATATCAAATAATATCACATACTACTTTATGTATACACATGGACTCCCCCTGCAAGAAAGAAAGGACTGTGAACAGGAGATGAGGAAACCGCCATTCCTGCAACACAGATAACCTAGATGCAAAGTTACAGTGTGCAGAGCCACCAGACATCGACAATGCCATTTGTAGCATTGGTCTGTGCCTGGGTCTCCAATGTCATTGTGCAAGTTAGGGACCCGACTTCTGTCAATCATGATGAATATCAGAATGCTAGAAATATCATGGTAGGAACCTGGTGTATATTTCACCTCCATGCATGGAACAGTGCCCCTAAAATTTTATGTTGTATGAAATCATACTCATCATATACCATCTAGTACTGTCTTAGTCTTTCGTGGTGGCAGCCACCAAGAAGTCAGAGATGATTGACAATGGTCATCACACAGCTGTTGAAAAGCTCCAAGCATGCTTGATATGTGTTGATGGCAGAGGCATATTGATGACCCTCAGTTTCATCAACCCAGTGCAAGGCCATTTCAATAAGACTCAGAAAGCCTTGGGTAGGGTGTCCTGATGCCAGTCTGAAGTTCTCTACAGCAAGTGACAAATCAACATTGTGCTGCATCAAGTAATAAGATGTATAGGCTCATTGCAGCTATCTGTAACCAGAATACCTGTCCAGGTGAAGATTCTTGGCAGGAAGCAATGGCCTCCTCAACATCTTCATTCATCCAAGTTTGCATGAAACAAAAGCAAAGCACCAAACTTCAATTCTGAAGAGTAACATGGCACTCTGGATGATCATGCTGCACTAACTGAGGGGGTTCACAATACAAATCAATAACTTCATTATGATCCTTACTGACATGCCATTGTTCATATCTTGTTTTGAGCACAAGAGCAAAGTTGTTAAACATGGTGTCACAACTTGAATGCCCAGGTTGGCACAGCATCAGTGCTTCACAAAGGAGATTGATAGCTCAGGTGATGCCATCAGCATCGCTGCATTTGTAGAAATGTGTGACAAGGCAGGTTGTCCAATGAGATTTGTGCCTGACAGGCTGCGCATGTTCATGAAAAGAAATAGCCTCATTGAGGTCATCAGATTTTTAAGAATGCAAACACTCAGCCATTGAGCAAAAATGACTGGATTAATATACTGTACCTAAGAACACGAACACTAGGTACATATTAGCATAGCTTTATATGAAATAATATGATGCTCACCTCAGCCATTGAGCGAAAATAACTGAGGGATAAAAACAAGGAACAAGTAACACTAATGTCGTCTAATGTCCAAATATTACCAAACAACACTACTGAGGTTGCAATTACATCAACGATTATTGACACTCCCACTCAAGTAAGGTAGTAGGCCAAGAGCTTTTGTGAATCTTTGATGCTTCTCCTTTGGCAATGCTTTTGTCATGATATCTGCAACCATGTCCCCAGTTGGACAGTAGTCCATGACGGCCCACTTCTTCTTGTTCACTGCATCATGCACATAATGATATTTCCTCCCAATATGTTGCATTCAGGCATGGTAACCTGGGTTCTTTGTGAGTGAAATTGATCCCTGATTATCTGCAAGTAAAAGGGTAGGTTTTGGTTGCCTGTATCCCAACTCATCCATAAGTTCCCACAGCCATGCGATTTGCTGTGCTGCATTGGACAGTCCGATATACTCAGCTTCAGTCAATGAGAGCACTACAAGTCCCTGCAACTTGCTGCTCCAAGATATTGTGCCCCCTCCCATCATGAATGCATAGCCTGACATTGACCATGATGTGTCCACATCTCCACTCCAGCTTGAGTCTGAGTAGCCATAGAATATGAGTACGTTCTCTCGTCTCCAAACAGGTGCGAATGTTAGCACAAGGTCCCTTGTGCCACAAAGATAATGCAGAATGCATTTTGTGGCAACCCAGTGGACTTGTTCAGGGTTAGCACTATAATGTGCCAGCACTCCCACTGCATAGCAAATGTCTGGGCATGTCACAACCATGGCATACATCAATGAACCGACAATGTTTTTGTACAGTTTGTCTTGCATTTCTCACCACTCATCTGATCCATGTTTTGGACACTGCACAGAGGACAGCACTAGTCCAGGGTCCATTGGAACTGCTACGTGTTTGCAATCACTGAGTCCATACCTCTCTAACATTTTCGTGATGTACTGCCACTGTGATAGACTGATTGTCCCTTTAGTTCGGTCATGGATGATTTTGATGCCTAGTAAGTGCTTCACCTCACCAAGATCATGCATTTTAAAAAGTCTTTGCAGCTTTCTCTTCATCTTCTCCATGAATTTGAGTCCTTTGGCTACAACCAACAGATCATCAACATAAATGGCCAAGGAACAGACCCATCCCTTTTTGTTGCAGTAGATGTAAATGCAGTGTTCTGAACTAATCCGCATGAAGCCTATTTTCACCAGGGCATTGTAAAGTGTGATGTTCCACACATACCTGGACTGTGGCAGTCCATACAGAGTGCGGTCAAGAGCCCAAATGTGGCCTGGTGGGCAATCTATGCCATCTGGTGGCATGACATATACCTCCTCCTCAAGCTCTCCATTGAGGTAAGCCATTGATACATCTAGCTGGTGCAGTTCTAAATCTTCTTCAGCTGCAGTATTGGCAATCACCTGCACGACATCCATTCCAAGTGTGGGTAAATAGCTCTCCTTGTAGTCAACACCTTTTGTCTGGTTGTGTCCTTGCACAACCAAATGTAACTTATAGTGCTTGATTCCACCATCAGCATTCACCTTGATGCACTGTAGAAACAACTATACTGAGAGGAACAAAAGAAGCTCCTGACTGTATCTA
This sequence comes from Suillus hirtellus, assembly GCA_016695485.1. Taxonomy (NCBI): domain Eukaryota; kingdom Fungi; phylum Basidiomycota; class Agaricomycetes; order Boletales; family Suillaceae; genus Suillus; species Suillus hirtellus. The sequence goes on along the minus strand of MU172311.1, from coordinate 319,028 downwards.
AAAATGTTATTAGGTCATGTGTTGCCTAGTCTGCATTACTTGAGGAGACAAGTGCATTCGATCCTAAAGGGGAAGTGAGTGCAGCAAAGATCTAGTGATATGCGCTGAAGTGAAGCATGAGAAAGTGCAGGTGCACACAAGGCGTGGGAACACACATGCATATTAGCACAAAGCACGGGAAAGCGCACACATGTATGCAGAGACAATAGAGAGGTTCAACTTAAGTGATAATATGATGTAATATAAGAGAAGAGTGATGTGAAGTGTAGACAAATAGAGTTCTACTATGTTCTGCTCAGTAGTAAGTGGGTAGTAGCTAGTAAGTGAAAAATAGGAAAAGTAAGGTCAGTAATAGTATGTACTGCTGGCGCTTATATAGCGCGCCTAAGTGCGGTCATGCAGAGCCAAAGCACTACTGAGTAGGTATGTAAAGATATATATGAGTGAGAAATCATGATAAAAATAAAGGTGGAATGATATGCTAATAGAAGAAATGGAAATATACGCACTAGAGGGCTTGGTGGACAGTGGATGGATGTTTCTGGATGGCTGGCACTATAGGGCACTCAAGTGCGGGAACGCGCGCGCGTGTATACATCGTGAAGCGCAGGAATGGTGCATGCATGGTGCGCATTGCATGGGAAAGCTGCGCCTCATATAGGGATAGCTGCGGGTAGTGCACAGAGTGACACTACAAGTTCATGCTATGTACTTCCTAGTGTAAAGCACCATATCAGACCATGAGACACATGAGTCTCTACAGTGCATCACTGGTTTCACACCTATGACCTTTGCATTTTTCGGATGTGGCACCACCCTGAACACCTTCTTCTCTACAAGGGATGCTAACTCTTCATCTAGTGCATCCCTCCATTGTGTCGCATCTGGTCCATCAAATGCATCCTCGAGGTTCTTTGGTGTGCTGGCTGCTTTGGGTGCACTTTCAGCAAGTGCTGCAAACTGACAATAGATAGAGTCATCCATTGCACTGTGCTCAGCATCAGACGACATCTCAGTCAAAGGACTCTCTGGTGGGTTCTGATTTTCAGATGGTGTTGAGGCATCAATGGTGGTCACATTTGGTGTCTGCAGTTGGTCAACTGGCAGCTGAGGGGGCAAAGTTCTCTGTGTCATCACCAGCTGGGGAACATGAGGTGGTGGTTTTACATTCCGGTGTCCTCATCTTTGCGCAATTGGTACCTCCTCAGCTCAGGTAGGTGAATGATTCCTCATGTCTGATCTTGCTGATCCAGATTCAGGCCTTATGATGACACTGGGGTCCCCCATGTCTGCAGTCATGGGTGGTTGATGTTCACCACTCTCATATGCTGGTAATGGTTCCCCTGCTGAATGTACAGATTCAGAATCTTTGTCAGAAGGCACTGTCTTCAAGCCAGCCACATTCTGAGGCAGTGTTGCTGTGTCTCTGTCAGGTACCTGAATGTCTGGCATCACCCACTCCCACTCAATTGATTCAATGTTATCATGTTGCAGCTCTGGAGCCGTCCCTGGTGCTTCATTGAAGATGACATGTCTGGACTTGAAGATTCTCTGAGTCTCAATATCAAGAAGAGTGTAAGCCTTAGATGCATACTCATAACCAAGGAGGGCACATCTGCAAGCATGAGGGTCTAGCTTGGATCATTGATCTTTTGGTACTAGTGCATAGGCCCTGCACCCAAAAGGTCGTAGTCCTGAGGAATCCACTCTCCTGCCTGTGAGTGCCTCAAAGGGGGTTTGGCCATTGATTCCAGATGCTGGACTGCGAGCGATTAGGTAGATTGCTGTGCAAAAGGCATATGTCCAGTAGGTTTTTGGTAACTGTGAGTCAATCAGCATGGCTAATGCATGGCTGACGATTGTTTGATTCATCCTCTCAGCAAGCCCATTTTGCTCGGGGGTGTCAGGCGCCATTGTTTGATGCAGTATTCCAGATAGTTTGAGGTGTGCTCGAAATTCATGTGACATGTACTCCCCACCATTGTCTGTGCAGAATATGCGGACCCAGTTCTGTGAGAATTTCATCTGCTGCAGTTGCACATTGAGGAGTGGTTCTACCACACCCTGCCATTCCTTGAACTTGCTTGAGGCCTCGCTCTTTTGCCTCATAAAGAAGACCCAAGGGTAACAAGTGTGATCATCTATAAATGTGATCCAGTAACGATATCCTTCTGGTGATTGCGGTGTGATAGGACCTCCAATGTCAGAATGGATGAGAGCAAGTGGTGCAAGAGCTGATTCATGCTTATGTTTGAATGGAAGCCTCTTCATTTTTGCCTTGATGCAACTCTCACAGAAGTTCCCCTTTCCTATGACTGCCTCTATTCCCTTCAAGTGACCTTTAGACACCATTTGCTTGATACTGTCATGATCCAGATGACCAAGTCACCTATGCAGGACATTAATGTCTGTCACAAGATGAGTTGATTCATGCAGTTTTGATACATTAGTCATTGGTTCAGAGATGGGATGGTAGAGGTTGTTGCGTTCCACACCCTCCGCAATGACTAGGTTGCTTTTTTGATCATGTATCTGGCATAAGGGTCCATCAAACATTATGCAGTTGCAGCGTGTGAGTCATCTCACTGATAGGAGCGTGACTGCAAGATCAGGAGCATATAAGACATTGTTGATGATAAGGTGGTGTCGCTCTCCATTGAGGTGTTGTACACATTGTATTGATCCAAGACCTGTTGCATTGATCTTTGAATCATCACCAAGGTGAATCACAATTGGTCTTTGCAGTTTTTGGAATATAGATTCAACAAACCATGATCTGTGTGGTGTCATGTGATGTGAGCAACCAGAGTCAATGAGGATGTCCTTCAATTGTTGAGTCAGGTTAGTGGCTGCAGCAGTCAACAATGTGCACAATTGAACATGTTTCATTAAAGCCTTCGTGACATATACATGTTGAGAATTATTACAATGATGCTTTGTATGTGCATGCTGAGTTTTGACAGTGTCTGAGTCAGTCCCATCTGTGTCTGAGTCCAAGTCTGTATCTGCTTTGTTTGCCTTGGTCTTCGATCTAGACTTCTCTCGTTCCCACAGTTTCCACTTCCTCTTCTTTCACTCCTTCCTCGAGTCCTTCAAGTCTTGGCAGTCCTTCATAGCATGACCATGCAACTCATGGTAGTCGCAGTATTGGCCTTGGTCACGATTTGTGTTCACACCGGTGCACACATCAGCAGTGAGTGCAGACAAAGATTCTGAAGGTGCTGAGCTCCCTTTGATAAGCAAGGATTATGAGAGCAGTCATGTGGAGACAGCTTCAAAAGTGAGTGTTGAGGCAGCAGGAAGTGCTTGGAGGCTCTAGTGATGTCTCAGCTCCAAGCTGCATTTTTCAGAAAATGAGCATAACATGCTGAATAAAATTTCTAAATTCATGAAAATATTTATGGACATAGATTGAGCCAAAAGCCAGGAGGCATCTAAGAGGAAGTTGTACTGTGATGCATCATTGTCTTGCTATGAAGCAGCTCAGCAAATGGCTTGGATTTTGAGCCATTTGCTGAGCTGCTTCATAGCAAAACAATGATGCATCACAGTACAAATTCCTTTTAGATGCCTCCCAGCTTTTGGCTCAATCTACAGCCCATGTTGTCAATATAATATATCATTTTACTTTGATTAGAACAAATGCATGATATATCCCTGCCTTTGAACCAACACACAGGCCAATGATATATCATTCAACACAGATGATATATGACTGTATGCCAGCAATTTTGAAACCCAGCTTTTGTCATTCCAGGCACCTGGTCACCTCCTCATGTCAGGCCTTCTCACACTATTCCCACACTCCGCATTTTTCGCA
>MU172311.1:196723-313288 GCA_016695485.1 Suillus hirtellus | reverse complement strand
TTTCCAAGTCTGTTCACCTAGAAATAATTAAATGGGAACATATTCTGTGTTTTCTTGCATATGTGCTATATTTATTGATGTAGGACACTTCAAAGGGTCAAATAAAGATGGGAATCTACTCATATATGCTCATAAACATATTCTGAATATTAAAGAACACCTTCCCCACCAAAGGGGCAAAAATGCGAAAGTGTTTTGTACCCTACCCTATGTTGAATTTCCCCTGGAGGAGGAGCAGTCACACAAATACACAAAAAAAGCAGTCTATTATATTATATCATACATACATATACTAAACTACTACTTATATATACATGGGGATCTATTGTGGTGTGGTGGTGAAGCTGCAATAATGTAGGGGGAGGGTGGGAATAATTGAAATTGTGGGGCGTACCATATTAGGTTATGTTTTGGGTGTTGTGGGGTAAGGTGGCTAAAAATGCGAAAAATGCGGAGTGTGGGAATAGTGTGAGAAGGCCTGACATGAGGAGGTGACCAGGTGCCTGGAATGACAAAAGCTGGGTTTCAAAATTGCAGTAGTGCATATTAGGTACATGGTGATATATCAGCACAGTTGTGGTAGCCCATGGTAAGCCAACAGCCCTGATATAACACCGGTTTATTCTAATGAAAGTAAATAATATATCATATTGCCAGGATGTAGTGCAATATATGTCCATAAATATTTTCATGAATTTAGGAATTTTATTCAGCATGTTATGCTCATTTTCTGAAAAATGCAGCTTGGAGCTGAGACATCACTAGGGAAAGCAGATGTGGTTGAAATGAATGATGGTGTCACAGATATGATTCCTATTGACATGGAGGCACTGGTAGTTGAGGCTGTTGTAGCACATCGGGGATCTGAATATTTAAGACTGGTTTGAATGTCATGTGAAATGTCAAGATAATACTTAATATTTAGGTTGTCGTCTTAGCGGATGTAAAATTTCAAATGTTAAAGAGGTCTTGCATGACAAGAGAAATATAAAGTATCAGCGAACATTTTCTTACTGTCTGAATGTCAATGACAACAAGAAATATAAATATATCTTTAATGCTGGCATAAACTTCGAAATGACACTTCACATTTAAGACTCGAAAAAACTTCAATTTTAGCATGTGACTGAACATCTGCTCATGTATGAAGTTTAGACCGTCATTTAGACGGGCGTTAAAATTCAAAATACCCCCTGACAATAAAATGTGAAAATAAATCATCAAGTTTTATCTCTAGATAAATCTGATCGCCCGACGATCGCCCACTCACGGCTGAATCATCGCCCACTTACAACATCATCGCCCACTTGAGTTTGAGATGCTAAATATTAGGGGACTAGACAATAAGTTATAGACACAAGCTGCTTGATGCCTTTCGGTTAGAAACACGCATTAACGCACTCTTATTCAAATGATGGGGTGGACAGCTTATATATTGTAAATGTACGCAAAACTATGTAGTAGAGTGAAATTGAAAATCAATCCTGTTTGACAGTAGTTAGACACCGGTGATTTCTCGAGGTGAATTGTACTTACACGAGATAGAGATAGTATGACTACAGTATCACTTGAAACTGCCCATCGAGCAAAGTGACTAACAACCCAGGATACCTTGACATTTTCCAAATGACTACTTGAACTTGATGAGTACATTTTGGCAGGAAAATGAGGATACATAGCAAATGGATCAATGAACTGATCATGATGCGGGAGGAGCTTGTGGACAGCAAACACCAGTTCACCCGTGGGTGTAGCATAGATATGTTGGATACTGCCAGGGACAGGGGACGATAACCGGTCACCCTGAGAATAATAAAAAACTTGACTATTCCCGATGTGAGTAGAGGCTCTGCTATAGACAATCCCGTTGAATTTTAGTCGTGCACGTAATATTGCTGTGTGTCATTTGATAAGCGCAAACAAGGCTTCAGGAACAGCCACAGCTACAGCGGAGGAAGGAGCCTGTAAACTGTCATCCAAAGGATCTTCAGCAAGTTCTTCACCGAGAGTTCCAGCACTCTTGGGAGCATACGTGCTGTCAAACAGAAATTTGCACTCTTGAATAGCCGGCGAACAGTCAGGTCGACTGAGCCAACAGTGAAGTTTTGAAGTTTTGATGAATGAGTATAACATGGTAGTTTCTGACTCGCCTTGAAAAGTCAGTCCCACTATTACACTGGTGTTCCGTAAAAACTCACCAGTCTTATGGTTTACTGGAAGATGCTGAAGTATTCCAATCAAATGTTCGAAAGGAAAGCACCACCAAGAGTGGGCCGGGCCAAATAGGAGTAGAAAGTCGTATATGTGGAAGGCAGTGTGGTGATTTGGACGCAGGGCGATGTTAGGGTATATCTTCTTCAAATTTCCAACATAAAGTGCAATGTGAGAGCAATACGCGTGTGCTCTCTCTACAGTCATTGTTCGGGCACACGTGAGATACACCGCGCAAACAAGTTCCATAGTATGGTCGAGAACAGCTCTAAGGTGAGTGCCGACTTCATCGGAAGGATGCGAGGTACCGGCCCCCCACAAGCTCACAAGGGCAATAGGAATGTAGACAGTGATTAGAGAGCGCCATTCGTCTGCTTTCATCGTCCCAGCAGATGCGCTTCCAAAATCGCTTGGGACTGAAGTAAACCAAGATGGAACAGTTATTTGTTGGATGACATCTCGGACACGATGAAGGGCATCTAGAGAACCAAGCTGAAGCTCCTTCTCAGGAGCAGCAAAAGGTTTTCCACAGCGCTGAGAACAAACATAAAAAAGTCGCAACAAAGTAGACATATTAAGAACTTACCCATTCCACGAGAGCTTTGATGTAGTCGATTTTGAACAATCTACTAGATTTCTGGGGAGCGCATCACAAGGCCTTGCAAACAAACTTGAGAGGTCCTGTATTCTTGCAAAACAGCGAATTTTTTAGGTTATCCAGATTTTCATCATCGGACGACAACTGGGAAACAAGAAGGGTGCGTATAGCAGCAACCTGAGTCATTTCCTTCGAAGTCATCCCTGGAGGCATATCACCTAAGTCGCATGAAAAGGCTGGAGGGGGTAAAGTCAATGAAGATAAAGTGGTTGCTGTAGTCAAACTGAGAAGGGTACAAGAGTGATGCTGGACTAAACCTTCCAATATACAATGCATCAGGTCGACAACAAGCTGGCATGAGGGATCCCAGTATGGCAAACACCACATCTCTGAATAGCGCACACTGTGAGCTTTGAATAGTTTCTCTTGTTCGGAGGTTGTCGCAGTGTCCCTCCACCACTCAGCAAACTTCCGGAGTTCATCTTTATCATGAGGTTTCCAGCTTTCGAAGTCCACTCTACCATACGTGGTCTTATAGTAGCAATTACACGCGCTACAATAAAAATGGCTATTGGTTCCAGCTAAAGAAGCAAGATGACGAGCGGCAGGAAGATCACAAACTGCCAAAACAATAGCGCTGCAAGCGAGCCGGCCAGTGGGAAAACAAGCAGTCTTGGAAAAATTGATGCCATGCTCCCATGAGTCTACCATGTCATCAATAAGTGGCTGGATGTAGTGATTGAGATGCTCGAGGGATGGTTGTTTCGGACCTGGGATGATTCCTGCAAGATACATGTTTTTGGGCTTATACCTGATATCCAATGGTAGATTCAAGCATGCCATAGAGATGATGCCAGAGGATTTGTTGGCACCACGCAAATTCATGCCCTCCAGATTGAAGAAGTCCACAAAAAGGGCGAAAGCATAGCGCCCTTCATCTCCTCTATCAATAAAAAGTGAACCTGGGTCTGGGCCACAAAATTGACAGAGAAACTGAGCCTCGAATGCATGTTTCATCAAAGGCGGATGGGGGGAATTGATTGAGTCTTGCAAATCATCACAGGCTTGATCTATCGCCCCCTCAATATCTGCATGGGAGAGGAGACCAGCGAGGTAGTCTTTAAAATCGTGGTAAACGAATGTCTTCTTCGGTCACACTACTCCATCAGGGCCAGGGCTGAGCAATGACTCGCCACATTTGGCCTCTGGTGTGGGGTGGTGTGTGCAACATTCAGGATATGTAGGAACAGTTGAGCTGTCTGCATGATGTGGGCTGTAAGTGCAGTGACAACTGGGGCAGACTGCATAGATGACAGTTTTCTCAGTGAGATGGAATCTTGAGAGCGCGGTGTCGAAACTCTTTGGAATTTGCCTGAGCACATTTTGATGGGAAGAGCTGAGGCTACCATCCAATCTCCGGAAAGCAAGGAATAACATGATTGAAATAAGTCCCAAGAGGAAATTGCAGGCTTGCTTGCTGACCCCCATGATGACTTTACATGTCACAGTGATGAATAAGGCGACCTGTGCGATTTCATCACACTGATCCAGCGGAAAATCATGGTGAACATCTATTGACTATTCAGAATACGATCACGATGAAGATAATCAACTCTTACTGGTATCAAATTCGACTGCTGCACATAAGTCCATTTCGGGAGGCTTTTGACTGTTGAACTGAGCTTCTAAGCCATCTATCTCCAACATAATTGCCCTCTTCCATGTAACCACAATGTCTGCTTTTCGTTTGACGGACTCCACAGCTGTGCGAAGCAATAGTAGCTCATGACCAACATCATTGGAATTACCCATAAGTAACAACCAAAAGCACCGCTGAATGCGGAACTCTATGTTATCGAGGACCATCAAGGCCTTCACAGTTGGCCGATGTATGTTCTTTTGGGAGATGTCGCCAGAAATAGCGACTCTGGGTTCACAGGCAACAAAATGATCTAGCAAAGTGAGTTGCTCAAGATCATCCGCGAGAGCCGTAATAGATAATGGTGGAGTGGGGTTGGGGTGAGAAACAGGCGGTTTGTTGTTGATAAGAGCGAGTGCGTCCAGCTGTGAGACTAACAAATCCGTGATGGCATTCGTGCGGGGAGAGCCAGCGGCAGCACGTTCTGCTTGGGTACATTTGGTGCATTGTAAATGTGCAGCCATAAGACGTTCTGCAATGAGTACCCCCTTAGGCGTGCCATCCTCAGCACGATCACCAGTTTCGATGCATTCCTCACAGAAGCACTGTTTGAACAGTGAGTGAGACACAGGCATGAAGAATGGGGCGAATAGCAATGACAGTATGTACTGTCGTTTCTATGAATTGATAAGAGTGAATTGGAGAGCAAGAAACGACTGTGTAGGCAAGCTTTTGAGTCAGACGAACAACAACGATAAAAGAAACAACTCGCAATTTCCAGTAATGAAATAACAAGACAGCAGTAAGCCTTGTACGAAAATATGACGTTCATTACAAGAACTACCAAACAAGGATATAACTCTGTCGTCAGGGAGAGCTGGCGGCGACCTGAGAGGACCTGAGCTTGGTGTGGACTGATCATTGGCAAAGAACACTGGGCGGGAAGGGCTGCCATGGACGTCGAACCAGGAAGCAATGGATGTTGACTTAGAATTAGGACGTCGGCAGTGGCGATGAATGGGCACGACCGTACATACAGTCATGCCCTGGAGAAGGTCGTGAAAGGTCGCTGCGATGAGACGTCTGGTGACGATGAAAGTAGAGAACACCGGGCACGACCATACATACAGTCATGCCCTGGAAGAAGGTGAGGAAGGGTCGTTGTCGACAAGGAGAATGGGAGGCTCGACAGTACAAACCGTCGAACCTCCTAGAGTAATAGTTACTAAGTTCCATAGGACTTAGAACTTTGGCGACAAAAGCGCCCAACAATCACAAACACCCATATTAGGGAATTGTTACATAACATTGACTCAGTTTGAACTTTGTACTGTCGACTCTCTCGAGCTACTTCATCGTCCCCATCCTTGAAGCACAACAGTATGTACTGTCATGCTCATCAAGTTCATCGTTCATCATTCCTATCTTCAGAGCATGACAGTATGTACTGTTGTGTCTCCTATCCCATTACCACCCACCACCTCGCCAACTCCATCCTTTTTTGCAGAATGATCAAGCCATCAACTCCGGGTCATCCGCCTTCACTTACTGCGATCCTTTAGATCATGCTGGCCTGTTAGTCAGGTAAGCCCATTTTTTGACAGATCCAACCATTAATCAACCAACATGTCCAGCCGTCAACACACATCATCCCCTCCACCATACATACAGTGGAGTGGGCAATGGCTAACTCGCTCTCGCAATGATCCAGCCAGCCGTTAACATATGTCATCCCCTCCACCATACATACAGTGGAGGGGGAATTGACTTATCTTCCGTTCCCTGCGGTTCACGTACACCATATATTCAACACACTGCTATGCTACACCAACTTTCATCCATCAGAATGTCTCATCTGACACATTCAACCTTTCTACCTGACCTCCAGTAAGACCATCAATCCATCTGCTGTTGTATAGGGCCTTGGGTAATCCAGTGACCGGGTTCCGTACAGTCATTGAATTTCCCGATGCACGTATCCTCTTCATTGGTTTGGAACCCTGGAGTGCGAAAATATCATTATCCAAGACCCTCTGATTATCGATGATATTCAGTTCTTGCTCTATCCCGCAACGCCATGCCATGTTCTTGACCTGGAGCACACATTCGATGTCGTTTTCAATATCACTTTCTTCTGAACTCATACCCCCGTCTCCCAGCGTCTTGACTAGTTTTTGAAGCCACTGCCAAGCTGGTAGGTCGTCGTCCTCACCATCTTTCTTCAGCTCAATAACTTGCTCCAGGACTTTTGCTCTGCGGAGATATTTCTATAGACGCATTAGTATCCGAAGAGCCTTGAGATCATGCTGCGGACATACATTTCGCCAACGAGTTGTTTGATGAACCGACTTCAGATTTTCACCTCTTTTTGCAATCAACCTCTCCTCCACTTCTTCCGCAGTCTCCAAGCAGCCCTTTGCTGTAACCTTTGGTTGGGCTGCTCTCCAGACCATCCGCATCCGCTTGTAGCGTTCTTCGAGTATCGCCTTATAATAGGCATCCGACCTCCGGAATGGCCACTCCTCTTCTACACTCCTCTTTTTCAATTCTTCAAGGAGAATATCAAGAATTTTCGCATTCCAGGGGGTGTTAAATCCGTGTTTGAGATCAAAGGCCAGATTCTGGGTGTTGGGGCCTGGGCCATCTTCGTACTTGTATGAGTACACATCTCCACGATCCGCCGGCTGGTGCACAATAAAATCTGCATCTTGAGATATACTGAAGGTATCTTTGAGGAGACGCCGGATTTCACCCTACTTCATGCTTAGCATCAGCATATACGTCAAAAATTCAACTCTCACAAGAAGGAAGTCTCTTTCGTGGCTCAAATCTGCAGCCCTTTCTATCCTAATTTCATCATCCTGCTTCTTTTTCCTTCGAGGACTATGCTTCCTGGATGTCAAAATATCCTTATCGACAAGGATGTGTCTGAGTGCCGCCTCTATGCCTTTGGAGATCACGTTTTCCATCGCAGACATAGGGTAGACGTCATCAGGCTGAAATCGCTGTGGCTCTTGCTCAATTGTCGATGATCATTCTCGATGCATTTCCATAGGCTCGTCAGCGTCCTGCTATGATGTGAGTTTAAAACGAGTTCCGACCGCTTAGTACTTACCTCTACTACAGATACCAGACGCATCTTGCGTGTTGTTCCACGCGCCTTCCTGATCTTTTTGATTGTCTCGAGGCACGGAGTCTTGAGCTGTGGTTTCTGGGGCGTGTGGGGTGGCTGTTGAGCGTTCCTTCGGGTGGGGTCTGTGCCGATTTCCATGGCCGCATGCTGTTGCCTACTGTGTCTTGCAAAGCGCTGCTCCATGTTAGTGAGCTCGTTCTCTTTTTCTACCCTCATTTTTTCTATTTCTAGTTGTAGCCTTCGCTCTATTTCGGCAAAAATGGCTCTCTCGCGTTCTTTCAGCTGCTTGACATCATTAGCAATTCCCGTGCTCAGTTGTTCTTCCCCACCTCTTGATTTTTTCTTGTATCTAAATCTGCATTGTGTCGTGCCAGTTCTTCAGCCAACTACTTGCCATCATTAGTAATTCCTTGATCAGTCGTTGTTTCTCACCTCTCGGTCTTTTTTTGCACTTATTTTTGCTTCATGCTGTGCTAGTTCTTCAGCAACGTTTTTCCTCAGCAGTGCTTGCTGCTGCTCTTGCCATGTGTGAATTTCCTATTAACTTGTAAGCATGCATCTGACTGAATGCATCTGTTGCACTTACTTGCTTTTCCCGCTCTCGCTCTCTCCGAGCCTTTTCCCATCGCTCGTTGAAATCGCGCATGTGGCGCTCATGCTCTTCTTCTGCAAGACGTCATTGCTCCTCAATGTGGTCTTGAGCTTCTCGGCGTATCTGCCGGTATGATCAGCAGTGTATCCCCAATGAGCTTCTCATGTGTACCACTTCAGTTTCCTCTATAATGTTGTTAATACATTCTTGTTGTTCATACACAGTCTGGCGAAGTACCTGTGAATAGTCGACTTCCTGAATGCGACGCTTCCCAGATATCTGGATGGGTATCATGAGTCATGGAAGCTGATTCGTACTATCTACATACCACTTCCTCTCTGGCCCTCTTTTCGAGTCGCAGTACACTGGTGGGAGGCTGACTGAGAACATCCATGAAGTCACCAGGACCCTTATCATCGTCTTCATCATCACCAAATAAATCCGTGTCATGAGATGTTTGTATGTCTTCTTGCTGAAACTCAGGATGCTGCATGTCGACGTCAATGTTATTGGCGCTTATAGTGGGGGAATAATTCATCGTTAGTTTGCAAACATCATTCCTGGGTCTTTTTAAGTTTTGTGCATGCATTTTTGTCTTGATTCTTCTAGACATCTTGTTGTATGAATGAACAACAGTTCCAACAGGTCCAGGCCCATCTCCATCGCTTTCAACTATCTTTTGCTCTATTCGCTCTTACAATTACCTCGCACAATTAACAATTACCCTTGACAACTAGGATTATCATTGCAATGCTTCAGTTTGGCTCCCCGCTATAATTTTTTTTGGCTCCCCACTATTTTTTTCGTCAACTACATCCGAAACGATTATGGTTATTGTCTTTTGACTCAGCATGTGAAGTTATTAAAAGACGGATTGCTGCTATAGCCTGCTTCCATTGCCCGCTTTCATTGCCTGCATTCATCGCCCACCTCTTAGATTATTGCTTGATCGAATTATAATCATCAGATGGTAAACACTCGCACATTTATCCTTCCAACATCTGCTGTGAGTTATCGCTTACTACCTCACACCCTTTATTTACCTTCAAATCAGACCCCGGAGCTTCACCTGCGGTGCAGGCTATATTCAGCATTGTGGACCAGACCCCGTCAGGTCACTATGTTGACGCGTTGCTCTGGCCGCTCATGCGCTGCTCAGCGTTTTCCTGTTCTGGAAAGCCTTCTTGAGGAGGCTGCAGTGCAGCCTTATGTTCACAACTGTTTCGTGAATGTGTGGGAAGGGAAATACATCCATCAATTCTGCATCTTCTTCAAGCGACATCTTCGTCTCTGAGCCAACATGCTTCTTAGTACAGGTGGTCATAAGTTCCGAGGCAATGCAGTTGTTATGAGGGTTGGAGTCAACTATCCCTCTGTTGTGAACATGTGAGGCAGAGATAATGCGCTTGCTGATTTTTTAATTCACCAGTGAGTAAACTCAATGATCTATTGAGCCTACCATAACTATCTTTTCAGCTTTGCGCAAAGCATAAGTAGTCTTCCAAGAGCTAGGCTCCCACGCGATCTTACTCTTGTAAAACCCTTGAGGACTCGTGCCAATTGTTGGTCAGCTGCAAGGTGTAGAGTAGTAGTATAATTTGCATTGTTACATACCAAATTTCTCAGCTGGACTGCAGATATACAAACAAGATCCGTTCTGATCTTGATTAAGCATTTGAAAGCACCGGCTTGAACTGATACTGACGGGTTCTGGGTAGCTTTGCAGACAACTTGCATGATGTAGTTTCGCTCTTCCTGATGCGCATAAAACTCACGGTTACTAATCTTTCTACACCTGTTATTTTTAAGCCAAGGATGTGCGAAACATCTCCGTTGCTTGGGCGTTTCTGGTATTCCATCCATCCTGTCTTGAACATGCTTGATTCTTGGAATGCCAGCTTAATATAGAATGCATACAGCATGTAATAATGACGGAGACATATAATGCAGTCAGGGTATCACTTCCTGGCCTTGCTCTTGCCTACAGCCATTTCTCCCTCCTTTCATCTCGCGCGTCCAGACGTGTATTTCAGGTGTGTCATGATCAAATCGTTGACTGGCCACAAGTTGGTATAATTGTCAAGGTCTGGGAAGTTGTCGAGCGCCTGAGATGATAAGTTTATTGACAATATCGAGACTCAGAGAAACTGTTCACCTTGCCACACATGACTTCCAATAGCATGGGACTTTGGGCAGACGCGCATTTTGTCGTGTCAAGGTGGTTGTTGATGAGACTATGCATAGACCTCTTAGGAATTCATCAGTTAATTTGCAATACCAAGGGTACAATGACAATTTGCAAACCTTGAATTTTGCGTATGACTTTGGATTCCAATCTAAAGCTTCACGAAGTGTGTAACCCCCATGCCCTGGACGCCCAGGTTCACCGGCAGGTTTAGGAATCTTTGAGTCTTCTGATAAACTCACGCTCAAAGTTGAGGAGTCGCTATCTGAGAAAGAATCCAAAGAGCCTGAGGAATCTGAGGGTGAAGGCATTCGAGAATGGGGGTGCGTGGAATTGGAAGTGGCTTTCTTGGTGTATGGAGAGGAAGAGCGATCAGAATGCTTGCGCATCGGCTTCGCAAGCTTGAATTCAGGGGTGGGTGTAGACGACGAAGCCTTTGCAGTGGGAATGATACTAGCTTGAGGAACTAGGATTTCGTCGGCAATAAGTGTAGTCGGGTGACGATTGGCATTGCCAAACAGCTCTAGCTGGTCCGTGAGCATTGGGGGAAGAGGTGGTGGAGCCCCAGGCTCCGAGTCATAGAAAGGTGGAACAACTGTAGTACTGTGCATGATAGAGAAAGAACCGAGTAGCTACCTGGAACTTAAGGATGGTTCATGAGAGGTAAAGTATTCAACAGATTACCATATTGAGCGAAAACAATAAGGGGCTTCGAAAATGGTAACCAAGATTAGCGCTTGTAAAGAATAAGAATAAGAATAATAGGGCCGCATCAGCGTATCTCAAGAGAAGAATAAGAAGAATAGCACTACACAAATGGCGTCGACAATGAAGTTACCATGGAATCAAACAAATATGGAAACAAATACGGTAATGATACAAAAGTATTTGAAAACAAATGAGAAGTACAGATAAATACATTGTGAGCGGGCGACTACAGCAGATTATATCATAATGTCTTTCCTTGCATTGTTCAACAAGTCAGCGCAGCCACTGCATTACAAGCTGCTTGCTCATTTAACTGCCTATAATGGCTCTATCCATGCACTTGCGATTTCTAATGATGGACACCTGCTTGCATGCGGTGGTAAGAAAGCAGAAACTCGGTCATAGACAGGGCTAACAAACAAACAGGTACCGAGGGAATCAAAATCTGGGATATCAAATCTCGGAAAGAACTCACATCTTTGTCCAATCATCATGAATCAAGGGGAACAGTCAGTTGCGCAATCTGGGCCATGACTACGAAAACCGTGGCAGAAACCCTCTGTTATGGAACAGGCCTGGGTTATATTGTATGTTTATGATGCAGTCTCACAGATGTAAGTGCCTAGGTTTGCTGTTCGACTGTCCATTGATGCCAACAGGAAAAATTCCAGGAAATATGCGCCAGGAGACTGGGATCAGGATTTGAGATCACATGCTTGTCATGGCGTTCAACTTCCTCTGAAGGAAACCTATGAATTGTAGTTGGAACTAGAGACAAAATGGTTCAGGTTCTGACGCTCAACACAAGCTTACAGCTCCAGCCCGTCTTCGCAGTGCGACTTGAAAATACGGTGCCCAAGTCGGTAGTGTTCGCAGACAACCGGAGCATCTATGTGTTCAGGCTCTATGATGGCAACTTGTCAGTCCTTCCACTGCATACTTTCATTGCCTGATGCTGAGAGCCGAACAGCATGAAACTGAAGGATGAAGATGGCGACATAGTGCAAGAAATTAGCTGCAAATCAGTGATGTGAGGAACTACCGCTCTCGACCTGGGCGCGTTACTGACATATTATATAGTGGTCATGCTGCGGTGTACTCAAAGCGGGGTGTTTTTGTTGTAGATAATGCAACAGACGGCTTTACATTATATCGTCTTGAAGGTGATGGTGAGCCTCTTCGAACGTTTGCAACTGGTTTGCCAAGTGTATCGGTCCCGAAGCAAGTGGCATTTGGGGAAGAAGGCAAGGTAGTTGTGGGAGGAAGTGACCATGGGCTAGTATACATATTTGATCGGAAGACAGGGGAGACACTTGAAACCCTCCACCACGTGGACACTGGCCTTGTGCAAACAATATCCATAAGTATTAAAACTAGTCAGAAAGAATGTCGCTGAACTGGTTTAGGCACACGATCTCAATGGCCGCTGCACAATTGCCAGCACTTCGCCCGTGCTAGGGCGTGGGAAAACTACAATCAAGATATGGGTGTACGACTACGCCATGCCAAAGGTATCCAAGGTGCCCTCAGGGGATTACTGGTCCCTGTCGCACATACTGGTGATGTTGACATGACTACTGGCACTGCTATCTATGAGCGTCTTCCTGCTGATAAATTATAGAGACAGCTTTTTGGTAAGTGGGCCAGTTGGTCAGCAGGGATCTAACTAACACACCTTCAGGATAGCACACTGAACCGTGTACATGGGTACATGACTTCGGCAACAATGATTAATGTGGCCGATGACTTTTCACAGCGTGTCCAAGCTGCCATGATATTTGACGAGTATGTAGATATCCAGAAGGACAAGGAAGGGCCAACTGAAGGATACATCAAAAATGACATCGTGATGCTCCAGGAATTAGCGGCAAAGATCCTGGAGCTAGCTCAAGAAGCGGACAGAGAGATCGACAAAGATGACCATAGGGGCAAGCACGATACTGATTACCCGCAAGCAGCGAAAGGAGATGAAGAGGCGAAGGACCTATCTCCCATCCAGTACATGTAGCAGCACATTGAACATAGACATAAGTTTTGCATTATGCCCTCCACCGCATTGGTAGATGGACTGAGTCAATTACCCCTCCACTGTATGTACGGTGGAGGGGATGACAGATCTTAACGGCTGGATCGTTTAACGGTTGGTCAATGGGGTTGGATTTTAACAAACAACTTGGTTACCTGACGTAGAAGATGGGGCCAACGTGATCCAAGGGGTCGCAATAAGCGAGAACGAGTTAGCCATTGCCCACTCCACTGTATGTATGGTGGAGGGGATGACGTGTGTTGACGGCTGGACATGTTGGTTGATTAATGGTTGGATCTGTCAACAAATGGGCTTACCTGACTAACGGGCCAGCGTGATCTAAAGGATCGCAGTAAGTGAAGGTGGATGACCCAGAGTTGATGGCTTGATCATTCTGTGAAAAAGGATGGAGTTGGCGAGGTGGTGGGTGGTAATGGGATAGGAGACACAATAGTACATACCATCATGCTCCAAAGATAGGAATGATGAACAATGAACTCGATGAGCATGACAGTACATACTGTTGTGCTTTGAGGATGGGGACGATGAAGTAGCTCGAGAGAGTCGACAGTACAAAGTTCAAACTGAGTCAATGTTATGTAACAATTCCCTAATATGGGTGTTTGTGATTGTTGGGCGCTTTTGTCGCCAAAGTTCTAAGTCCTATGGAACTTAGTCTATTATATGTCTATATTAGATGCACCCAACTTCTCGCATTTCGTTACCTTCTTCCATCTAATGTAACGGTTTGTACTGTTGCAGTAGTCTTGACTGCGATATTCTCAATGTCTCTGATCTCTAACATAATGGTTTGTACTGTTGTGGTAGTAGTCTTGACTGTACTTTTTGCGTCTCCTCGCCTCCATGAATAACAATCTCCATGTCATTGTCCATGATGGGCAGGTTTATACCTCTCTCACTGCACACTCCCTTCCCGATGTCATACCTCACGAGCCTCTTTGGGATCCTCGCAAAGACTACAATAGTTCTCCCGACGATAGTAATACGCCACTCACTACTCGCTGGGCATACAGAGCTCGTCCGTGGTTTCCCCTTGTACCTTTGAACCCTAGCTTCGATGGGCCGATCTTTGGATGCCTCAACCACTCCAGGTTTTCCCTCCTCACAGAGGTAGATACATCAGGAAGGCACATTCTCCACCGCGATATTCGGGCAAAATGGGTCGACTTAGAGCAGAAACTGCTCTGGTGCCAGGAACGTTTGGGTGCTGGGCTATTGATTCCATGGGGGACTAAACTTCCATGCCCTCCAACTACCTATGGGTACCAACGGTGGCATACAGACGTTAACCTTGCCAAAAAGATTGCAATAAGGTCGCGCGATGCATTTCTATGTAAGTCAACCAGTTTATTCATCGTTCGTGATGCCTGACGGATTTCCAGTAATTGCTGCCACCTGCTCGTGGTTCATCATGACTCGTCGATACCAAGGTGCCAATCAGTGAACGGCTATCTTAATGAGTGACCCCCAACATCCCATACCCGCTGAATGGGTTCTTGAGTTGTCGCACTCATTCATTGGAGATCTGACGACAAACATGCCACGTACGGGAGCCTTGATCTCTTCCATTCACTGTTCTTGGCAAGTTCAATTGCCCATGTTTGAGAAATTCTCGCTTCCGATTTGGGTCCGTGTTTCTGGGGATACTTCTGCTGCTGTCGATTTTACCTTGTGTCATTATATCCCATCTCCGGCAGCTATCACCCGTGCGACCAAGGCAGTCCAATGCAAGCAGATGCCTGACACTTGGGGTCAACCGGACGATAGTGCGTGGGGTCAGCCGGATGATAGTGCGTGGGGTCGGCCAGAGGACAACACTCAGAGTGTCCTTAACTGGGACGATAGTGTCCTTGGATGGGGTCAGAACAGTGGGGCACAGCCCATGTCTGATGTTCCTGAGGCACATGTGGACTCTCTGTTCCCAGTCTCCCAACCCCACTCTAGACAGAAGCAAGGAGAAGACTTCAAGGCATTCTTTGTGCGGTGCCGTCAGGAGAACCAGAGGAAAGAGGAGATGGAAACACCAGCTCAACGGCAGTCGTGTCAGAGTCGTGAGTGGGCAGCCATGAACCACAGCATCCCCGGCAAATCCAGTACAGTTGTGGTGTTTGAATGGCAACCTAATGACGACTTTGGCGGTTTTCGTCAACGCATCCGTCTCACAAAGGCTGAGATACCAATGACTTGGATGTCATATAGCAAATCTACCAGGGTATATGACTCGTTCTGTAACAAGTGGGATTTGTGTGATGCATTGGATCTTACCAGCATCCCCAATGGCGATTGGGAGGAAGATGATTTCCCGCCTGCTCCTTCTGAACCCACCCCTGCTCCCCCTGCCCCTCCACCACCCTTGTCCAGTTTCTTGAAAGACATCGAAGCCTACTTCGGTCATTATGAGGTTGCACCCTCAACACAATACACTTGTAGTGTTGAGTGATTTGTCTCAATTTTGCATTTTCATCTCGGATTTCACCTTGCAGCATCCACCACTACACCCCAAGGCAGATCGACTACATTTGATGATTGGGCTCGCAAGACACAGTGGACTCACTTATGCAGACTCGTCAGTGACAACCCCACGGATATCACGTCAATTCCAGACGCACAGAAGGATGTCATCACATGTTTTATAGGTTACCTCGTCACCCTCCCTCAAACTCAGTTGTCAGACATCCCGCCCGATCTCTGGGATCTAGGACCTGACTCGTCCCTGTCAGTCTCGAACACACACATTCAAGTTTCCTTTGTGCAACAACCCAATCAGCGGCTCTACATCATCAAGTCACTGTCGTCAAATCTGGTGCCCTGGAAACTGGCGGTTCCTGACGCTATTACAGCTGTGATGTGCCTCCGGCATGACTGGGGCTCAGATATCACCAAGATCGTGTGTAACCTCATGGAAAAAGGAATCGCTATAAAGACATTGCAGCCAATCTCAGTTCCACCTCACGCTCGACGCCCACTTACGGAACTCCACACATACTCGCTCGGACACGTCTTCCCCCCCGAGGATCGCAGGCTCACCCGTTTTAGGCCAGTTTTTGCTGACTACATCGTGTACGAGCAGCACTGTCACAAGTTCCTGAACCAGCCTCGCGCAAGAGCGGCACTTCTTCATGGTGGCCTCATATGGTGGCTGGCTTTACATAGTCTTGGGTTTGATGTTCTCCCCTCCGTTCTCGATGGCATTTCACGGGAAGCGGTACCGTTTGGCCTCATGCTGGACATTAATGGCCAGACTTATTTCGATGATGAGCTGTCAGAAGAGGAGATAGATTTCATGTGCGGGATGTATTATCTGCATACCAGTGAGTTTCTCTCATTTACATCGACGACAGAGGTGCTTATGTTTGAATAATCTAGACGACAGGAATGTTGAAATCGTCTCCTGGTGGCCCAGGCCCCAGGCCTGGGCTGCCTCAGGACTAAACGTGGGGTTCTGGTCCAGTCGATGTGAATCCTGGTTCCAGTTACACCTGGGCAACATTCGACAGGGCGTTTCATGAGAGCGACATAAATTCACTAATGATGCTAACGGTCCAATGACTGGCTTGCAGTGGAAAGGCTCACTCAAATTCAATGCGGGCACCAGCAAAATGATGAAAAACGTCAATGCAGCATCTTGCAGTTTTCTTGCCACCAAAGCAAGCGGTAAGAATAAATTGGTTGTTACTTGTGCGTCTCTAATCTCCTGCTCAGCTTTTACAGAGAATTAGCACTAGCCTGTATACAAGTTGAAATGATTTTGTAAGTACATTCATTCACCTCGAGAAATCACCGGTATCTGACTATGTCATGCAAGATTGATTGTCTATTTCACTCTACTACATAGATTCACGTACATCTACTATACCATTTGAATAAGAGTGCGTTAACGCGCTTGTATATATAAGTCATCATCTAGTCCCCTAATCGTTAACACGTGTTTCTAACCGAAAGGCATCGCTTGTGTCTATAACTTATTGTCTAGTCCCCTAATATTTAGCATCTCAAACTCAAGTGGGCGATGACGTTGTAAGTGGGCGATCGTCGGGCAATCGGTTTTATCTAGAGATAAAACTTGATGATTTATTTTCACATTTTATTGTCAGGGGGTATTTTGAATTTTAATGCCCATCTAAATGATGGTCTAAACTTCATACATGAGCAGATGTTCAGTCACATGCTAAAATTGAAGTTTTTTCAAGTCTTAAATGTGAAGTGTCATTTCGAAGTTTATGCCAGCATTAAAGATATATTTATATTTCTTGTTGTCATTGACATTCAGACAGTAAGAAAATGTTCGCTGATACTTTATATTTCTCTTGTCATGCAAGACCTCTTTAACATTTGAAATTTTACATCCGCTAAGACAACAACCTAAATATTAAGTATTATCTTGACATTTCGCACGACATTCAAACCAGTCTTAAATATTCAGATCCCCGATGTGTAGGCTGCTGGGCAGCAGATGGTGCAGCGCTGAGGGATCAGGGTCTTCACCAGAAACTGTACCCCAAACTTTTTCCCATTGGAGCTTTCCTTGGATTCAAACTTTCCAAGTTGGATAATTGTGTTCGGACAGGATGGGGACATTGGTCATTGTTGACTCAGTACCCATCGCTGATTTGTGGAAGGTCATTTGGTGTAACCTACTAGACTCAAGCAGCCTCAGGGCTCATAACCTAAGAATGTGAACACTCAGCCGTTGAGCAAAAACGACTGGATTAATATACTGTACCTAAGAACACGAACACTAGGTACATATTAGCATAGCTTTATATGAAATAATACGATGCTCACCTCAGCCGTTGAGCGAAAACGACTGAGGGATAAAAACGAGGAACAAGTAACACTAATGTCGTCTAATGTCCAAATATTACCAAACAACACTACTGAGGTCGCAATTACATCAACGATTATCGACAATTTTCTTTGGTGATCAAAGCAGAGCTTGAGGGAGATGGCCAAGTTGCTCAGGTAGTCATCACTAGCAACGTGCCCCTCTGGGCACAGAGACATGTGGAGGAACGATACACGCGGGAGGTTTTACGAGACGCTAGAACAAAGGTACGAGTCTCAGTATTCGTTTCGAATCTCTTATTAACAATTATTTGTACCTAGAACAAAGGTACGACTACATGTACATCAGCGCTTGCGCTCGAACGTTACAGTGGGACTTTTACTTACGTCTCAGTATTCGTTTCAAATCTGAGACGTTTCGACGACTGCTGCGTCCTCTTATACGGTGAGTCTGCCAGCAGGTGCTTTGATGAAGATAATATACTTGAAGATTGAAAAGATAGCCGACGTTGACACGTCGTCGACGTTCTCCGTTTGGAGACGCTCGCACTCAATGTGCTCTATTCTTCGGCCATATCGTCCTTTTCCCTCTCGGCTCTCTCTCTCTCAGCCTTACTTCCCTCGGACACATCGGCTCTCAACAAGACATGGCTTCACGCAAGAGTTGTATGTCCTCGCCTAGATCATCAATGCTACCTCACTGATAATCCGCCCATTCGAGCATGTTTCATTGAAGGCGATGCCTTGACCAAATGCGTCTACTGGGAGATCATTGCGTTGAGGGGCAGTAACTTGTAGCACAGCTGTGCGGCTTCGTAAATGTAGACGGCGGTGGACTCCTCGCTGCGACGCCGCTCTAATGAGATCATAGAGGGATAGTGCGTGATCGGGGTGGTGCGGACGCAACGCAATGTCTTCGCAGAAGAGGGAAAGCAGTGGTATAAATGTCTTGAAGAAGGTTTTGAAGATATCCTTCAAAGCGGGCATACACAAGGTTGGTGACAGCCCCTGCGTGTTCAAGATGGTGACCGGGCACTGGTCAAGAACCAGCTTAGAATGCTGCACAGTATCGTTCGGTTGAAACACCGTCTCGCTTGTCGTGTATTCGGCAAGTCGTGCGTGACCCGCATCTGTACATTGAGCAATCCTGTATTCTACGAGGGACTGCAGCTGATGGTCCATAAGCAAGAGCTAGCAGGACAGAGTCTGCCGTCACTCACATCAAACAGTGTGCCGTCCTGATTGTTGCAAGCGTGTACGCTACAGGCACTGATGCAAGGAGCAAAATGAAATCCATGCTGTAGCAATGTGGTATGAGCCAAGGATATATAGAGCCTACAGGAATTGAGTTATGGACAGAAATCCAGCTCTACTCACAACACATGGGATTAACGTCAGCAGCTTAGGGTACGCTCCTCGTCAACTTCAAAAGCTACTGACCATCCATATTCCTGTCTAGCGACATGTTAGGATTATTTGATGCAGCAAAAAAGTACCTCACTGTGAGAAATAGCGGGACGCCAGCGCAGGCAACCCATCTAGTGCCAATATACACAATGCGAGGGCACAAGAGTTTAGTATTGGCAGTCGCGTTCTTCAAAGATGGTCGACGGATCGTCACTGCTTCAGCGGATAAAACCCTGCGAATATGGGATGTGGAGAAAAGTGCACTCATGGGAAGGCCACTCGAGGGACATACTGATGTCGTGACGTCAGTTACCATATCACCAGACGATAGGCGAATTGCAAGTGCTGGAGGAGTCATTATCATTTGGGACGCCGAGAGCAAGCAGATGCTATTCAACCCGCTGCTAAAGCTTACACGCCGGGGGTCCTCAGTGTGCTTCTCCCCTAATGGAAAGAGACTCGCAAGCGGGTCATGGAATGACACGGTTATTATATGGGATGCAGAGACCGGCGCTGTTCTCTCAACACTTCGTAATGTGAGTATGGTGCAGGTGTCATGTGTCGCCTTCAGCCCGGATGGGCTAAAATTAGCAGCCGGCGGATCCCAGGGTACCATTCAGGTTTGGCGCACCAGCAACACTGAGCTTCTTCTCAAGATCAACGCTCACGACAATTGGGTTAAAGGTGTTTTGTGGTCGCCTGATGGCCAGCAACTTGTCTCCGCATCAACGGACAAAACGATCAAGTTTTGGGACTCATCAAATGGCTGTCGGATCGGTCAACCTTGCACCGGTCACACTCACTGGATCTACTCCCTGGCCATATCTTCTGATGGCTCCTTCATTGCCACTGCCTCGCATGATATGACTGTGCGCCTGTGGAGCACAAAGTCACACCAGCAGATAGGACAGGCACTCGAACACACCTCATATGTTTTTTGCGTTGCAATTTCTCCCAGTGGAGAACTACTTGCGAGTGGAGACTGGTATGGGAATCTTCAACTCTGGTCCATCGAGAACACACTTTCGACAGTATTCGGGACCGATTTATCATACTTTGCGCACCGCAGTAAGGTAAATTTGGACCAAAAGCTCTATGTGGAGGCCCTTTCGGACGCGGAAAAGGTATGAACGATATCCGTCATGGTTTTAACACTTGTGATAATGTTCGAAGGTCATTAAACTCAACCCTTCGTCTTATCTCGGGTACGAATTGAGGCATGCAGTGCTTCATGGAACACAGCGCTATGACGATGCATTTGAGGCTTTCACAATCATGCTCTCCAAGTTGGACGATGCACCTGACCCACGGATACGACGTAAGTCCCAAACAACTCAAGCGCAGACTTGAAGATGTCATATATTTTTGCAGAGCTACGCCAGCAATACGTTAGTCCATCTGAAGTTGAAGATGCTATTCGGCGAGTCATTCGCGCCCAACTGGAAAACGCTCCACTTCGTCTAATCAACACCTCTACTGGACGCTTGTGCAATCGAGATGCACAGATAAACGCATTCACGGAGAGTACAGAGTACAAAGAGCTTTTGTATTCATTGATGATGCATGCACCTCTCCAAACGGAGCTCATCAAAGAAGCGGTCATCAAGTACTTCAGTTGGGTCATGTTGTCCCATAGGTGGGAAACCAAAGAGCCAGGACTGCATGATATCCAGGATAAGGTCATATATGACTTGGATCCGGTCGGAACTGTTGTGAAGCTGCAGAAATTTTGTCAAGTCGCCTGCGATGCGAGGCATCGTTGGGCGTGGAGCGACACTTGCTGCATCGACCAGAACAACAATATTGAGGTCCAGCAATCCGTAAACTCCATGTTCGTCTGGTATCACCACTCAGCGCTCACCATCGTCTACCTATCGGATGTCCTTCCTTCATCAGAGTATGGCGCGCTTGCAAACAGCACTTGGAACACGCGAGGATGGACCGTTCAGGAGTTCCTCGCTCCTGAAGCTGTTCTCTTCTACCAAGCAGATTGGACCCTATATCTCGACCACCACTCACGCAACCACAAAGAGTCTATCATTATCATGCAAGAGTTGGAGCGTTCGACTGGCATAAATGCGCAGGCACTCGTCGCCTTCCAGCCGGGGATGAGGGATGCCCGAGAGAAACTCCAATGGGCATCGATGCGTGTCACTACATTGCAGGAAGACATCGCATATTCGCTGTTTGGAATCTTCGGCATTCACCTTCCTGTAATCTACGGAGAAAAAAGGCAGAACGCGCTCGGGCGTCTCTTACAGGAGATTATAGCCCATTCGGGCGACATCACAGCATTGGACTGGGTGGGACAATCGTCCACCTTCAACAGTTGTCTTCCAGCCGAGATTTCCTCATACAAGGCTCCGTCATGTATACTGCCATCTCTATCCGAAGACGAGATGCAGAATTCGGTCTCCACGCTACGAAATAATATTGTGGCTGTGGAGTCGGCTTCGAAACTGTATACCACTCTCGAGAACCTCGGCACTCCTCGTTTCGCAAATGGCAGACTACAATTGCCTTGTATTGTATTCCCTCTCACAGAAGTCAGGCGGAGTACTGGTGGAGATGGGGACAAATGTTTCACATATGAAGTCAAGGCAGACGGACTACAAGACCTGCTAGTCACAACAGCAGACAAGCTTGTTCAATTCTCGCCTGCAAGACGTACTCGGCAAACATTCCTGCTCATCCGTCCATGGAACAGGTATAATCTCGACTTAGTCGACTTTACAGACGAGTCGCAGAGCGTGGACGATTGGCCTGATGATCCTGGAGATGATGAGGTAGCTACCAGAGAGTTGAGGTTGCTCGTTCGCCTTGCTCGTCCTTTTGGCGGACTTTTACTAGCGCAACAGCGTGGTGGGGAGTACAAGAGAATCGCTTCGGATAATAATATCATCGCACAAGTCAAGGATTTGACATCTGTTCACGACATGATGGACGTCAGGATGTTGGAGATATTGTAGCTGGCGTGAACGGGAATCTGACACATTTTCGTTTGTACCTTGACAGCACCTGCGTGCAGAAATACTCGTTTAACTTTGCGTTGTATAGTATCGAATAATGTCGCATACTACTCTATGTATATACACGGACTCCCCTTCGGTTGCCTGCAAGGAAGAAAGGGCTGTAAACAGGATATCCGCCGTCTCGGCAATACGGACAACGTAGATGCAGAGCTATAGTGCGCAGAGCGACCAGACATTGACGATGAGGATCGTTGGTCTTGCCCTGGGGCACCAATATCATCGCGCAAGCTAGGGACTCGTCTTCTGTCGGATGAGTGTCAGAGCGCTAGAGATATCATTGGAAGAATCTGGCATGTATTTATTCACACTTTACCTCCATGCATGGAACAGTACCCCTAAAATTTTGTGTTGTATCAATTCATACTTATCATATACCATTTAAGTCCTGTCTCAGTCTTAGCCCCAAGCATACTTGGTATGCGTCAAGGGCAGAGTCATATTGATGACCCGCAGCTTCGTCAACCCAGCGCAAGGCCATTTCAATACGACTCGGAAAGCCTTCAGTAGGGTGTCCTGATGCCAGACTGAGGTTCTTTACAGGGGAGCGACAAATTAGTATGGTTGTGCTGCATCAAGATCAAGTAACGAGATGCATAGGCTTGTTGCAGCCATCCGCAGCCGAAATACCTGTGCGGGTGCAGTGAAGGCAAAGCATTCTAGTAGATTTTTGGCAGAGAGTAATGGCCTCCTTGATAACTTCATTCATCCAAGTTTGCATGAAACAAAAACGGAGCACTGAGCTCAAATTGCAGAGAGTAACATGGCGCTCTAGATGTTCATGCTGCAACTAACCGAATGCATTCACGGAATGGCCTCGTTATAATCCTTGCTGACTTGCAATCTTTCATATGTGGTTTTGAGCGCGAGGGTAAGTTTGTTAAACGTGGTGTCACGACTTGGATGCCCAGGTGGGCACAACGTCAGTGCCTCACGAAAGAGGCTGATAGCTCCGGCGATACTATCAGCGTCACTGCATTTGTAGAAACGTGTGATGAGGCAGGCGAGGCATATGATGAACTAGGAACAAAAGATCAGTTCTCGCATCGCATCCGAAAGTCATCATAGGCTTCAGAGTCATAGTATTCTCCAACGCTAAGATTCACCAGATGACAAGACACTGATAGCCGATTTCCAGCGGACCCGGAAGTCGACATTGATGGATACGTAACTGCCTGTAGGTATGCGCTTCAAAGGGATTCCAAAGATTCTTTCCGCTTACGACTGTAGATAGATTGTGAGAATCATAAAACAGATAGGAAGGTGATGTGGAAGGTCTCACCTCCAAGTCTAATGTATCGTTCTTCTAAGCTACCAGCCATGATGGTGCGATGAAGCAAAATGATGAGGATCAAGGATAGGCCAAGTGGTGGGCGGAATAAATGGGAGGGAACGACGAGGGTTGTGGTATGCGGACTGGATGAAGTTGGGCTGAGAGGGGGAGGAGAGGTTAAGGCCTAGGGTTGACCGGCTACATATCATATGATGTTAGCGAGAGAGCCGATGTGCTAAAGATGGCATGACCTGTCTTCAGTGAAAGGGGCCCGCCAAGCTCCAAGGTTGAAACTTGAAGAGACACGCGAATCTCAAAGCGTCTGGTGATGGTTGCTACTGCTGGATTTTTATCATGGAGCCGTATCACACATTTAGCATACGAAGGTAAAATCGAGAAGCGAGTGTATTTCCCTAAACGGAAACTATACAAACCACTAGTGAAAATGGCATTGTGGAAATAGCCTGGGACGGTCACTTGGTGTCGGAAATTGGTAATTGAGATAAGGTTACATTACAATCTTCGGCCTGTGGCGTGGTAAGAGCAAGGATCTGGATACAACTCTACTCACAACTTGCACGGTACTCTCCTCGTCGATCATACTGACCATCCATCTCCTTGTTTAGTAGGTCAACGTCACATGTTTTCTGTGCTTGATGGAGCAAAAACAGCGTATCTTGCTGTGAAAAAGTTCACAACACCGGCGGAGACAATACAACCATTGCGGACAATACCAAAGCACAGAAAGCCGGTGTTCGAAGTGGCATTTTTCAAAGACAGTCGACAAGTTGTCAGTGGTTCGGGCCAAATCCCGCGCATTTGGGACGTAGAGAAAGGGACATTGGTAGCAACGCCATTCGAGGGTTGGTTGCAGTGGGGTCCCATCAGGTCTCTCGTCGCTGTATCACCAGATGACAGGCGAGTTGCGAGCAGTTCAGGTGATTACATCGAGATCTGGGACATCGATGAGCAGAAAGTACACGATCCACTGGATAAGCATGCAGATTCAATAACATCACTATGCTTCTCCCCGGATGGCAAGAGACTCGCAAGCGGGTCACTGGATGGAACAGTTATTATATTGGATGTGGAGACTCGCACTGAGCTCTCAACACTCGTCAAGAATAATCTGGGTTCGGTGTTTTGTGTCGCCTTCAGCCCAGATGGGTCCAAATTAGCATCTTCAACAAAGTTCATTATCCGGGTTTGGAACCCCGATAATGCCGAGCTTCTGTTCGACATCAACGCTCACAGCGATTGGGTTACAAGTGTTGTGTGGTCGCCTGACAGTCAGCAACTTGTCTCCGCATCATATGACAAAACAATCAAATTTCGGGACTTGGCGAATAGATTCCAGATCGGTCAAGCTTGCACTGGTCACACCGACAAAATATACTCCCTGGCCATCTCTTCTGACGGCTCCTTCATTGCCACTGCCTCGGAAGATAAGACTGTGCGCTTGTGGGGCACAAAGTCCCGCCAACAGATAGGACAGTCCCTCGAACACACCAAATTGGTTTTCTGCGTTGCAATCTCTCCCAGTGGAGAACTACTCGCGAGTGGAGACTATGATGGGAATCTTCAACTCTGGCCCATCGAGAACACACTCTCCACAGTATTCGGGATGGATCCATCATACGACTTCTACTTCGCACACCGCAGTAAAGTCAAGTTGGACAAAAACCTCTATGCGGAGGCCCTTTCGGATGCGGAAAAGGTGCGGACGATTTCCGTCGTTGTCTCAACATTTGTGATGGTATATTCGCAGGTCATTGAGCTCAACCCTTCGTCTCATCTCGGATATGAATTAAAGCATGCAGCGCTTCTTGGAGCACAGCGCTATGATGACGCATTCAAGGCCTTCACAATCATGCTATCCAAGTTGGATAATACATTCGATCCACGGATACGACGTAAGCTCCAAACAACTCAAGCGCCGACTTGAAGATGACTTACATTTTTGGCAGAGCTACGCCAGCAATATGTCAGTCCATCTGAAGTAGAAAATGCTACCCGACAAGCCATTCACGCCCAACTGGAAAACGCCCCGCTTCGTCTAATCAATACCTCTACTGGACATTTGTGCAATCGAGACGTGCAGATCAACACATTTATTGAAAGCACAGAATACAAGGAGCTTTTGCATTCATTGGTCATGCATGGACCCCTCCAAACGGAGCCTATCAAAGAAGCGGTCGTGAAGTACTTCAGTTGGGTTATGTTATCCCATAAGTGGGAAACCAAGGAGCCGCTACTACATGATATTCAGGGCAAGAGCATATACAATTTAGATCCAGTCGGGACTGTTGTGAAGTTGCAAAAGTTCTGCGGAGTCGCACGCGACGCGGGGCATCGTTGGGCGTGGAGCGATACATGCTGCATCGACCAGAACAACAATGTTGAGGTCCAACGATCAGTCAATTCCATGTTCGTATGGTATCACCACTCGGCGCTTACCATCGTCTACCTATCAGATGTTCCTCCTTCGTCAAAGTGGGGTGCGCTCGCAAATAGCATTTGGAACACGCGAGGATGGACCATTCTGGAGTTCCTCGCTCCTAAAATCGTCCTTTTCTACCAAGCAGATTGGACCCTATATCTCGATGACCGCTCACACAACCACAAGGAGTCTGTCGCCATCACGCAAGAGTTGGAGCGCTCGACTGGCATAAATGCACGGGCGCTTGTCGCCTTCCGGCCGGGCATGAGAGATGCTCGAGGGAAGCTTCAATGGGCATCAACGCGTGTGACTACGTTGCAGGAAGACATCGCGTATTCGCTGTTTGGGATATTCGGTGTCCACCTTCCTGTTCTCTATGGAGAGAACAAACAGAACGCGCTCGGGCGTCTCTTACAGGAGATCGTAGCCCATTCGGGCGACATCACAGCCTTGAACTGGGTGGGACAATCGTCCACCTTCAATAGTTGTCTTCCAGCCGAGATTTCCTCATACAAGGCTCTGCCATACACGTCGCAACCTCTATCCGAAGACGAGATACAGAATTCGGTCTCCACGCTGCGAAACAGTGTTATGGTTGTGGAGTCGGCTTCAAAACTATATACCACTCTTGAAAACCTCGGCATTCCTCGTTTCGCAAACGGCAGACTACAATTGCCTTGCATCGTATTTCCTCTCACAGCAGTCAGGCGGAGTGCTGGTAAAGACGGGGACAAATGTTTCACATATGAAGTCAAGGCAGACGGGCTACAAGACCTGCTGGTCACAACAACAGACAGGCTTGTTCAATTTTCGCCTGCAAGGCGTACTCGGCAGACGTTCCTGCTCATCCGTCCATGGAATCGTTATGACCTCGGGTTGGTCGATTTTACAGACGAATCGCAGAGCGTGGATGATTGGCTTGATGAACCTGAAGATGATGAACTTGCCACGAGAAGTTTGAGGTTGCTAGTTCGTCTTGCGCGTCCTTTTGGCGGACTTTTACTGGCGCAGCAGTGGGGTGGGGAGTATAAGAGAATCGCTTCTGACAACAACATCATCGCACAGGTTAGGGATATGGCTTCGGTCGCTGACATGGACGTCAGGATGCTGGAGATACTGTAGCTGGCTAGAACGAGTACTTCCAACGCATTTTCGTTTATACCTTGACAACACTGCATGCCAAAATACCTTCAGAACTTTGCATTGTATAGTATCGAATAGTATCGTATCCTGACCTATGTATATACAAGGTTGCAAGAAGGAAAGGACAGTAAACAGGATCGCCACCACAGCGACACAGATAACCCTGAAACGGATATGCAGCGGAGAGCGCGATAAGTCGTGGCAAAGGTTAAAGACTCGGAGATGTGCGAGTGACGGTACTTTTGTGAATGAGAATTTAGAATGATTCACTATAACACGGTGAACCATCCATGTCCGACAAATAAACGTAACAAGGATTGCTCTTCTGTCTCTTGAAAATCTACTCCAGAGCTGATAGCTAAAACGCTTGACAGTGAGCAGCGCTGACCCAGGTCAGACGGACCTGATGGACGAAATGGTACCACTTGGTAGAAACCAAGAGTTCGGGGTATACGGCAAGCGCATTTCTTCCATGATAATTCTTCGGGAGAATATAGGAGCATAATCAGGGATTCGCTGTGAATAGAATGAAGGAATTAATATATGATGGGCAGCTGAGGGGCAGTACGGTGCGTGGCAGTGGCCCCAGCGTGGTAAGTATAGAGCCAGAAAGGACAAGCGCCTACATGAATTGGGTTATAAATGGGTCCAAATCCAACTCTACTCACGGCACATATACTAGGGTCGGTAACTACGGTAACGCTCCTCATCAACTTCAAATGCTACTGACTGTTTATCTCCCTGTGGAGCGATATGTCGGGATTGCTCGTGCTGGCCCAAATTGCATACCTTACTATGAGCAGGCGCGCGAGTTCGACACCGGTGAACAGCACACAATCGGCGTCAACCGCCTCAACGCGAATAATACTAGTGCACACGAACTCGGTGTCGGCAGTCGCGTTCTTCAATGACAATCGACGGATTGTCACTGCTTCAGAGGATAAAACCCTGCGGATCTGGGACATAGAGAAAAGAACATTCGTGGGAGGGCCATTCGAGGGACACTGTGACTATGTCGTTTCAGTCGCTGTATCGCCAGATGATAGGCGAATTGCGAGTGGTGGAGGAGATAGAACCATCATCATCTGGGACGTCGAGAGCGAGCAAATGGTATCCCTGCTGAAGCTTAAAGACCGTGTAAGGTCGGTGTGTTTCTCCCCCGATGGCAAGAGACTTGCAATCGTGTCATTGAATTACACGGTTGTTATATGGGATGTAGAGACTGGCGCTGTCCTCTCAGCATTCCAATGTAGGGGTGTGGTGAAGTGTGTCTCTATCAGCCCAGATGGGCTAAAATTAGCACGTGGATCATTGCACAC
The DNA here is from genome assembly GCA_016695485.1 of Suillus hirtellus. Lineage (NCBI taxonomy): Eukaryota > Fungi > Basidiomycota > Agaricomycetes > Boletales > Suillaceae > Suillus > Suillus hirtellus. The sequence goes on along the minus strand of MU172311.1, from coordinate 284,779 downwards.
CATTCAGGTCTGGCGCACCGATAACAACGAGCTTCTCAAGATCGATGCTCATGAAGATTATGTTCGAAGTGTCCTGTGGACACCCGACGGCCAGCAACTTGTCTCCACATCAGACGACAAGACAATCAAGTTTTGGGACTCATCGAACGGAACTCAGATCGGTCAACCTTGCACCGGTCACACTGACAACATTAACTCACTTACCATTTCCTCTGATGGCTCCTTCATCGCAACCGCCTCGGACGATAATACTGTGCGCCTGTGGAGCACAAAGTCACACAAGCAGATAGGACAGCCACTTGAACATATCATACATGTTTGCTGCATCGCCATTGCTCCCAATGGAGAATTGCTAGTGAGTGGAGACGATTATGGGAATGTTCAGCTCTGGTCGATCGGCAACGCACTTTCCGCATCATTCGGGCTAGATTCTTCATACGATTCCTTCTTTGCGCATCGCAGTAAGGGGAGGCTTGGTCGAAACCTCTATGTGGAGGCCCTTTCGGATGCAGACAAAGTGCGGAAAATATCTTGTCATTTTCTAACATTTGTGATGATGTTCGTAGGTTATTGAGCTCAACCCTTCATCTCATATCGGGTACGAACTGAAGCATGCAGCTCTTCATGGAGCACAGCGCTATGACGATGCCTTCGACGTCTTCAAAGTAATGCTTTCCAACTTGGACAATGCTCATGACGCACAGATGCAAAGTAAGTCCAATCGTTCATTAATGCGTCGACGTGATGATCATGATTGTGTTCTTCAGAGCTACGTCAGAAGTATATTAGTGCATCTGAAGCACTGGAAGCCGCTGTTCGACGAGCCATTTACGCCCAACTGGAAAACGCTCCCCTTCGTCTAATCAACACCTCTACTGGACGTTTATGTAATCGAGACGCACAGATCGACGTATTCATTGAAAGCACAGAGTACAAAGAGCTTCTTTCCTCATCGGTAATACATGGTCCCCTCCAAACAGAGACCATCAAAGAAGTGGTCGCGAAGTACTTCAGCTGGGTCATGTTGTCCCATAGGTGGGAAAGGAAGGAGCCGCTACTGCACGATATTCAGGACAATGACATATACGACTTGGATCCCGTCGGAGCTGTTGTGAAGTTGCAGAAGTTCTGCAAAGTTGCACGCGATGCGGGGCATCGTTGGGCGTGGAGCGATACGTGCTGCATTGACCAGAACAACAATGTTGAGGTCCAGCAATCAGTCAACTCCATGTTCGTCTGGTATCACTACTCAGCGCTCACCATTGTCTACCTATCGGATGTTCCTCCTTCTTCGGAATCCGGCGCGCTTGCAAACAGCATTTGGAACACGCGAGGATGGACCGTCCAGGAGTTCCTCGCTCCTAAAATCGTTCTCTTCTACCAAGCAGATTGGACCCTATATCTCGACAACTACTCACGCAACCACAAGGAGTCTGTTGCCATCACGCAGGAGTTGGAGCGTTCGACTGGCATAAATGCACGGGCGCTCGTCGCCTTCCGTCCGGGGACAAGAGATGCCCGTGTGAAACTTCAATGGGCGTCGCACCGTGAGACTACGAGGGAGGAAGATATTGCTTACTCTTTGTTTGGCATTTTTGATGTCAACCTTCCTGTTATCTATGGAGAAAAAAGACAGAAGGCGCTTGGACGACTCTTGCAGGAGATCATAGCGCATTCAGGCGACATCACAGCCCTTGATTGGGTGGGACAACCATCCAATTTCAACAGCTGTCTGCCTGCCGACATTTCCTCATACAAGGCTCTGTCATTTACACCGCCATCTCTATCTGAAGACGAGATGCGGACTTCGGTCTCCATGTTGAGAAACATTATGGCTGTGGAGTCAGCTTCGAAACTGTATACCACTCTTGAGAACCTTGGCGTTCCTCGTTTTGCAAACTGCAGACTGCAATTGCCTTGCATCGCATTTCCTCTCACTGAAATCAGGCAGAGGCCTGGTCGATATGTGGACCAATATTTTATTTATGATATCAAGGCAGATGGACTTCATGACCTGTCGATCACCACGGAAGACCAGCTAGTTCAATTCTGGGCTGGAAGACCTGTTCGGCGGAAAGTCTTGCTCATTCGTCCATGGACTCATCATCTTCTCGAGCCATCTAACTTTGCAGAACTGCCCAGCATTGACGACGAGAGCAGTGTGGAAGATTATTGGTCTGCACCCGGGTCTCCATTGCACGATTCGCCTCCCGGGTCTCCTGGAGAACAAGGACCGGTCAATTCGGAGTTAAGCGAGCGGGCGTTTCGATTGGTTGTTCACCTTGGACAGCCCTTTAGTGCATTCTTGCTAACGCAGCAGCGTGGTGGGGAGTATACGAGAATAGCTTCAGATAACGATATCATCGTGCAAGTCACGGATGCGACTTGCGTTGAAAACTTCATGGACGTCAGAACGCTAGAGATATTGTAGGAACGCGGTGCATACGTTTCACAGCACTTCCATGGAACACTACCACTAACATTGTGTTGCATCAAATTGTACTTATCGCACACTGTCTAGTACTGTTTGAGCTCAGTTTCAACCGTGACGGCGGCGAAAAAGGAGAAAACACTGGCGCCAGCGCCTTCCTAGAATTGCGCTCATCCAGATTCAAATTCATCCGGTGTTTCCGATCCCATGATATGTAGAACGTCTCCATCGTCAAAATGTTCACAAGCAAGCAGTGATTTGCATATGGAGGTTGGTGACAAGTAAAGGTGGTGAAGATGCTGCAGAAGTGGCTGACAATTTCGGGCTGTGCCCTGGGGAGACAAGGAATGTTAACGTTTCAACTTTGTCACATGCTCGGGAGAAATCTCGGTAGGTGTTTCTATATTCTCTGCAAACCACAGTTTGAGGTTCTCAACGAAGAATCCCAATGATAATGAAGTCCCTCCGCTGAGAACCATAGCTGCGCAGTGGGTCAAATTTTATAAGAGACATCCTGACGAATATACTACTAAAGTTACATGACGCTGTGTAAAGGTACCTTGTCAATCCATCTCACCGATTCGTCATAGTTCGGCCACTATAATACACCGTTAGCTGGACACTGAACGAGAGGCGTTCAACATACGTGACAGTTTTGCGTTCGGTCGTTGCTACCTCCGTCTTCGCGCGGTTCAGAACTTTCTGGAACTCGGCTACTCGATGACGCATACGGGAGTGCATATATGCCTTTGAACACTTGATGTGGTAGTGCAAATAATCGCGGAATAACTGTATGTGTGATATCGTATTGAACGAGATGTTGGCGTTCGCGAAGTGGCGAGGGAAAAGGACAAAGGTGACATAGCCGATGTCATCAGTGTTCCGCAGACCTGCTAGATCGCGAATTTCCAAGGGTGGGTCGCGGTTCGTGTAGAGCACTTGGGGGGCATTTTGAATACTGGGCTGCCGTCGTGCGTCCACGAATTCCTGGTTGCGACGTCAGGCATGGCGCGAGAAATCAGAGAGTATTATGACCTGCAAGAATACTTTGCCGAAAATACGATCGGTCTCCTCCCTGAAGACTGTAGAGAATATCACGGTGACACGATCGGGCGATGCTTGAATATAGATGGCTTCTTCATCGCGGTAGTGGATCTGCATTAACTGCCCCTGAGCACCACCTGATGCTTCCAACTCTTTCTGTTGCTTAAATGCGAGCTCGAATGGTGCTGCTAGAGCGTTCCGCTTGAACAACGAGATAGACTTTACGAATGTTTCTCTGCTTTCTGTAGACACCACCTGAGTCAGATAAACACGCAGCGGAGCGGCACGTACCTTCATCGGCTGGAACCTGATCAATATCTATTTCAAGACTGATGTTATATTCTGGCTCTGTCTGCTGTTTAATGAGCGAGCCATACTCCCGTTGTAATACCTGCATCGCTCCGTATGCAACTAGCTCATCCCAGCATCGAATATTCATAGAAAGCTGAACCACGGTCTTCTTTTCTGGTGTTGATAGATGAAACCTCACGCCATCAAAATCCACAAACAAAACATCGAGAGACGATGGCCTGGATATCTATTAAGTGTGCGCAGCGTTAGTCAATGACAATCTCACTTTGCGATCTTCTCCGCAAGCGTGCTCTGAATGATGAGATTATGGGACTAACAGCCATCAGAATACGCGTCCTCAAAGGAGCTTTCAAACGTTGCTCACCTCGAGAAGGATCATGTTGTCGACGTCTTGCTGCGGCGCACCGTGTTGGTCCGTGTGTTATCTACGTAGGACACGAGCGTGAGAAAGTCTTATGGTCGCAGCCGCAAGTGATTTCCTTCTTGCTTTTTGCTACTTATCCAAGCTAGCGAGCGACAGATCATACAGCGAAAAGTATCGCACAAGGTTCTCAATCATGGGTTTGTTTTTTTCTTAAAGTTAAATGCTCAATACTCAAAGATATTCAGCGCCTAAAAAATCGAAGGCATCAAAGATGTCTCTCAATGAATTTCTCGGCGATAGCAGTGCGTTGGTCATTTTTCCTGAAAACTCGGTTATAATGTGACGCATAGCGCTGGGATCATGGGCGGATGAAATGGATTCTCTTCCGAGTGCTCGTATGTGCTTGTCTATGCCCATGAGGATTTAGCTTATCGGAATTCGCCTAGCGTCGATGAGAGCGGATGATGACAGGTCTCGACCTGGTGATCGGTTTGGGAGAAGGGACGACTTTTCTTCGTCACGGCGTACGTTCTTATTATGAGTCTCGTGATTCGTATTGATTCACACTACGCAGCCGATCGATCGTTTGCGTCGCCTCGGGAAGATCTCCCCCTGCCCACCCAACCCCCTTACACTGCCTACGTCGCAAATCTCTCCTTTGACATCACCGAAGGCGAACTTGAAAGCTTCTTTGGTCCTCATGAGGTACGTGTTCTGCGGCCTGATATACATAACGTCATGTGACTCTTGGTCAGACGAAATCCATCAAAATAATCAAGGACCGTGATGACAAGCCGAAAGGCTTTGGATATGTCGAGTTCGTGGAGCTTGATGGATTAAAAGATGCACTGGCAAAGACCGGTAGTGTCAGTGGACGTGTCATCAGTTTCCTTCGTGCTGTAGTTGATTCTCTTCTAGAGCCTTTCTGGACGCACAGTTCGTACTAGCGTCGCGGAGCCTCGTGAGTGCTGAAGGACTATTTCTAGGCTTTCAAGACTTAGTATTTCACAGCAAAGGAAAGGTCCGGATTCTCAGGGTCTAGCTTCGACGATGATGCCAAGTTCTCTGGTAACTGGCGCCGTGAAGGGCCCCCGCCTAACATGCAGGACTCACGTGATTCTTCCCGACGTCGGTTCGATGGTCCCCCGGGAGATCGCATGCCACCTCCACCCAGTATCTCAGACGAGGTCAACCAGTGGAGGTCGAGTAAGCCTCTTGCAAAGATCCCTGAACCAGAGGCTCCATCATTCAAGCGGAGGGGCTCAGGATTTTCCACGCCCGAAGGTCAATCGCCCGCGGACAACGAGGACAAATGGACTCTTGGGAGTAAGTTCAAGCCGTCGACAGAAGAACCGCCATCGAGATTTGGTAGTTTGAGAGGCAGTCAGGATTCGCAGCACGCGAGAGACCCGCCCGCCGATGACGGCGACTGGCGCGCTGGACGATCGAGAACATCGCGTAAGTATCATTTTCAGCACACGGTAAGAGTATGGGTTAAAAAGTCGGATAACAGCAAGCAGTTCCACACCCCCTACACCCCAGATGGGTCGTCGTAAGCTCGAGCTTCTCCCTCGTTCTTCCAACTCCGCCAGTCCCTCTCCTCTCTCTTCTCCGAAAATGGCCTCTAATTCCGCTGCCCCATCTGCTCCCAAAGCTAGTCCTTTCGGCGCAGCCAGGTCCGTTTTTTGTGATATTTAACCTGTCAAGTGCTCAAGTTCTCAGCAGACCAGTTGATCTTACCTCAAAAGAACGCGAAATTACTGCCCGCGTTGAGAAGGATCGTGAAGCCTTAAAGGAACGTGTTCCGCACCCAATGTCACGTAACTCCTCCCGTCAAGCGACTGAACGAAGTCCTATCACTGCTACACGGTCGCCTCCCCAAGTTATCGCTACGCCACCTACACCTGGATCTCCACGTGTTTCTCATGCTACGCCAACAACGTCAGCAAATATTAGACCATCGATCAGCTTCGCCAATGCTGCTAGTACGAAGAAGGATGCATTAAACGCCAAGGTTGAAGAGAAGGAGGAGTTGCCCATGGACAAAGTTACCGAGCAGGTCGCAGAAGTAAGCGTGTAGTATAATGTGTTTATGACTTTTTATCTTCACACTTGCTCTGATTTCTATGACATTTTGTGATTTGGGGTGTTGCGCACGATGTTAATGAGCATGGTATAACAAACTATGGAGTATAATATCAACAAGATATTCTACCGTCGATGGTGAAGTTCGGGGTCGATAAATTTCATTCGTCCCCGTCCTGAAACATTGCTTCAGCTTTTGACACGAGAAAACAGCTTAAGATGACCGACCTTTGAATCGCACACCTCCTTCACTCGCAGGAGGTGTAGAATCATATTTGCGCTTGATCCGCTCTAGCTCCTTTCGCTTAGCCTCTTCTAACCGTTCCTGTTCCTCTCTCTCAAGCCTGGCATCATACTCCTCTTCGGTTTCTTGCCGAGGAGCCTTCTCGTCATCATTCTTGCAACCTTCATCATCCGATTTGGCATTTGCTTTTCTTTCATGTTTTCGGCGCTTGGATTTCTTCTTCTTTTGAGTGCTACGATCACGATCTGAACTTCGTGAGCGCGAGCGACTGCTGTGACCCCTTCGACTAGGAATTTCTGCATTTGGTTCTTCACATTGCAAAGATATCAGTCACTTCATCACAACTTCTGGCGAGAAGGGCGCACCTTGAGACGCCTCAACCTTCCTCTTGAGTTCAAGTTCACCGCAGTTGACGATAACGATAGGGTGCTGAGGTCTATCCTTCTCATCTACAGGAACCACAGCAAGATTCTTAATGACCTCGTCGTATCCGCGAATGACCCGGCCAAATACGACATGCTTGCCTAGGAGGGCACATTAAATACACATGTGGATTTTCTAGAAAAAAAGCTCACCATTTAAATGTGGACAATCTCTCAGGGTAACGAAGAATTGTGATCCATTGGTGTTAGGCCCCTTGTTGGCCATGCAAAGGAGGCTGTACCATGAATTGGGAATATGAGTGAAGTATTGAGGTATTCGATGGTGAACTTACCCTTCTGAATCCAAAGGTCGCGTCAAGTCTTCATCAGGGAAAGCACTGCCGTAGATGGATTCTCCCCCAGCGCCGTTTCGCTTCGTAAAGTCTGATGACCATGAGTAACGCCTAAAAATGGAGTGATATAATGGCGCACCTCCACCCTGAATCATAAAATCACGAATTGAACGGTGAATGATGCTATTCTTATAGTACAGAGGCCGTTCGGAGACAGCAGAAAGGCCTTTTTCGCCCGTACATAGTGCTCGGAAACTAAGAAGGGAGTCAGATCAGGGCTGTATACCATGAGCGTTCATTTACTTTTCAGCTGTCTTTGGTGCTGTATCGTTGTAGAGCTCGAAAACAACTCTAGGATGAAGTGATGAGGCATTAAAACCAGTGCAATATAGGGGTATTAATTACCGCCCTGCAGGCTCAGTGCCTATTGCAAAGTCGAAGAAAACCCGAGGCCGCATGTATGAAACCAACTGAGTCCAGAATGAATGGGAAGGAAAGCAAGGTTATCGCACGTGATCTGCTTTCGAGCAGTCACGGTCTTTTTTTAGTCTTCCAAAACCTACTTGACTACTACCGTGGTCTTGCGCATTTCACCGAAGACTGTACTTGAAATATTCATCTACGTATGCTATACCAATATTGGGAGACTTTTCTATTAACTTTGTCGAACTTTCGAAAGCTTTACTCAGCTGCGCATTTCATCCAAGGCCATCAGAAAATATTCATCTGAATTTGCTCCACCGATAGCAAACATAATTACCTACTGGTCCCTGGATCGCGATTCGCGTCGGAAGAAGAAAAGATACGTATGTTATTCATTATGAATACTAGCGAAACATTTGATGTCTCCATGAGAAATTTAAAGTCAGGTGGAGGGATTTAGCTCAGCAATCCTCGGGCGTCCGATCAGACGTCTCTGTTGACAGGGTAGACAAACTACTATACTCCCGGGTTGGATTGGTATGCAAAAACGCAAGAGTCTGGCCCGCAGAGACTTCATGTGCCCAAAGATCAAGTTTACCGGTCAAGGTAAATTTCAGATCACGATTCGATTATCAAAATTTGAACGACGTAGTTCAAATTGCGTTGGTGGTGAAAACAGGGAGGTACGTAACGGCAAAGATAATGAAACACAATGAACCAAAAACTTGCACCCTTCATGTGCAAGAAGGCAGACTCTCATCGTGTCACGTGCGTAGAATTTCATCCCATGCCTCGTGCTATATAATTGCCACCTGAACATGTTTTGGATATCTCCGTCAAATGGCACGTCGGTTTGGTCATGCCGGGGATGTTCCATCTAATACCATCAAACCAGATGGCCATCCTGCAACTGTCGTTTTCAAATACAGCCTCTTGCCACGATAATGACTATGCACATCTGCCACTCCCTCCAGGTTTCAATCTTAGATATCATTCAGGCAATAGGCATAGCACCATCGACATCAAAGAAACCAGTCGACAAAGAGACGGAATCAAGATGATGAAACCGAGGTGTCTGATGAACCCGATTTGCTCCCCAAGTATGTCAAACCAAGGATCGAATAACTGGAGGTAATTTTAGATGTTGAGGGAATTATTTCCTCCAACTCGTGTTCGTCACAGAGGGAGCCCCGGCGTCTACATGCACAACTTGCTTCAAATCTGAGAATCGGAAGCCCTCACGTATCAAGTTGGAATGTGGGGGGTCACGACGGCAACCTACATTTACTCGTGATGTCCTCGATTTAACTGAGGATTTAATTTGTCTGCGATGACTTGGTTTCAGGCCACCGCTTTGAGGTAAGTCATCGCAGACATATTCATGTTTGTAACTCTCACCTCCGTGCGATTCTACTGTCAAGAATTCGGTTCTTTGTAAGATGGAGCACGTACACTTCTAATGGAATTCGAAATTGGTCTTTCATTCCCTGTCGCTGTGGAAGCCTGCTGTGGATATGTCTTTGTGTTGGGACAACTTCTTGATCTTTTGTTTGTCGTCATTGACTACGGTTGTTAAGTTCACCTCTATGTTCCTTTTTCTACGTAGAATCCTTGGGCCCAAACTTAATCGACCTGCCAGACTCGTCATGCTAACTTATAACTTGATATTAATTATGTAATATGTAGCTTGGAATGACATCGATATTGTTGTTCACATGCACCAACTTCTCGAGCGGCCTACCTTTCTTGATTTCGAAGATCCAGTCCCACACCGGGTGAACGTCTATGATATGATATGACCCAAATGTGCCATTCTTTTTGTCTTTGTCATGAACTCTGCTGACTTTCCATTCAATTTCCTTTTTCGTAGTTCGTCAATACTGCAATAGCTGCTGTGGTTGTCGCTCCGAGTCGGCGTCTCGCCTCGGGTCATGATAGTCCAAGATGACCGCTTAGTGAGTCCCTCTCATCAATCACTGTGTTTTCTGCACTGGGAAATGCGCAAACCAGAATCTTACGCGTGCGCGCATATCAATATGACTGCAAACACTTCGTGACGTTGTGGGGAGCTCGAACTCCGTCCAGCATCCCGCACGTGACCCGTTATCATTGAAAGGCTCTTTACATAAGGTTTTATTCGGTTCACTATTACATATAACATTAAAGTCTTCAAAGCTTCACATACTTCCTTCAAGCTTTGAAAGTAAAGCCACTTAATATTCCATCCTGCAGACCGCATCCCGCCCCGAGATATATCACCATGATTCTAGGAGACTTTTCTGCTTGTATATTCATGGATGGCGAGGAGCTCCCAGAGTATGATATTATCGTTTCCAGTACGCCAACAGAGAACAGAATAACGTGTTGGATCGCGTCGGATGCAGGCAAGGTGCGTTGTTCATGATATGCACAGAAAAGACCCTTAGTACCTTCATAAGAAATTTGGAGTCAGGGCGAAGTTTTTAGCCCAGCAGACCTCGGGGAGCTTGGTAACCATCATCGTTGACGGTAATCGCTGTCTTCCATACATCGCGTCTCCGGGCTGGATCGGTACGCTGGAAGAAACATATCTGGGTAATCGTTATGTCAGAAGAGATTTCATGTTCTCCCAACTTGAGCTTACCGGTTAGTGTGCGAAAGTTCCCGAAGCCTTCTTCCCAGTTCTAATGCTAAACATCAGATGACGACTCAATGCTCGATGATCAAAGCGCAAATGATATAGGTCAAATTATGATGGAGGTAGTGCAGGGGAAGTACACCATGAAAGAACAAGTAGTGGGTTCCCAGAATGTAAATAATCGTACCCTTCATGTGCGGGAAGGCAAGGTGCATGAACGCGCCAAGAAGGCATGCCCTCATCGTGTTGTGTGCGTAAAATTTCATCGCAGAGCTCACTGTTTTATGATTGCCATTTTGTTAAGCTTCGGAGAAGAAGTACCCAATCACATTCCAGCATGTTCCTTCAAGATCATACCAGACAATAGTCCAAAGACTCTCTTCGTATTCAAGTACACGCGCTTGGGTGGGCCATGATGTTTTCTACGCGCATTCGCCACTCACACATGGTACCGATCCCAGACATCCTGCAAGCAATGGGAGTAGCACCACGTACATCAATCATGGCAGACACAGAGGCAGAGATAGAGGATCATAACGATGACAATGAAGTCATGGATGGGCCTGCTGAGTCCTTGCCCTCAGAGGATGTCAAGCCACTGGCAAGGATTCGAGAGCTAGAGGTAATTTTTCGTTTTGGTGATATCTTTTCCTCCAGCTCATTCTCGTCTTGCAGATGGAGCTTCAGCGCTTGCGTGCACAAGTAGAAGATCGGAAGCCCTCGCTTGTCAAGTTGGAACACGGGGAATCGCGACGGAAACCCGCTGTTGTGGAGGTTATTGATCTCACTGAGGATTAGCTTCTCTTTTCTTGGGTTCAGGTCCTCCGTTCTGAGGTAAGCAATTAAATTCCCAGTGTGATGGACACCACCATGCATTTTCTAGGAACTCGATTATCTGCAAGATGAAACACGCTACATCAATAGTTTCCGTGTGGTTCGAAATCATCATCACTATGATGTATGTATGTATGTACATTGTATAGGTGCAGAACTTTACAAGTCTGTCGCCACGAGTCCTGACGTTATGCCTACGACTAGAATAATACTTTCTCTACGCCTTGTTCTATAACCACTGTATAATGACATTCCAAGTCGTATATAGACTTCATATAATAATAGCTCGCACTCCGAGGTTTCAGAAGTTCAAACGTTCAATATTCAATATCAGTGAGCTCAAGATTAATACAAACAAACTTTTATCACTTTCTTTCTCCCGTAGTAGCAGGGTCGAATATCCACACTCATGCTCCTCGGGGACTTCTGTGCCTGGCCTGCGCTGCGGTTGATGGAAATGAGCTCAGCGTTCACGATCAAAGATTTCGTGGCACCGCCGTCTCCCCTTTAAGACAGGAGGCTATTACTAGGTACATGCTGGATTGTATCTAAGGAAGGAAATCGGATATCCTCTCAGCTCGCGTTCCGAATGTCGCGGCATAAGTACGGAGCTCAATGTCGTTTTGCTCAAGTGTTTCCGGTTAATACCAGGACATTCCGAAACGCACACAACGTTTACAATGACCTATCAATGATGCAGTACTGCGCACTATGTATTAGCTCTCGTGACCAACTCGCGACTTTCATATCTCCTCGACCGCCGGTACTTGCCGGCAATGCAATGGCAATTTGATATTGTTGACCGGTATTCAGACCTTCATGATATTGTTTACCGGTATCTAGACCTTCATGATCATGCTGAGCGGTATTCAGACGATGACGGCTACCTACTGCCCTTGGATGATCATGAGGGACAATTGTATATTTTACGAACACACAGCTATTGGGACGTTCAAGAAGTATATCGTGTGAGTGGTAGTCATATTTTGGGACTTGACTCGTTCCATAACTGCAGCCTCGGAGACGAAGCTAAGAGAACCTTCGGTACGGACAAACCTCCTATTTGATTGATCTTATGCTCCGTCGGTAAGCTTGTCTCCGATTTCTGTACCGAACACAATGGATGTCAATTGTCGCCCTCTGCGATTATTAGCCGGAAGCCTATGGGTGGACCGGAAGCCGGTTGCTTCGCGGGGCTGCTAGAGAAGATCCCGGATCAACTCGCATGGTCCTGACGAGTGTAGAATGAGCTGGAACGCCCGCGGCCAAAGGAGGGACTCGGGATTCCGAATCAAGTTAGGAGGACCGTCATCCTCGTGAGCGGGGATTTTTTCTGCCACTAAGACTACCGGCCTGACGTCAGTACATCCTTGAGTAGATCCTGCCGCCGGCAGGTGCTCATTCTCAAACACTACCCTTCCGGTGTAATCGGTACCCTACAGAAGTCGGTTCTTTCACAAAACTCGTGTTTATAAACACGGATGTCATTCTCTCTGTTATGACTTACTATGATGTTGAGCGACCACGTGAACTGGAGTAGAATGGAGTGAGATAGTTGAAAGTGCCGAAGCCACGTAAAAATATCGACACCTGTCGATATGTGCCGTGGCATTTGCGTGACTGCCAGCGTCTGTGGCGTACCGATTGCACCGGAGGGTATATTATACAGACATGGCGTCCTCGGTGTGATGTCCTGTACCGGCCCGAATCCTTCTTTCGATTCCTCAAAATCTATGCCGTGTTTCGTCCATGGTGCCTGTCTGTACAGCCTGGTCAGTATCACGTCGCATGACACCACTCGTGGTTGAGATTAAAACATCACATGAAGACGGTGACTCGTACATCGATTCTCCTCATAACTTTCTGATATTCTCCGAAGTGGTAGAGTGGCGCAGAACTCTTGAAAAGGGGGCTGAGAGGAGTAGCGGAAACAGTATCTTTGTGTGTATCTATCACAAAGCTAAAAACGAAGAAATGTGAATGTCACATATTGTCCAGAAATTTAGAGTTTAACCAACGCGTTGTTTGGAGTATAACTTATCAAAATAGTAACGGCATTGAGTGATAGACATGGATTGCGTTGAGTTTCGGCCGCCTTTCCGGATCTACATCAACTCCTCGGACTTTGTTGACACGAAGGAGTACTAGTCCATGTGTGATTGTGATTCCACGTAGATACACCTCATGTTTTTGGTTCATGATCCGTTGCCAACCTGTTGAAGAAGGAATCAGAGCGCTGGACATTGGCGGTCCGTTACATCGGCCGATGTGAACCATCAGCGTTGACGACTCCTATGTGCCGTTCCTCACGTGTCATCAATCTTTAAGGGTCAGGCGTGCATCGCGACTTGTCTGAAATGACCGCAAGTCAGCACATTATGACGTGCTTTTGTGAATGGCCCAGAGCTCGAATGAAAAGCCGTTTTGTAAAGCCTGACCTCATTTCCACTGTTCCGGGAGTATCACAAAGCTGCTAGACTAGCAGATAATGAGTTCATTAGAATCGAAGATTAAGCTTGCAAGAAACATTTACCATTTCCAAGATGTGAATCGCGAGTAGGCATGGTTCGGGCTAAAATCACCGTGAGAAGTACGCATTTCCAAGTGGTCTGGAGGTGCCTAGCACCAGGCCATAGCCACTGAGGAGGTACCAGTAACGTCATTCAGCTGCCGTGAAGAACGTTCATCAACGTACCAACAAGTTTGGTTTGAAAGGAAGAGTTTTGGGACATGTCACATGACGTGAACGCGTTCCTTGGTATCGCTGAGTTTCAAATTTAATTAGTGGATAAAAGCACGCGTAATTCCATGCACGCCTTTCTGTACCTGGTTAAGCGCGTGTACATCGATTGAAAGCTATCCACGTCATCATTCTCCTTTCCTTCAATGCTATCCTATGGGACGTTACGAGCGTGCATCAGGGTCGATGGACAAGCTTTGGAGAGCTATGGAATTGAGACGTTTCCAGAAGAAAATAAGGTGACCTGTTGGATTGCTTCGGAAGCAGGAAAGGTGTGTACTTCGTGAATTTGTACATGAGGCGACCCCCAACGCCGCCTCCTGTCACTCCTGCAGACTTTCTCTGTAGTATGGCAAGATATCAACTATGCACGCCAGTATCACCAAACAGGAGATGTGACACTCGATGGCATACATGGAGGGGGTAAATTAATGCATGCTTTAGGTTTCAATGAGCCACCGACGTATCAGAGATCTACTGCGGAATTCAAATACGTCAACACATCGATGAATTCCATCCGTCCGCTTACCTTCTCGAGGCTTCAGCTGACGGGTCAGTCTTATCTGGTGCAGGCCATTAGACTCCAGAAGGATGCTCATATACTTGTAGATGAAGATCAACACCTGAATTCTGCACATGCAGATCTCGGAGAAATTTCCTTGGCCATCTGGCCTGTGAGTGTGATTGGCAGGGGCTACCGAAAAAATACAGTCTCTGCTAAGGGAACGATAGTCCACGAGCGCTCAAAGAAGGCATCAAGTCACTGTGTGGGGTGCGTAGTTTTGCTCCATCTCGTCACCCAAGTCACATACGATCTTAGGTTTGGCGAGGAGGTCCGTGTGCCACCGCAACAGGTAATCAACGTGGCGCGCCTTGGAATAACCCCCACGGCTACATTTGTTTTCAGGTACAGACCATTTGGTTCGTGTGCAAAACATAGTCGGTAATTATATCCTGATACTCATGTATCCTTACCAGATCGACTCGTGGCAGATGGTATTGCCCCGCCACCTATGCAACCTTCATGGGGAACCAAGCGTGAAGCTCCTGTAGACGTACCAGAATCTGAAGATTACAACGATGGGACAGGCTCAGATATAGATGATGAAGCCTTGCGTGAGCTTAATGCGCTGAAAGTCAGATCTTTTCTTGCGATATGTTTATAGAAGCGCTGACACCTAATTTACGAAGGCACAAGTGAAAAGGCTCGAGGAAAGAATAACCACTACCCGCAGTGCCAAGAGGGTAAAATTGGAGTCCAGTGACAGCATGCGGAGTCGGTGAGACGTTGAGGAGTATCACTACCTTATAGGTAAGTTTCTAATCTCTCCCCAATAGCTTGATCGCTGAGAGCACAAGCGCACACAACGTAATTCCGACCCACGTCTTTCTTTTGGACTCTCACTTTGTCACATTCACATGCATGAGAAAACGCGCATCGAGGTTTGACTGTTTTCCGCTCCAATAATGTCCCCGTCCCGCACACCGTAACGAAGGAAATGCTTTAGAGCATCCAACAGCATCGCATTTTCGCCTATTTCCGTATCCATCTACCAATTAATTGGCGTCGAATCTGCATAGGTGTTGACCATCCCCTCGTCATGCTCCAATTATATTTCAATCTTGTACAATTGGCCGTGGTTCGTTTTCTTGATAGGTATGTTCTTGCGGGATACTTGAACTCTCGCTGACCAAACCCTGACGAGCAGATTAATCGTATACATAGTTCATTCTCACCCGTTAATCCTCGATCGATTTTAATAGCTTGCGATCACGGTCCGTCTTGTGCAATCACCGCCTCCACTTCTCAGATCAGCTGAATTCACTCTACGTACCGTCACTTAATCAAGGTGTCTTCTTGACGAACCACTCCTCTTACTTTCCTACGCATAGATATCCATGCTGGACGTGGATCTAGTTAGCTCGAAATGATAACGGCTTTTGCGCTATTTGATTTTTGCCTGATCACAGCCCTGGTGCTCAGCATCCCTCGGAAATGAGGCAAACGTTATTTCTTAAGGAAATGGGCTTCCATGTGCAAGGGGAAGGTGGGCTAGGCTGTGCACCTTGTGTTTTTCACTAATCTGGTCTAGTCTGGTCTGGTCTCCAGGCGCATCCAGGGACCGCTCGCTGGACTATACGTGAAACGTCCGGCGTCCAACTTGTCAGCCTCGAGGTTGGCGTTAATTTTGTACGTACCTTTGGTTCCTTCTATAACGAAGCTCCACATAGGATAAACTTGTGGAGCGCACGAGGGAGCTTCCTGTGCAGGGAATTTCCATCAATTGCACTCTGTGCGGCCCTAAAATGTCGCGAAATAGCGTAACTGCCTCGTGGGTTGTGGCACCAATGACTATAAAGTCCACACAATTCCTTCCTGTATAACGAAATATCCTCTGTACCTCATCGGAGTTCACGTCATAAGCACAATGACTGTAAGCATAACGCTCCATTATTATGTACCTCGTGTTCATCGTTTACTCACCAACCCCATGCAGCAGTGCACCAGCAACAAGCCCTCCGGACCTATCCGTCGAAGATTAAGGCTTCTTGATAAAGCTGTGCAGTTTTTATCGCGCCTAGATGGTCGCGGGCCTCACACAATACACGAGGTGTCCCTAAACACTTCATTCCATTCGCTTCCGTTGAGTCAGGTAAATAATAGCAATGAGTATAAAGACCCATGTCCGATACTTAATTTTCGCACAGGAACAAAGCCCTTCCATCCATTCGACATTTGACTTCCACTCAATCTCTGACATGCCTGACCAACAACTCGCACTCATCATCCCATCCAAGCAAGCGACTTTTACCGTCGCTAGCCGCAAAATCCCCAAGCCAGGCCCTGGCGAGGTTCTCGTCAAACTCCAGGCCACTGCGCTCAACCCTCTCGACGCTAAGATCCATAGAGATGGCACTTTCGTCGACAGCTATCCTGCAGTCCTGGGCACCGACGGTGCTGGCATCGTCGAAGAAATCGGTGAAGGCGTTACGAAATTCAATCCAGGGGAAAGAATGTATGCCATCTCAATTCTATGATAGCCACGTTCGTTGTGAGATTAATCGTTACTTCGGCTAGATTCTTCCATGGTGCCTTTGACGATAACGATCTGGCAACCTTTCAGCAGTATTGCGTAGTCACGACTGACTTCGCAGCTAAGGCAAGTTAATCCCCGCGATCGGTAGTCGAGACTCGTGTTGATCGATATTACTCAGGTCCCAAGAAGCTTATCGCTCGACCAAGCAAGTACTATCGCGTGCGGAATTGGCACAGCCGCGATCGGGATGTACGGTACCATGAATGGTATCGGTCTCATTCCACCTTGGGAGCGCGGCGGATGGTCCAAGTACAAAGGTTGGCCCATCTTGATCCTCGGTGGTGCCGGCTCTGTGGGCAACTACGGTAAGCTTAGCGGTTCATTGCCACAGCCAAGACATCTTACTAATACATCACTGCTACTAGTTATCCAATTAGCGAAACTATCGGGCTTCTCACCTATCATTACCACTTCCTCGCTGAAGCACACGGAACGTCTGAAGAGTCTCGGAGCAAACCACGTCATAGACAGATATCTTCCACTATCAGCACTCAAACAGGCCGTGATGAAAATTACCGGCTCTCGCATACATATGATGTACGACTGCATATCCACAGCAGAGACGCAGGAGGCTGCTTGGTCATTGCTTGCGCCAGGAGGGAAGCTTGTTGTCACACAGCCATCCTTGATTAGCAAGGACAGCTATGACAGTAGGCAGGTGGTCCCTGTAGACGGAAGCCCGCAATCGGATGAGAACTGGGAAACGGGGAAGAGGCTGTGGGCTCACCTTGAAAGATGGGTCGAAGAGGGTCACATACGGGTATGTATCAATTAAACCTTACCCCCAGGTACCTTCTAACATCTTTTCAGCCAAACAACGTCGAACTATTATCTGGCGGGCTACGTGCAATACCAGATGCGCTCGAGAGATTCAACACTGGGAAGGTAGACGGGGTAAAACTGGTAGTTCGACCACAAGAAACTTAACAATTTTGCACGGGCGATCTGGGACATCCATATATGATCATTATTTTATCTAGATACCCCCTGCATTACCTTCATTTCTTTGTCAATATGAATTGCTTCTTGCATGTGTCATCATTTCAAAATGGTCGCGACTCGGAGTCGTATATAAAATAGGACCCCTATGTAGAATCGTAGAATCGCTTTCAATCGTGCTCTCATCTTCCTCATCATGTCTGATACAAAGCAACAAAAAGCACTCTTCCTTAAGTCCAAGAACGGCCCATTCGCTGTTGGTTTGAACAGCACCCCGAAGCCCAGGCAGGATGAGGTCTTGATCAAGGTTTACTCAGTAGCCCTTAATCCCATCGACTACAAAGTTCAGGAAACCGGGATGTTTGTCGAACACTACCCAGCAGTACTCGGTGAGGATATTGCTGGTACCGTCGACGAAGTGGGAGAAGGCGTCTTCAACTTCGCGAAGGGAGACAGAGTGTGAGCACTATTAGCCCCTGAGTTGTGCCTGGGTCGCTTCCTCACCTTATTCGCTGTAGATTCACGCATGGCCAGTTTGCAAATGATAAAGCTGGTTTCCAACAGTTCGCACTTGGAGTTACGGACCTCACTGCGAAGGTATGTTCTTAGCGAAGGATTTGCATTGGTACTGACAGCATATAGATCCCGGATAATTTGGGATATGATGACGCAGCCACTATTCCATTGGCCCTCGACACTGCTTCGACTGGCCTGTATAGTAAGACGTACGGGTTAAACCTTACGCCGCCTTGGGTAAAGGGCGGTGTTGGCATGTACTCCGGGACTCCGATCGTCATTCTTGGTGGAGCGTCAGCTGTTGGGTCTTATGGTAAGCTGCTGTCAAGAGAAGTATCATTCTAACCTTCCCCTTTCAGTCATTCAGCTGGCTCGCCTCTCTGGGTTCTCCCCTATCATTACGACTGCGTCGCCTGCCCATGAAGTGTACCTGAAGTCGCTTGGGGTTACCCATGTATTGAACAGGCACCTTTCTGCCGACGTTATCAAGGCTGCTATCAACGGATCTACAAAGGAGCCGATCAAGTACGTGTATGATGCCATCTCTCACCCTGAGACACAGCAGGTTGGATGGTCGATCCTCGATGCGAAAGGACGTCTGGTTTTGACGCTTCCGCCATCAGTCCAGGAAGACGAAGGAAAGGATCGTAAAGCTATTATGACATACGGAAGTCCACATGTGACAGAAAACAAGGAGCTTTGCAAGGGGTCGTGGGCCATTCTTTCGCAGTGGCTTGAAGCAGGGACCATTAAGGTGAGGTATCAAGCATATCCCAGTCTCACCGTCGCTGACCTACCTCATGCAGCCTCTTAGGTACGAAGTTCTTCCTGATGGTCTTGAAGGAGTCATCGGGGGGTTGGAACAAATGAAGGCGGCGAAAGTAAGCGGGAAAAAGTTGGTTGCTCACCCGCAAGACACCAAGTGAGGCCATACTGTGTGGTCGACGAGGAAGTCAATGTGATTTTCGTTTGGTTTATCACTGTATTTTTATTCGAGTGCTGGTATCGCATTACTATGTATTAGTAAATTATTTCAAGAACAAACCTCTGTGATTCAGAGTTGCAATTGGCATGAGCGCGACTTATTTGAAATTCTGAAAACGAATAATTTCCCCAGTTATGTAAACAAACACAATAATTAAGGATAATTTTCTCTACCTCAAAGCCAGGCTGATTCTTTGCCGTGATAGTCCGAACTCTGGACGTAATGCCTGGTCGGGGCCTCGTGTCAGTTGCTTCTATCAGCCAATTTGTGGTCTTTAACTTGTCTTGCATGTGCTGTGACTCGCGAACAAATTCCTCGACTGATCATGCGAGGACCTTTTGAGACTCTCTGCATCTCGGAAATTCTCGCAATTATCCTTGATGGCTTGCAAGACGACAAGAAGTCGTTATACCGCATGTCTTGCTGTTGTCGTGCATTTACAGATCCTGCCCTCGATGTCCTCTGGAGATCCATGCACTCCTTTGCGCCATTCACTTCGTTGATTCCACCAAGCGCGTCATTTGCGAATGTAAGTGACTCATCTCACGTCTGTCGCTGATACCAATCCTCATCATATCCACAGGACTTCCGGACGACAGACCACGATCTCCTAAAGTATTCCCCATCGAACGACTGGAAAACGTTCGACAAATACGCTGCACGAGTACGGAGTTTGTGCATAGGAGACTACATCAATAACATCGCAGACCTCGTACAAACCCAGGATTGTTATACACGTCTCACAGTCATTCGCGGACAGGATGGATGTCATCCTTTCCCAAAATTACGAAGTCTGACCTATATCCTTTACGGGCCAATTTCCCCGCAAGCGAAGCCACTTCCCCCCTCCCTGCGATCTCTCACTCTCGTGTGTCGCGACGCGATTGATTGTGACCCTATTGAATTGATACTTGACCGCGCTGTCGCTGAAGCGCCGCGTCTAAAGGAACTGCGCATTATTGGTCTCATGCGGACAATGAAAACGTTGCACCCAACACCCCAACCTCATTTCAGGCAGATCGAGAGCCTCGATCTAAGCAAAGCTTATATTCGTGGTCCCGAGCTTGCAACTCTTTGCACGCTATTGTCCCAGGCACCTATCTCAGACCTCAAAATCCACCTCCAAGATCGCATGGACATAAATTGGGACGCCATTCCTCCGATGTTCCCTGCATTGAAGCAGTTGGATGTTCGTGGATCAATGTCTTCCGTCACCCTCTTCATGTCACGTCTTGCAGAAACAAACCTACATACGCTCATTTTTCAGCCAGACGGGTATTTTCAGGGTGTCGCGACCGTCTTTGATTACCTCATACCTATCATCGTTGAGACGTTCGGAAAGTCGCTAAAATCACTTGATTTTCATATCAATGGACCCAGGCCTCGTGCCGAGGACGGCGACGTTATCAAAAGTATTTTTCAGGGGCTTGAACCTCTCATGGAAGGAGGCTTGCAATCACTGCGCCTGTTTTTGCAGGTAGGCTCCACACTGAGACCAGTGCAATTCCCTCCGGAAGTGCAGTCCATGCTTGAGCCCTCCGCTTGGCCTTCCTTGAAGCACTTTCACTTTGCGACAAAGGTGTAACAATACGCAGAGTTCTTCCTTGATATAAGCAATTGATCAGGTTATACACTAGCATGGTTAGTTTTTTTGGTTTCTGTCTACGTACTGGGGTGGTCTAGGCGCTCGAGAGTTTGCTATTTACATAACTTTAGCAGGGCCGATTTTTTTAATGTTTTTGCCCCATAAGTACTACATGCTGTTACGTCAGCATCCAGACAATTTAGATAGGTACCGGTCGACGGCACCTGTAAAATCCATATCCTCGGCTGCATGCTCGGCGTTTAGGACATAGAACAGTGGTACTCACATTCAATTCTCGATGAGCTTTGCTATGGATTTACTCTTGTTGGCGACCAGCTGGGCTCACGTTCTTTTGGCACCATACACAAAAGTCGAAGAAAGTTTCAACCTGCACGCAACCCATGATGTTCTTATGTATGGAGTTGGAGGGAATAATTTGCACAAGGCA
The DNA here is from genome assembly GCA_016695485.1 of Suillus hirtellus. Lineage (NCBI taxonomy): Eukaryota > Fungi > Basidiomycota > Agaricomycetes > Boletales > Suillaceae > Suillus > Suillus hirtellus. Next base: position 263,399 of record MU172311.1, on the reverse strand, counting down.
TGAAACTTTCTCATCCTATCTCTTCGTATCTGATCTGTTGCGAAGTTTGACCATAACACCTTTTCAGGTGCCGTACCGCGGACGTTCATAGGAAGCATTCTACTTGCGTGGCTCACTTCACCTGTCGCCTATGTAGCCAGTCAGTGGGGCCTGCTAAGCACAAAACTCGACCTTCAGATAGCAGGTTTGATTTTATCTCAATACTTGGCTCACAACATCTTGACCTTTCTCATAGTGCGTTTGGTCCTTGCTACGCTAAATGCAACAGGTCTCATGTTGATACGACGGGCTGTATGTAGACGATTTGGTCGTCCAACTGGCCTCATGTATGTCCTTCTGATATGTTCGCAATTCCATCTGCCGTTTTGGATGGGCAGAACATTACCAAACATGTTCGCATTGTTCCCTGGTAGGTGATTTTCCTGCGACACAAGCCTCGGCTTAACAAAGGACAACCACAAGTCAACCTTGCATTCTACGCGTTGTACGACAGAGCTCCGCACTCCCAATATCCTGCAAGAAGGAGTGTTGATGTTGCATTTGCCTTACTAACGTTCACTGCCGTTGTGTTCCGCTCGGAAGTCGTGCTATTACTAGCTCCTCTTGCCATTCAAGCACTTCTTCTCCGGCATATCAGTTTCATGAGACTGATCAGAATTGGTGTTCTCTCTGGCGTGCTGTCCATTGGTGCGTATCTTTCTTTGTGCACTGAAAGGTCTGCAACTGTTGAGCGACCAGTTTCAACCGTTACCATCGACTCATACATGTGGAACCAGTGGCCGCTGTGGCCGGAGATGTATGGTATATATTTCAATGTATATCAAGGCAAAAGTTCTGATTGGGGCGTAAGTTGTTACTTCATTTTTCTTTCGTGTTTCTCACCCATTGTATAGACCTCACCTGTGCACGCGTATTTCCTTTCACACCTTCCAAAGCTTCTTCTTGGATCTTTGCCATTGGCTGTACTCGGAGCTATCTCGGATAAGCGTGTCCGGGCCTTAATGTTACCCCCAGTACTCTTTATTGCCCTCATCAGTTGTTTGGGTCACAAAGAATGGCGCTTCATTATCTACGTCGTTCCCCTATTCAATATCGCCGCCGCTCGGGGTGCTTGGTGGATGTAAGTATCCATATTTTCTACTTCATTCGATCAGAGGCACACTGAGCTTTTCAACAGGGTATCTCGAAGGAAAGGTGGTCTTTTCGGAAGGATCATGTTTCTCGCAGCTATGGGCATCCTTGCTCTGAATTGTGCCATTACTATCGTATCAACACGCGCGTCAATGGCAAACTACCCTGGTGGTTCTGCACTCTCAACATTCAACGATCAATATGCAGACCAACATGCTGGTATGAGCCACGGTGAATGAGCTTCTGAGTCTCGCTGACAACACTATTGCAGTGCAAGTTCACATATCTAACCTCGCAGCCCAGACTGGGGCCTCACTCTTCCTCCACAGTCATTCACCACCTTATATCCCATCCATGACCGCAGCAACAAATGATTGGGTCTATAACAAGACGGAAAATCTGTCCCCACGCGATCTTACAACATCAATACCGCTTACTCACCTCATTTCCGAGTCTCCGTTAGAGTTCACCAGGACTGGTCGATGGAAGTTAGTAGACAGCGTGCAGGGGTTCTCAAGATGGAAGTGGAACATCCCGCGGGGCGGCATCGCCAAGGTTCTGGAAGTTCCCCTCCATCAGTGGTTAAACGTGTTGGAGATGGAGACGAACGACCAGCTTTATATACTGGAGAGAGTGAAGTGATATCTTCTGTACCTTGCTATCTTGATTCAGCCTGACAGCCTACTTGAGTGATTCTGCCAATGCGTGGAAATGAATTACCTTATTTGTTACGGGGTGCCGTGCATCAATGATGCTTTGTTTGAATCGTGTACTCCGGGTATATACTAGGTGAGCGTTCTCGGGGCCCGTCACTCACAAGTGTTGCACGCGCCAAAAGTACTAGACCGGACTCTCAGGCTGCTTCTTATCGTGGTGCGTCCGCTAAGATTGTCAATGATACAATGCTGAAGCGCTGTCAAGCCAATGTCAGACAGTGAACATGATGTTATGTCTCTTCCGTTTTTACCTGTACTTGTAGAATATGCAGAGACTGTATGTACTATGTAGAGGTTTAACTCGTAATGCGCTGATGCACAGACTCCGGATGATCATTAATGATTGCTCATAGTAAGCTTAGGTGTCGCGAGGAACCAGGCGCCATCACGATATTATATTAATATGTAAGCTGCTCAACGTCATTGGCGGCTGGCCACGGGATCCACTCTTCGGTTTCGAATGCTTCCATATTCGCAAGTTGTTCAAATACCACTAATCGTGTGGTCATACCCAGGCTCAGCCTTCAGTTGATTTGTCTTCCCAGAAACCATGGACAGCGCACCTACAGATTCTACTCACCTCGATTGGGGCAACGTCGGCCTCGGCTTCTCCTTCATTATTTTCAATGCCCTCGTTTCTACTTCGCTTCAACTCGGAGTAGGATCGTCGCTGCTCTCCGCGGCTATACGATGTGTAGTGCAGTTGGGGCTAGTGGCGCTGGTGTTGCAAAAGGTGTTCGAGACAAATAATCCATGGGCAGTGGGCGGTATTGCATGTGAGCGCTTTTCGTATTCATGAGGTAGTTGGGCACTAGAATTATGATATCCAGGTTTGATGAATTTGCTGGGAACTATCGAGGCAGGTATGTCCGAAGCAATTATTATCGTTGTCTCGGTCCCTAACGCAGAGAAGTCATAAACAAGTCTAAAAAGCGCTATGATCACATGGCGAGTTCTACGACGATTGTCTCTATATTCTATTCTGAACAGTTCCATAGTTTTCTTGCGTACTGTTTAGTATGCTGTGCTCGACAATACCCGTCGCTATCATCGGCATCCGCTTCGCCATGGTCATAGAGCCGTTCTGGAAGCCCGAACAATATAGTATGTGATAATCTCTGTGCGAGATCCGTGATATTGACTTGTAACTACAAGTTCCAATTGTTGGTATGTTATGTGGAGGTACGGTCTCAGGAATCGTTGTTGCCGTGTCCTATGTACTGCGGGAGATATAGTAAGTCGTGCCACCAATATACTTAAAATGTAGATATTAACCAACGTTCTTCCAGCGACAATCGCGACAAAGTCGAAATGTACCTCGCATTTGGAGCATCACGTTTTGAAGCATGTAGACCTGTTGCACGAGAAGCTCTCCGTCTTGCACTGGCTCCAACGATCAGCCAAATGAGGTTCGTATCATTCAAAATACCAAGCTGCTTCTAATTCAGTGTTTGCCCTTGACAATAGCGTGATCGGAATCATTTCTATTCCAGGCATGATGACCGGTAAGAATTGACACCACGATGTCGACGAATGGTCATACTGATCAAGGGTTTCAGGTGCCATACTTGGTGGCTCTTCAGTTCAGCAGGCAGCGCGGCTCCAGATGGTTATCATGTTTATGATTTCCGCCTCCACAGCACTTGCAACAATTATCACCACGGTTACGACGCTTGCTATCGTTGTCGATAACGAGGACCGACTCCGCCCAGACCGCGTCGATGTACGCGACCATCCGGTCTGGCGTGCGAGGAACTGGCTCTTCAGCCGAGCAGTGGACGGGGTGAAACATACGGTGCGGAGCTGTCGTGGGCTCGTACGCAAGGACCGACAGAATGGCGTTGCGGAGACGGACAGGTTACTGGGCTGATGCTCATCCTGTTCGATCTATCAAACTATAATATTTTTTTTCGCTCTGCGTGGTATCCACACCCTTCATCCAGATCCTATCTTTCATGGACAATGATTTTATACCCAATGATGGAAATACATAAACATTGTTACTATGTAACGTCAAAAGGTGTATAACCGCAGTTATTTAACTCGGTTATAATGTATAAAGCTGATATTCTGTTGATATGAAATCATGCATGCACGTGTTGAGCGACTGTCTGATATTGGTAATGGATTCAACGTGCTTGTTAAATATCTGTGTCATGGGCGGGCGGGCTAGGGCATGCACAGGATAAAGCTTAATACCGATAGGCTCGATTAAAGCTTGATCAGAGGTATCCGTCGAGAACGCCCTGATGGCATATCTACCGATAGATGAGAATGAAATCTTAGATCAAAGACTTATGATTTGAATACCACCGCAATGCAGCAATAGGTATTATAATTTCGGAATCCAAAAGTTCGTATCATTCGATAGGGAAGAGCTGCGGCGCCCTGATTACTTCAATACTTGCAATTTGCAAAAGTCATTTAGAACTTCAACCCCATTGGGGTGCAGAGTCGAGACTCGGGACCTGTCAAGGTGACTATCCATCATTGCATTTCAGGAAGACCGTCCTCGAAAACGTCGCAGGAGATAACGACAGGGTGTAAAGATCTCGATACACCGGTGGTATGGATGTGGTACCATGGATCTCTAGACGCCGTTAGCCTACATGGACCGCATCAGTCGCACTTCACCTTCTGGCAAGGCGAAATAGAATGCAGGTGAGGCCGGCACAGACGTCAAGGATGCTAGTGTCAAAGGCACCGAGATCACACGTCTGTGAGGTACCCTGAATAAAGCGATGGGTAAGTAGCCTCGAACGCCACAAGGGAGGTGGTCTGGTGCGCTCGGATAGAGCGGGTAAAACTCTAGTCCAAGGTTCAATTTCGCTGAACCGCAATGTGATGAGCGATGGAAATCGCCTTTTGCGCGTGGACTGCGGTGCGTTAAACGCATTGATACTAAAAAGAAACTTGCTGTTAGGGGCGAATGCTAACACGGGACATTAGAATTAAAATGAACGTGAAAAGGCGCGCATAAACGATTTGCCGGCGGAAGGAGACTGCGCTCGAGCAGTCGGCAAAGATGCACTGATGAGACTCCATCTACAACGCTCCGTCGTTGAAAAATCCGCCTGCCGAAATTGGTAGTAAGCGAAGGGCATGGAGGTGGGCAGGCAGTGGGATTAGAAAACCTTTAGCCGGGACATGACGTTCAGCAACAATGATGGTCTTTTTGGGGATACTAGACGATGAAGTCGGAAATAGATAAAAGCTTGAGAACGAAGCACACCATACATTTCCGCATGATTCTCTATCTTCCATATTTCCAGAATAACAGGAGCAGGTGTCCTAATGGGCAAGCTTCTAACGCGTAATCCGTGAATCCATAACAGTTTGGCGCCCTCGGTGTTCATTGAAGATGTGTATTCGAGGTTGCTCTAGAAGTTCCCCGGACAGGAGTTATTTGAGCTTCGTGCTGTAAGGTGCTATGTACGAACAGGCTGGAGCCTTGAGTAAAGCGCGCTCAGCTTGTGGGAATCGAATGCCTTCGAGTCGAGGCGGAACAGAAATGGATGTGCCTTCGGGCCGCTTGCTAGTTTACGCGTCGGTTCTGACGTATTCCTCCTGTCTGAAGTGGGGTATTAGCAGGAGCGAAAGACAGCCGAGATAGAAGTCATAGTCTAACACGTGTGCAGGTCGTAAAGCGCTACACAGTGGGAGAGAACAATAAACGCTGCCAGTGGGCGTCCAGACGTCCAACTTGTATTGATCGTTTTATGTAAGATACAAACTCTGATTTCATACGTATACGAGACTACGTATCACGCACATATCACACATCGAGAAAGAATATAGCCGTAGACTAGAGTCTAAGTTATCCTCGTTCTGACTGACCACACACACAATGTCACACATTCACTGGGGAGGGTATCATGAACCCGTACCAAAGTGCATTGATATAAGGAATAGACGTTAGAAATAAAAACACTTGGTGAAACATATCCACCAACGAGGTCCATAATCCATCAGCTAATAGAAAAATTGCAAAGGTATGAGATGCGATGACACAAGGCCACACATCTATGATAAAATCTGAAGGTTGATTAGTCAAGTCTACCTGCAGTGGTGGTCATTTTACGTACAGCCAAAAGCACAACTGCAACGACGATGACGAGAATAATCATGAGACACGCTGCACGTCGTCCAGCTTTGCGTTGGTACTCGGAAGCAGTCGAAAGCTCCTCGGCTGCCCCCTGGGTATCTACAGCGATGGAATACACGTTTGATTCGATGTTGTCTACGAAAAAGGGAAAAGAACAGAAGATGCCAGTGAGCCAGTGAACGAAACGGAAGCCATGCACATACCAAGCATGCCGCCTTGTTGGTTGACGAGTGTCCCAAGGTCACGGAAGATCTCCGATAGTTCATGTATACCGGACTCGATCTCTTGAATTTCCGCTTCTCGTTCTTGAATCAAAGACTCTTGGTACGCAAGTTCATGCGGAGAGAGCTGTGTCTGAAGAAGTTGACCCTGGCGTAGTCGGGGAGACGCGCTTGGCTCTCGTTGGCGCAGCCTGTGGAAACATGAAACTATTGCACCTTCGCGGGGAAAGTAACGCACGCATCATCATAGTGATCATCTTCTACTGCTATTTTGACCCCTTCTACCACTGTTCTCTGGCGCTCTGCGCTAACTTGTTGTGCTCTTTGAAACGCCACCAAAGACAGTTGCAAGTCATGTGATATTTTCTGAACTGAGGTCTTGTGTTGAGGCTAGTACGTCCAATTCAGTTGACAAAAAACATCAGTGTAAATAATCAATTTACGCTTGCCGTAGCAGTTGAGGCAATCTTCTTCAAGTCCTCAGAGCCTCGCTTGGCCATAGCCCTCGTCGTTTCGGTGAGGTCATGTCTGCGTCCATACTGCATTTAGTGACTGAGGTGATATACCTAGCAAGTAATACGTACAGTGACTTCCTAAGCGTGGCAGAGTCCTTTGTAGTACCAAGTTGATCGACCAGCTTGAGAATACCCTGTACATTCGAATTTATCTTGAACACCTGGAGTGAAAGTGACGATTGCAAGGAGAGAAACGCAGACTCTTCACGCGGCTGAAGTGCTGTCGAACTGGACTGTCCCGTACGTGCAAGACCCGTTTCAATGTCCTGGAAGCTCATTATGACACACGAGAGAGCTGAAAGAACACAATAGCGCAATACTTAGTGGTCAAGGTGTGGTCCTCACGCTGCCCACGAGCGCAGTTACCCAAAGGAGTCAGAAAGCGCTTACAAATCATCGAAAATCCCACGATGTCCCTGAGAAACCCTAAAATACCAATGGGCCGAAATTTTCCAGGTTATGACTGATAAACTAACGTTCCCCAAGGCGTGAATATTGAACTTCTGAAGCAGAGATGCCGTATTTTCTGCGATGTGTTCGTGGCAGAAAATTTTGAGTACGTTGGAAGAACGTGTGGTGTGGTGTTCCGCGTATAAGGGACAATTTGTTTAGTCGCAAAATATAATTCGAGTTTTTGAGCTGTAGAGGTAATATTGACGGCACAATGGACTATAAAACCGTACTTCTTGCATCCTGCGCTGGCTCCGTGGCAAAACCTGCGTGTCTCAGGTAAGAATCCTCACTTCACCTCACTCTAAGACACATTTTTTTTGCAGGAGCTCAGGTGGGAAACGTGTCCCAGAGCCACGCGCCTCCTTGCCATACCCCCTGTCCTACGACAGGAAAGCTCAACGGCCGATGAAATCACCACAGCGGCTATCATATTTGATGGATGTTCAGAATATTGTGAAAATTCAAAATGTTACAAGTACAGTGCTAATGTAGGATAGGACTGCTGAGCTAAACGGCAGCCAATGGTCTAGAATACAAATGACTATGAAGTTAGTGATCGCGATTTGCAGAATGTACAACTCTCTGTTTGAGTTCAATTGAAGGAATGAGATTCACGAGCTTGGTCCCATTCTGGAGCCACCACTTTTCTGCCTCCTCATCCGCATCGTATCCAAATTGGATATCGCTCTTGGTCTTATCAGCCCACTGATTCGCATTGCCTGTCAGTACACGTGTGCTCTTCTCACCACGAGCAACGCGTAGCGCGTCCTCCATGGCAGCACGCATGTCGCGATCACGTTTCTCTTGCTCCGGCCCGTCGGGTTGGTGGAATATGTGCCGGTTTAGCTTTGAGGAGTTCTGTGTCGCGGTAGCACGGTCGTACCGGAGAGATTGGTAGGCATGTAGGAGAGGCAAGATCTGCGAGCGGTGCGAACAATGCGAAAATATGTTGCCTAAGATAGCAGCATCTTCGATCTAGAAAACTCTGGTGTCAGTACTCGTTTGACTATTTTCACTCCTCCTTACCGCCATGGCTGACCCTTGTGCGCGGTACGGCTAAGGGGATATGACACTCAGTATGTGCTACTTTAATCGAGAATTTACACAAACCAGCATTGGGTGGCATGAGTCTCCCAGTAAGGCCAACTTGCCATCCTTGTGAATCCACGAAGGCAGTGGGTCTCGGGCGATCAGCTTCCAATCGAGTGTTGACGGAACAAGCGCCATAAGCTTTTGAATACTGCGTCCCGCCCACGCCACCAGTTAGCATGAACAAGGTGGGGATTAAAACGGAGTCACTAACGTGGTACTCCATCCCTTGTAGGTCTCCTTCATTTTGTCCACGTTACCTTCAGCAGTCCATGATTCAATGCCCCCTTCATCTTCATCAGGATGCATCATGACGAGGTTAAATTCTTTCTTGGCACGCTGTCCGGCTCTCGCATTAGTTCCCGGGAATGTAAACCATATTAACCGAACAGTCGGCTTACAATAGTATAGCCGACGATGTGACCTCCTGGGCCCATCCATATATTTGATTCCATTTTCTCCACCAATGGTCTCAGGTCTTCGTCCTCTAGAAGTTTCTCCACCGGGATGAGGGTTCTGTAAGCAGCATCTCCAGTAGCTTTGGGTTTATCGGGCCCACCGACAATATACTCCCGAGTGACACTTTTGACTCCGTCGGCGCCAATAATTAGGTCAGCAGATACGACCTCCCCGGAAGCAAGAGTCACACTAGGTTTCGATGGGTCCACGGATACAACGCGACTATTAACGCGAATGTTACAGTATGGCTCAGCGACTTCATAGAGCATGCGATGGAAATCAGCCCGCTGTTTCCTCGTCAGAAAGAATAGGTGCAATAAGGATATGACTAACGTGTAAGAGGTAGAAAGGGGAACCATATTCCTTATCGATCACATCCCCAAGCGGCGTCCACCCCACGACCTCATCGTTGTCCCCTGGAAATTGTCATTAAACAAGAGCGCCGAGACAACAATTTGATGTAACTCACATCGTTTAAAGCTTAAAGCCTGAATTTTGACGCCAAGTTCTTCAAGACGTGGGCCAAGACCCCAACGCATCAAGAGACGCGAGACATTGGGACTGGCTTGAACACCAGCACCCACTTCACCGATGGCTGACGCTGCCTCGAGGATGGTGATGTTGTGGCCTGCCTGTGCAAGGCAGTATGCAGCGGCGAGACCTCCCAGACCGCATCCTACGACTACGATGTTAAGGGGCAGTGAAGCTCGCCTCTCTTTGTATAGATGGTCCGGCTGATGGGTCGATCCAGCCTGAGACATTCAGAAGGTCAGTACATAGATTCGTTTTGACAGGGCCCATGTCACTACTAACTGTTTTAGATTGTTGTACGTTCATCGTGTCACTCAAGAAGTAAGACTTGGGGATGATAGAGTGGGGATGATGGAGTGGGGATGATGGAGGGGGCTGGAAGTGAGTAATAATTGATGTGGGTGGACTGTTGATATAGGCTGCTAAGGAGAATGAGGACGTACCTTATTTTGTGACATTGATTCAATCATCAGAAATTTCAAACCCGTCTTCGTCGCTGGCCACCGTTTTTCTTCCCTCGGTTGTGTCTCCTGAATTAGAAGTAGAAGTGCTTTCTTACTTGAAGATGTCAGCACAGGTCCTTCGAATCAGAGGGTAAAACGATTCATCCATCCGCAATTACTGGCCAAGATTCCCCTCCAGTCGGCTGCCGTGAAGATCCATCACTAAAAACGCCTTGACAGTCTTTGTCTGTGTCTAAATGATTTGTTATCCACACTCCAGTTGTATGTCATTACGCACATCATGTTATCAAGATTGTTGAGTGAATTCGCCAAAATATTTATCCAAACTCTCAGGCACATAAGCTTTCATAGGGGGCCCGGGCCCGGAGGGGGGTTTGACTCAGTCGGCATGCTTACAAAGACGATCATGATGATAGAGTGTGTGAGACAAGACGGCTGTAGTATAATCGCCGGACTGTTGGGTATTCAATTAGTATACCTGTAGTCGACGAAGGGTGATGCAAGGGGCATGAATAACCGCAGTAAAAGATTTAAAAGTAGGAGACTCCCCGTGGCTGAGGAGCAGTAAAAGTAAGAGATTGGCTCTGTTCAATGTACGACCTACCATGTACGGGCTTATGGCAGAATAAACCTGTAGCTCGTATATCTACTTCTGAACCGTGACAGGCGTGTATACCGTGGGCATGGATGATTCATAAGGCAGAGTATGAACTGTGCCAAGTACTGTCAGTCTGTCCCGGGCGCCACGCCTCGACCTTAAATTCGGCAACCTATGCACGGAGATAAGATCGAAAGTTTGTATCAGTGGTCGCACGCCCATCTTGGTTTAGACTCTTGTTAAATGCTATGCTTAACAATTAGACACCATCAGACGTACGAGTAACTCGGAGATAGATAATGTTAAATTTGGATGCTCGAAATCTTTGGAGTAGATGACTGTGCAGTGTGAACCGCTTGCAGATGAGGCTGTACATCTCTTTCCCTGTGTGTTTTTGCTGATTCAGAGGCTCGTCAGTGCTAGTCTGCCACACGCTACAAACCTCAAACCTTAAGTGTAACTCCATTCGTCAGACGAGTTCATTCTTCCAGGGGTGATAAGGTGTGCAGTAGAGATACCCCCAGGTGAGAAGGGACAACTGTCTTCCTTCTGTAACGTTTTGCCTAGAGGAGACTACTTTCATATGACGCAGGCAACCTGCACCGATAGGTTACCCTGCTGGGCCTCTCCATGGAAGTGAGGATGCCTGATCGCAGTCCCTTGCAAATGCCGTACAAGAAGTCATTTTGAATGTCGTGTCTGCAGACTCAATGCCAGTGATTGACTTGGGTTCCTTTTCCAATGTTCCCGTGAATCAATCAACCATTCTTTTACCACTATGATATATCTGTACCAAAAGACGCAGATGTGTCGTTTGATCGAGTCATAACACGGGTGCTTGAGCCAAAAATTCGTGGAGATAAGCTTAATGGCCGGAGGGTCGAACAAATTTAAGTTGGTGTAGACAGATTAAGTCTGTAGAATATTAAAAGTGGATTCCCGTCTAATTGTCAAAGTGAAGGGACCTGCTTGAAGAGATTGTTTGGTCGTATTTGCTCTGAGGCTTGTAACTAGCAAACTCTATTTACTGTATCAACACGTTAGGCAGGCTAGAATACCTCAAGACCGTCAAGACCGTCAAGATCAACGACAATGGCCTCAAGACCCACCGTTACCGTCCAATCCGTCTCCGGAGGTTTGTACTCATTTCTCGGCTTGCTTTCCGTCCACACTAAAGTCTATCTCATGTAGAGGCCTCAACCTCCCTTCCCCTTCCTGCCGTTCTCACAGCTCCCATCAGGCTTGATGTAGTCGCCCAGGTTCACAGTGCGTAACAAGTGTTTGGCACTTTGTCAGAAATGTGACATTATCTCAGAGAGCATGGCCAAGAACAGGCGTCAGGCTTACGCTGTCAGCGAGAAGGCCGGCCACCAGACTTCCGCTGAGTCCTGGGGTACTGGTCGTGCTGTTGCACGTATTCCTCGTGTCGGTGGTGGTGGTACCCACCGTTCTGGCCAGGTGCGTGGATAGCATTCAATCTCTGATCTTGCATCATTGACAATATATCCTTAGGCTGCCTTTGGAAACATGTGCCGTGGCGGTCGCATGTTCGCCCCCACCAAGACTTGGCGCAAATGGCACGTCAAGGTCAACCAAAACCAGCGCCGCTTCGCTACCGTCTCCGCACTCGCAGCTTCCGCGCTCCCATCCCTTGTTCTCGCCCGCGGTCACCGTATCGAGCAAATCGCCGAGGTTCCTCTTGTCGTTGATAACGCAGCTGAGTCCTTCAAGAAAACCAAGGAAGCTATAACTCTCCTCAAGGCCCTGAATGCATACACGGATGTCACCAAGGTCTCCAACTCGCGCAAACTCCGTGCAGGAAAGGGCAAGATGCGCAATCGCCGCTACCGTCAACGTCGTGGCCCTCTTGTCGTTTTCAAGGACGACAACGGCATCGTCCAGGCTTTCCGTAACTTGCCTGGTGTCGAACTCGTCAACGTCCAAAGGTTGAACCTTCTCCAACTCGCTCCTGGTGGACACATTGGCCGCTTCGTCATCTGGACAGAGGGCGCCTTCAGCCTCCTTGATGAGGTGTTCGGCACCTTCGACAAAGCCTCCTCGTACAAGAAGGACTACCTGTATGTCTCGTATGCAGTGCCTTATTGCTAGACTGATTTGTTGCGTATAGCCTTCCCACCGCTAAGATCTCTAACCCCGACGTTACTCGTCTCATCAACAGCACTGAGATTCAATCTGTTGTTCGTCCTGCGGGCCCAAGGGTCCAGAAGCGCCCATGGACGCAGAAGAAGAACCCTCTCGTCAACAAGGGCGTTCTCTTCCGCATGAACCCTTACGCCAAGACCCTCCGCAGACAAGAGTTGCGTACGTATCTTATCTACCTTTCATTTAATTAAATTGATCACTCACGTATTACGTTGATGTGTTATAGTCAAGCAGGAGCGTGTCAAGGCACAAAAAGACAAGAAAGGAAAGAAGGCCAAGGGCTCCTCTGCTGGAGAGGCTTTCCTCAACACGTTGTTCGCTCCTTGAGTGTATTGAAGTTATGGTTACCTACATCTACGTCGATTGTCCTCGCATGCCCTTATGCATTCATGGAGACTTTACTTTGCCAGTACTTCTGATCAATTTCAGATCTCGTTACACTCCATTCCCGCTTAGTCAAAGTGCGTCCAACGGAGTTATGTTTTAGCCACATCATTCCTGTCAAAAGTGGCCGCGTTTTTAGACCGTTTGGCCTGACAACGCCTGACAGTTTTTCCCCCTTGGGCAGCTGAATTCAATTCGCTTACCCTGCAGGAGTGTGGAGCTTACGTCTTTGATGAATTTCAAACATGATTGGTACAATACCCGTTTCAATCAAGCTTCAACTGAAAAAAAAATTGGTGAGTAATGTGCGCCATATTATCTTGAGTTTACCTCCCACGGACCTAGGTAAATTTTTGCAAATGAGCTGTCACAACGCCCGCTACATGCGTCAACATTTCAATCATGTCCCATCGTGTCGAGCTCTTGGGACGCCTTTTTCTTGGAGCAACATTGCAAGTTCAACCACTTAGGCTATGGTAAGCACTACCACTGTACTCCACACGATCATACACATCGATAATCTGCAGTGACAATCAGTGACAAGCGTGGAAGTCCCTTCTGGCTTGTTCAGAGCTTTTCAGATCAGAGCGGAACCACAAAATTCATCGGACGAGTGCTTCATTTTTGCATTTATTTCCACATGGTCGAAGTCCAGAACATGATGCATGATGGGTTGAGAGGTTCGCCGCCGCAATGGTGACTTTTGTTGCGAAGCGCGTGATTTTCTACCTTGAGCTTCTCGCAGTGACTCCAGCGCGAGAGGTGCCATGACTATGATGGGCACCGCCTCAGAGGACATATTGTGCGTATATATGATCCTTCAAAATTCATAAGGAGAATCCTACAACCCTCCCTCACCTAGTCAGCCATGCCAACCCCAGTGTTGGCCGACTCCATTATTGGTGAGACTGCATTGATACACTCTACAGACCACGGTACAATATCTCCTTGTTCATCTGCATATACGATATTTTGGGACTAATTCGAGCATTGTGAGCACCAAGCGTCTAACTAGTATGATCGCTCCTCATCGTCTTTTAGCGTATCGTAAGGAAGTTTCTTATGACAAAGGTGATCTCTGATCCACTTTCATGTCTCCGAATCTACCGTAAGAGATCATTGATGAGATGTTCTTGGTGTGCCAAGTTGCTCAGATCACTCATAGCTCTCGTCCTCGTGCAGTGTGGCGCAAGCCTCGGGCATTATTTGTTGTGAATGTGGCGTTGATAATTCTGGATGTGGCGCTGTGTCAGGGTACGCAACTTGAAATTTGTTGATGCATCTATTAACGACATTCCGAGCTGTCATCGCTCTCTGTGTTTGGTGCCTTTTCGTGAGGAACAGGTAAATTGACTGTGTCACTATACATCGTATCCATACTAAGGGTTGACTATGGGTTTATAGATAATTCTCTCTTCGATCTTTTTCAAGGGAATGGTGCACCCGAGTTTTACCAAGAGCTCGACGATTTTTGCCCTCGTGACAGCGCGCTAGGTGTGTGATGAGTGACCAATTTCAAAGACGCTCTTTGCTTCCAAAAGGTTTTCTCAGAGCACGGCATTGATCGTACAGCTACTCGCATAAAACACTCACTATATGCATTCTCAGGTGATTGATCAGGTATCCATGCGCAACGGGAAGCATTCAAGTTCAATATCGGCTTTCATACTTGTCATGCTATCACTCAGGATCGCTACTGCGCACAATGATCATCCTTTCATTGACCAACCTTTTGTGGCTGGATATGAATATTGTAAATCTGTTTCTTGTTCTACGCAGCAACTTGTGATTCTCTAGGTTTACTGCATGGGTTTATAAGGCGGGTAGGTTGCTTTCATAGCTCACTTATGAATGAAATCATGAAACCAATCATTTACTCAACGTCGTCGTCAGTGCGACCATCGTGTTTGTCTGCCATGCGTTACTCCTCAACATTCGATCTACATCTGGGGCGCTTCACAGCGCGGCTCCTCAATCACGCAGAACTCAGTCGTGTCCAGAAGACCATGGGAAACAGTGAAGACGAGATTTCGAGCTAGGCGGTTCTAGCGACACAGAACTCCCCATGACTCCGAATCCTTCTCACACCCTGGCTTCTTCGAATGGCTGCAACTTCAATGGTTTAGACACTCCTACAAGTGAGACTCATCGAGATTGATCGCTATGTCTTGGCCACTGATGTGACAGAGTCAGGGTTAGTGATCAACATGCTGTTTCAACCATACCCTTTTAGTATACACTGCATCGATGATTTTAATAAAAATAGGGTCTACTGGGTTTACTTGATTCCGGTGATTTGAGCATTACACACGAGATAGAAGTTGTTGCGGGAGAGAGTAAGAGCAAGCGTCCATGGTGACATGCGAATCTGAGGGTGTGCTGTTGATGTTGTGTTCTAGGTGCATCACGACAAGGTATCTGGACAAATTTGGACACATGAACTTTTGAAAAGGCCGTGTACGTTGATGAAAATGATTGCACGCTATATATAATTCTTTATCCTTTTCGAGCACTTCAACGTGTATTAGGTTACCACAAGGGTCATCAGCTTCGCCTCTGCATGGTCATCTGCTATATAGAGTTGGTCCCCATTAACTCCTCGATGCGACTCCCCGGTACTTTCTGTAGACATTCCAGGACCCATCTGTAACTCGCCATGTCCACAGATTGGCGAATGCAGAAGTCTGCGAGCGCTGCCTCCACGCATTTAGCCGTGGCATCATTCACCCTAGTTGTGTACGATCATATTATCACGTTTTCTCAAGAGGTATCGTTACCTCCATCATCAATAGTGACCTCACGCTGATCTACGACCAACCACTCTCAACTCACTGTTCTAGGTGACCTTCTTCTGGTCTGGGCCATGGACAACTTCAAGAATACTATACCTTAGTGTAATGCCGTCGATGAATTGTATTCTGCTGCCGGTGCTCAATCGTGGATTTAATAGATCCGATACTTGGCTTTAACACAAATGTCGTGCGTGTTTGATGCCATCTCATAACACCGCATTGTTGATGACCATTGATTAGTCTCATATTCTATGGTCCGTTGGTGAGAATATACGTGACATGGCTCTGACGATTCAGACGAATAGGAAGCATCGTGACTCCCAATCCTACCGTGAGCACTTCTTCAGTCGTATCGTCGTTCGGCGCCTCACGTATAGCTTTCCACAGGAGTGAGTCATGCGTGACAAGGACCTAACAAACCAGTTCACGCAGAAAATAGTGTACAATGGCTTTTTATTACAAATTTCGTCCTTACATTCCTAATCATGGAACTCTGCCAATGTTCGTCTTGGTCTATTTGTTGATCACACCGAATTAACCGATGTGCGCAGGTGTAGTAACATTGCGGGTATGGCATCTATTTCACCGAAGTCGCTTCATCAGAGGGCTGGCGGTTACTGTTCTGATCGCTTCTGCGACAGCAGTTGTAACCGCTGGCGTCGCTGCGTTTAGGCATATTCAGGCGGCCGTGTACGGACTATACAACCCGTTGAACTTAGAGGAGAACCCTGCAACATTATTTGTGATGTACCTGCCAGCCTTGGCTGTCCATACGACCATGATATCATTAACGATATATCGTTTCGGCATTACCCCAACAACCTTGCCGAGACGCGGAATTGTCCACCGATTCTTAAAAGAGTAGGTCACCCTTGTCGGTCGGTCATAGGCTCTAGTTCGAAAGCTAACATTTGCTCAAGAGGAATGTTTATGTATGTATTTGCAGCCGGTGAATACATCTCGATTCTTCTCGGTTTGCACACGCTGAGAAAAATTACAGGAACGCTACTGTACGAAATTGTCGCTCTTTCTCTGACTCGACCAGGGGACATGCCTGTAAGTTACATGACCATAGTTACGTGGCTGGTTGAAATCTGAAATCGTTGCCAGGTCTACTATTCAGCTCTAGGGGGAGAGTAAGGCCACTTCATCCTCCGTTGTTTACCGGAGCTCACGAGCAACCCCTACTTCCCAGGATAGCAGTAGCAGCCACAGTCATCTCCGTCTGTCGCGCGATGCTAAGCATCGGGTCATTGGCTGCAACTTGCCACGTTGATCCAGCATGGTTACTCAATCATGCTGAACTCAGTCGCGTCCACTGGAGGAGAGGGACCAGTGAAGGAGAAATTGTCGTTGAAGTCGACGAGATGGATGTGGTTCTTCCCTGCAGATCGCTACCGTCAACTTCTGTGGAAATGGAGTATTTACCAAAGGTTTAAAGACGATTCTAGATGTCTTAACAACCACGACTTTTACTCCATATGTAATAACTCAACTAATAGGCACATCAATTTGCCTTGCGAAGTCTCATCTACTGAGTAGGTGGGCAGTAGTGCTGTATGGGATAGTGTATAAAACAGTTCTATACGAAACAAAATTGTAGTTGTTCATGCAGGTGCTGTCGAGTATGAATGAAAATGTGTCCCGAAATCCCCATTCTTCGCAGCTACAATATCTCCAGCGTCCTGATCAGTCATGATATCAACAGAAACTATGTATTCGGCTTGTGTTGTCCAAAGCAATTCTCTTATACTCTTCGACGCACTGCTGTGCTAGCAGAAGTCTGTCGGAGGCGAACGAGCACCTTCAATTCATGAGTAACTGACCCGTTGTCTCCAGCCGACTGGATGGTGTGTTAGAGACAGGCTCAGGCCAATCATCTACGCCCTAATAGTATGTCTCGTCCGTGAAGTGCCACAACACGTCGTAGCGTAGAGACCGATGTCTACATTTCATCTTCAGATAAATATGGCAGTATGCATGACAGAGCTATGTATGAAATGTCGGCTCGCAGACAAATATTGAGTTGGATGATTGCCCCACCCAGTCAAGAATAAGCTATAATTTCCTGCAAGAGACGTCCGAACGCATTGTCTTTTCTTTTCGTTCCAGGAAGGTCGAATCGAAGATGCCAAACAAGGAGTATCTTCCTCTCATTGATTAACGCCGATCGGAGTATCTCTCAGACACCTCTCGTCATCGAACGGAAGTCGGCGTTGTTGCATCTTCTAACTCCTGTATGACACTGACAGACTCCTTGTGGTTCTCCAATTTTCCTGCTAGAAGAAAACAATTTTAGGAGCGAGGAATTCCTGAATAGTCCATTCTCGGGAGTTCCAAACACTGTTTACGAGCGTGCTAGACTGAGAAGGAATTCGGGACATCCGATAGGCAATGGTGAATGCTGATTAGCGGTACCAGACAGACGTGGAGTTGACCGATTGCCGGAGCTCAACATTGTTACCCTGGTCGATGCCGTATGTGTCGTTCCATGCCCAGCAATGCCCTGCACCGCGAGCGATTTCGCATAACTTCTGCAATTTTACAACTCTTCAAAATTAGTCGTCTTCAATCAGGCACGTGTGTTATTTTGGGCCCATGTCGCGTTTGTGTGTCAGGAGTATCATCCAACTTAGAGAGCATGGTTTTGAAGGCCTCGGTTGCTTCATCATAGCGTCGTGCTCCGTGAGGTGCTGCATGCCTCAATTCATATCCAGAATGAAACAAAGGGTTGGGCTAAATGACCTACGAACATCATTTAATTGTGAAAACAATAATGAGTATCGTCCACACCTTTTCGGCACCGAAAATGGCCTCCGGGAAGAGATTTTGCTCAAAGTTTACCTCACTGTGGTATGCAAAGCTATATGAGGAATCCATCCTCTAGATACTGTGAAAGTAGTATTCGCGATTGACCAGAGCCGAACCGTCCCATCATAGTCACCACCCACGAGCAGTTTTCTGTTGGGAGAAATGGTGATCTCGGAGGTGACTCCGGCGGTGTGTTTGAGTGGCTTTGTGCTCCACAATCGTACAGCCTGGTCGTCCGAGGAACGAAGGAGCCATCAAAAAAGATGACGAGCAAGAGGTGTAACCAGTGCAAGTTTTGCCAATCTGACGGGTTCCAGAGCTTAGCTACTACCAGTATCAGTAGCATCCCAAGTCACATCGTGCAGTGACATGATGCGCCCTAGTAATAATAACTTGAATGCCGTGGGAATTCCTGCGAATGACGGCTCAAACCCTCCTGGACTACTACTTACCACCGATTACATGTCTCAAATCCTATTGACTGGGTCAAGGAAGATTGATACCTTTTAATGGCAAGGCGAGAATCCAAATCCGTGGGTACCCTTTTTCTAACAGACAGTCACTACTCGCATCAATGATTCAAGAAATCTTTTTCGAGTGCTTTGTTTCAGTTGATGAACGTAACATCCACATAGTGACAACCGGGCGCTTCTCAGCATAGCCTGAATAAACCATAATATCAAATGTGAGAGATGCAAGCCATGTGCGTTGATGATGGGCTTCGCCTCCTGTTCATTACGCGTCACAGCCTGAGCAAATATATGGTATATAACATAGTCCACCTTCCTCGATGTGACTGACCAGAGAGTGCTCTGTGTTCTCGGTACTAGCAGGTCCATCCGTGATTTGCCATGTCCCCACAAACAGTGTCGGCGTACTCTGCCTCTACGGGATTGGCTCTGACATCTTTCACCCTTATAGTGTACGACCATGCTATCACGTTGGATCAAGAGGTATATTTGCTTCCACAATCGATGACGATACAACACTGATACACCGCCATCATTTTTTTAGATAACTTTCTTCTGGTCTGGTTCATGGTCAGCGTCAAGAGCACTATATCTCAGCGTAATGTCATCAATGATTTCTTACCTTCAATTAGTAATGTTATATCCAACAGATACGATACTTGGCTCTGATACAAGCTTGGTACGTTTTGACTGCATCCAATCAGAAGCGCATTAGCTAACAAGGTTGCTTAGCCTTACTCTTTATGGTTCGTTATAGTAAATTATCCTTGTCACGGTTCTGGTGAATAATGGACATATAGGAATAGCAGGACCGGCCGAGACTTTCAGTTCTGCGGTGGGTACTTCTCAAGTTGCGCGTATTATTGTTTGGCGTCTTACCTATAGCTCTTCAGGAGTGAGCTATTATACATCATGAATGCCTTACAGACCAGCTCATTTTGAAACAGAAAAAACCTGATATTCATTGCGGGCTACGTTATTTCATTCCTGGTCTTGATACTCTGTCAATGTTTGTCTTTGGCGCATCCGTCGATCCAAATGAATTGACTTGTGTGCACAGGTGTCGTGACATTGCGAGTGTGGCATCTATTCTTCCGGAGTTGCCTTATTAGATGGCTGGCGGTCACCGTTTTCGTCATTTGCGCGGCAGGAACTGTAATAGTTGGCAGCGTCGAGTTTGACACCATCAAGAGTGCCCTGAATGTAATGTTGACCGCTGAGATCCCGACGCAGAGCCCTCCATTTGTGTTTTCCATGTACCTGCCATCCCTGGTCGTCCATACGGTCATGCTCTTACTGACGATGTATCGCTTTCGCGTCAGCCCAAAAGTGTTGCAGCAACGTGGCATTGTACACCGATTCGTAAAAGAGTAGGCCCGATTAACGGTTGCAGTTTCTACTACGAAAGCTGACATTTTCTTAGAGGGATATTGATGTATACGTTTGCGGCCGGTGAATACACCTTCATTCTTCTCCAGCATAATCTGAAAGTAAATCACAGGATCACTGCTATACGAAATTATCGGTCTTTCTATGACTGAACCGAAAGAAATAACTGTAAGTTTTGTGACCTTAGTTGATCACATTACCATTTACAATCGTTGCCAGGTATACTATCCAGCTTTGAGGGAAGGGTAAGTTTTACTGAACGTCATGGTATTCGTGAAAGCTCATAGAAACATCTATTTCGCAGAATAGCAGTGGCAACTACAGCCGTCTCCGTCTGTCGTGCAATGCTAAGCGTCAGATCATTGGCTGCAACTTACCATGTCGATCCGGCATGGTTACTCAACTATGCAGAACTGAGTCATGTTCAATGGAGGACAGGAGCCAATGAAGGTGAAATTTTTGTCGAAGCGAGTGACATGGACGCGGTTCTCCCTTTCAAATTGCTGGGGATGTCTGTCGGGAGAACAGGAGGTGAAGGAGCAGTGTAAAAAATGATTTCATGTGTATGTTTTGAACATGATCCCCTTGAATAATGCATTTTTATTGAAATAGAACTAATTGTCCCAGCAAGGACTATGGAAGCTCGTGCTATGTTACTAAGCTCAAATTACTACTTACGCTAGCACCTGTGTCCATGTATTTGTTTGTGTTGACTAGCTCATACAAAGTGCGATGAATAAAATTGATTTTACACCACTCACCCGGTAGTCTGGAATAATTTCAATGATTCAACTGCACTTGTCGCGTCAGCGTGCATAGCACTCACAAAATATTATACCGACTAGGTCATGGAAGAGCTCCGATACCTTTCAATGGCAACGCGAAAGTCCAAATCCGTGGGTACTCTTTTTCTGACAGAAAGTCGCTACCATCAATGATTCAGGGAATCTTTTTCATGTGCTTTGTTTTAGTTGATAAGCATCTACATAGTGACGACCGGACGCTTCCCAGCACAGCCTCAATACTCCAAATAGACGATGATATCAAATGGAGACACAGGCCATTCCAGTCCATGATGGGCTTCGCCTCCTGTTCATCATGCTACAGCATGAGTAAATTTATGATATATAACATAGTCTACCTTCTTCGACGCGACTAACCAGAGAGTGCTTTGAGCTCCGGGTACTTGCAGTTCCATTCGTGATTTGCCATGTCCACACGAGCACAGTCGGCGTACTTTGCCTCTACAAGATTGGTTCTGACGTCTTGTGCCCTCATAGTGTACGACCACGCTATCACGTTGGATCAAGAGGCATATTCGCTTCCACAATCGATGACGATACAACACTGATCCACCGCCGTCGTTTGTTTTAGATATCTTTCTTCTGGTCTGGTTCATGGTCAGCATCAAGAACACTATACCTCAGTGTAATGTCATCGATTATTTCTTACCTTCAATCAGTAATCTTAGATTCTACAGATACGATACTTGGCTCTGATACAAGCTTGGTGCGTTTTGACTACATGCAATCAAAAACTCATCAGCTAACAACATTGCTTAGCCTTTCTCTGTACGGTTCGTTATAGTACACACTAATTGTTATGGTTCTGCTAATTGATAGACACATAGGAATGGCAGGACCGGTCAACACTCTCAGTTCTGCGGTGGGTACTTCTCAAGTTACGCGTATCATTGTTTGTGATCTTACTTATAGCTTTCCAGGGGTGAGCTATTATCATACACCATAAATGCCTTACAGATCAGCTCATTTTGAAATAGAACAAACCTGTTCTTCATTACGGGCTACGTCCTTTCATTCCTGGTCTTGATACTCTGTCAATGTTTGTCTTTGGAGCATTCGTCGATTCAAACGAATTGACTGATATGCACAGATGTCGTGACATTGCGAGTGTGGCATCTATTCTTCCGGAGTTGCCTCATTAGATGGCTGGCGGTCACTGTTTTTGTCATTTGCGCGGCAGGAACTGTAATAATGGGCGGGGTTGAGTTTAATGCCATTAAGAGTGTCCTGTATGCACCGCCAGTTGATGAGATCCTGACACAGAGCCCTCCATTTGTGTTCTCCATGTACCTGCCATCCCTGGTCGTCCATACGGCCATGCTCTTACTGACGATGTACCGCTTTCGCGTCAGCCCAAAAGTGTTGCAGCAACATGGCATTATACACCGATTCGTGAAAGAGTAGGTCCAGTCATCGGCTACAGTTCCTACTACGAAAGCTAACGTTTTCTTAGAGGGATAATCATGTATACATTTGCGGCAGGTGAATACGTTTCGATTCTTCTCCAACAGAATTCAAAACTTAATCACAGGATCACTACTGTACGAAGTTATCGGTCTTTCTATGACTGAACCGAAGGATATATCTGTAAGTTTTATGACCTTAGTTCACATTTCCCACTCAAAATTGTTGTCAGGTATATTATCCGGCTTTTATGGGAGGGTAAGTTTTACTAAACGACATGGCATTCATGAAAGCTCATAGACACATCTATTTCCAAGAATAGCAGTAGCAACTACAGCTGTTTCCGTCTGTCGTGCAATGCTAAGCGTCAGGTCATTGGCTGCAACTTATCATGTCGATCCGGCATGGTTGCTCAACTATGCAGAACTCAGTCGCGTTCAATGGAGGACAGGAGCCAATGAAGGGGAAATCTTCGTTGAAGCAAGCGACATGGACGCACATCCCCCTTTCAATTCGCTGGGGGCACTTGCTGGGAGAACAGAAGGCGAAGGAGCTGTGTAAAAACTAGTTTCATTTGTTTGTTTCGAACATGATCCCCTGGACTCATCGTTTCAGCAAGTACCCGGACGTTCTATCTCGATATCACGTTTGTGCTCAAAATAAGATAGTTTGGTTGATGATCATCCCTCTCGTACTTGCAAGATCTTTAAGTGATAGTGCACAGAATACAAAGTGAGTGGCGATATAAGTCATCATAAAACGAGAGAATAAAAGAAACGGGGTTGAACGATCCTATGAGAACTAATGGCTGTTTCATAATCAACCACCTCTCTCAAACTTAGCCCAAACTACGAAGAATAATTTCTGGTATAAGTAAGTACGGTCACCGGTCAAGTTCTGCTTCTCCCAGGTGTTGAAAATGTACTGTTCCGCTCTGATGATCAAAGCTAACGTTTGGATACCAGACAATTCGGCCCATCATCGTAGGTTTTACGCTGGCTACTATGTAAGCAGAGTAATGGACAGACTGAGTCTTCACTGGCAGCGACGACGGTGGGGACAAAAGAGACGCATCTTCGGTGAAGATGTGACACTAGTATGGGTTCAGATAATATGAAGAGCGAAAGTAGGAGGGCGCCTTGCCTTTACGTGCTGAATACTGTTATGTATTGAAGAGAACTCAGTCCACCTGAAATCCCTGATATGCCCGCAATTCCAGCCAATGGCCAGCTACCTTGTGAAGTAAGGTCTATTGACATTTTGACGTGAAACAAGATATCACCTACCGGAGCAAGGTCAAGACCATGTATATCATCGCCACCTGATAAGATCTATCTTGTGAAGCAGTGTTGACCGGCGAAAATCCGGTGTGAAACAAGATATCTCCTTGCGACACTGACTCGCAATAAAGGCTGATAAGCTCTAAGTTCAGCTCGTTGTTTGGAGTAGGGACCACATGGTAAGTGCAACAAATCTATATGATGGTGATGTAGCAGTCTATCGGGGAGTACTGGTAGCTATTGTGTCGCTGTCGTGACGCGCCAGTGCAAGTGCCGCGCTTCATGGGCACAATTTCTTCTTCAGCTGGTATTCAAATTTGAGGCAGAGTGCACAAGTGACGCCAAGTGGGACAAGAGCCGTCGCATATGTGAAGGCCGAGTAGTCTGCACAGAGGCTGGAAGATTGACTATATTAATCTGCTAGCTGTTCTAGTTCTCGAAGATGTCAGTCAAGCGGCGCAGCTGAGCAGTCATAGCAGGGATGACTCGGAGGTCCTCGACACCCACTGGCTGCGGTTACCAAGGGCGCCACCGCCACCGCCGATGCGGATGATATGCGTTGCAACCCAAGTTTCAGAATGGAGTTCATCAGTACGTATGCCCAGCATGGACGACTACAGCGTACGACGATCTAATTCTGTAAGAACGAAAGGAGACGCTATTAGACGAGAATGAAAGTATAACCAAGTTAGATCAAACTTTAAAGTCCCGAGTTTTGACGCGCAGGGTACGTGGCACTGACACGGCATACGGTGGTAGGTGTGACGGGACGCTGATGACTGGACTGTGTAGTACCTTAGGCTCGTGACCAGCCTGGCGTATATGATATACTACCACGGATGCTCAAGTGGTGTAGCCAGGCGGTCGATCTCAGACTCGGAGTGGCGTGGCGTGGCGGAGCGAGGAGTTTGAAATTTGATAGGTGCCGGTCGTGCTGCCAGAGGTACTAGTTACGATCATATACTTACGGTTTCGACATGCTCATTGCTGATATTTTTTCTCAGCTCGCACTGTCTGCATAGTTGACAGAAGAATGCGACGTAGCAATGGAATGGTTTCTTGTAATGGCTCTGTCAACGCTGTATCGAGAGTCGGGGATGACATTTTAGCAAGGCGAGAGTCTAATTACCCCATGAGTGTCTTTTTTTGATACAAAGATAGCTGCCGTTGATGTTTCAAAGAAATATGTTTCGTGTGCTTTGTTTCAGTTAATGAACATCCACATAGCCATGGTGATGACCAGAAGCCGCTTGCCAACAAAGAACACCTGTGAGCACACTTTGAATAAAATTTGATGCAAGATATTATGTTATCCCTTTTCTTTCCTTTTTGAACAGGGCTAAACATATATGTAGTATGAGATGACAGGTCATAATGATGGGCTTCGCCTCCTGTTGATCACGCATCACAGCCTGAGGACATATAATAAAGTCTGTCTTCCTTGATGCGACAAGTCATCAAAGTGTATCCTCAGTTCTGGGCGTCAGCGCGCCCATCTGTGATTCACCATGTCCATACAGTCGGTATATGTTGCCTCTACGGAAATAATTCTGGTATCCTTCGTCCTTGTAGTGTACGACCATGCTATCACGTTAGATCAAGAGGTATGTTCGCTTTCACAATCGATGTTCATATAACACTGAATCACTGCGGTCGTCTGTTCTAGATAACTTACTTCTGGTCTGGTTCATGGTCAGCAGCACGAACACTATATCTCAGTGTAATGCCATCAATTATCTCTATTGCCTTCGATTAGTAATCTTTAGTTTGACAGATCCGATACTTGGCTCTGATACGGGCTTGGTGCGTTTTGACTCCATGCAATCAAAACCGCATTAGTTGACATCATTGGCTAGTTTTTCTCTTTATGGTCTGTTCTAGTAAACATCATGTCTTTGTCACGGTTTCGTTGAATACTTGACATATAGGACTAACAGGACAGGTCAAAACTTGCACCTCTGTGGTGAGACTTCTCAAGTTGGGTATATCATCGTTTGGCGTCTTACTTGTAGCTTTCCAGGAGTGAGCTATCATACATTGCGAAAGCCTTGCAGACCAGCTCACTTTTCAAAAGAGGAAACCTGTCCATCATTGCGGATTACTTTCTTACATTGACTGTCGCTGTATTTTGTCAAGGTTCGTATTTGGCGTATCCGTCGATCCAAATGAATTGACTGGAGTGCGCAGCTGTTGTGACGTTACGGGTGTGGCATCTGTTCCTCCATAGTTGCTTCATTAGATGGCTGGCGGTCACTGTTTTCATCATTTGCGCAGTAGGAGCTGTCATAGTTACCAGCGTCGAGTTTGATGCCATGAAAAGAGCCCTGTGTGCATCGTCGATCGCTGAGATCTTCACACAGGGCCCTCTATCTATGTTGTCTGTCTACCTGCCAGCCCTGGTCATCCATACGGTCATGCTCTTACTGACGATGTATCGCTTTCGCATCAGCCCAAAAGCATTGCAACAACGTGGCATCATGCACCGATTCGTCAAAGAGTAGGCCCAATTATCAGTTACAGTTTTTACCACAAAGCTCAAGGTTTTCTCAGAGGGATATTTATGTATACTTTTGCGGCCGGTGAGTATATGTTGATTGTTCCCTAGCAGAACCTGAAACTGAATCATAGGATCGCTACTGTACGAAATCATCTGTCTTTCTATGACTCAACCAAAGGACATATCTGTAAGTTTTATGGCCTTAGCTGCATAACAAATTACCACTCAGAATTGTTAGATATATTATCCATCTTTGATAGGAGGGCAAGTTTTACTAAACGAGATGGTATTCACGGAAGCTCACGAGACAAATCTATCTCCCAGAATAGCAATATCAACTACAACCGTCTCCGTCTGTCGCGCAATGCTAAGCATCAAGTCATTCACCGTAACATATCATGTCGATCCGGCATGGTTGCTCAACCACGCAGAACTCAGTCGTGTTCAATGGAGGAGAGGAGCCAGTGAAGGGGAAATCTTTGTTGAATCGAGCGACGTGGAGGTAGATCCCCGTTCCAAATTACTGGAGGTATCTGCCAGGAGAACAGAAGGCGAAGGAGTTGCGTAAAAATTCAATTTAACTTGTATGTTTTGAACATGATTCGCTGGAATAACACATTCTTGCTGAATCAGAACTCATCGTTCCAGCAAGTACCCGGACAAATCTCGTACGGCATAAGTACGGGTACAGGTCAGGTTCTGCTTTACCGAGGTGTTGAAGATGTTCTGTTAAGCTCTTGCTCAGACACGCACCGATGACTGATTAATTGCTTAGTAATATTAATGTTGCACACGCTCTCATGATTTGATTACCAAACCTTCTGGATATCTACGATGGATATATCACAGCCAAGTTGCTTCAAACGGGGACTGAGAGGTGCGTTGCCCCATAATACGATCATCTTCTTGTAATGGCAGAGATTCTACATGGAAAAGGTCCTAGCAATGAAGAGATTTCTCGAACTTGGAAGTACAGCCTTCTCCGCTCACAGCGTCTATTGCACAAGAGTATAGACGAAAATGCGTCGGAGATCCATATTCTCAGCAGCTACAATATATCCAACATCCTGACGTCCATCATGTTATCAACAGAAGTCATGTCCCTAACTTGCGCAATGATATTGTTATCCGAAGCGATTCTCTTATATTCCCCACCCCACTGCTGCGCTAGCAAAAGTGCGCCAAAGGGCTGTCCGAGGCGAGCGATCAGCCTCAACTCCCGCGTAGTTGGCTCGTTGTTGCCAGGAGACTCGGGCTCCGGCCAATCTTCTACGCTCTGCGTCTCGTCTGCAAAGTGAATCAGCCCGAGATCATACCGATTCCACGGACGGACGAGCAGGAATGTCTGCCGAGTACGCCTTGCAGGCGAGAATTGAGCAAGCCTGTCTTCCGTTGTGACCAGCAGGTCTTTTAGCCCATCTGCCTTGACTTCATATGTGAAACATTTGTCCACGTCTTCACCAGTACTCCGCCTGACTTCGGTAAGAGGAAATGCGATGCAAGGCAATTGCAGTCTGGCATTAGCAAAACGAGGAACGCCGAGATTCTCAAGGAGGGTATAGAGTTTCGAAGCCGACCTCACAGCCACAATATTGTTTCGCAGTGTGGAGACTGACGTCTGCATCTCGTCTTCGGATAAAGCTGGTAGTGTACAGGACGGAGCCTTGTATGAGGAAATGTCGGCTGGCAGGCAACTGTTGAAGTTGGACGATTGTCCCACCCAGTCCAAGGCTGCGATATCGCACGAATGGGCTATGATCTCTTGTAGGAGACGTCCGAGCGCGTTCTGTCTTTTCTCTCCGTAGATTACAGGAAGGTGGACGCCGAATATTCCAAACAACGAATACGCGATGTCTTCCTGCAATGTGGTGACACGCGTTGACGCCCATCGGAGTTTCTCTCGGGCATCTCTCGTCCCCGGACGAAAGTCAACGAGTGCCCGCGCATTTATGCCGGTCGAACTCTCTAACTCCCTCATGATACAGACAGACTGTTTGTGGTTGCATGAGCGGTCGCTGAGATATAGAGTCCAATCTGCTTGGTAGAAGAGAACAATTTTAGGAGCAAGGAACTCCTGAACAGTCCATCCTCGTGTATTCCATGTGCTGTTTGCGAGCGCACCAGACTCTGACGAAGGAGGAACATCCGATAGGTAGACGATAGTGAGCGCTGAGTGGTGATACCAAACGAACATGGAGTTGACTGATTGCTGAACTTCAACGTTGTTGTTCTGGTCGATGCAGCATGTGTCGCTCCACGCCCAACGATGTCCCGCATTGCGAGCGACTTCACAGAACTTCTGCAACTTCATCATGGTTCCTACCGGATCCAATTCATATATGACCTTGTCCTGAATGTCGTGCAGCAACGGCTCCTTCCTTTCCCACCTATGGGACAACATAACCCAACTGAAGTACTTTGCAACCGCTACTTTGATGGGCTCCGTTTGGAGGGGGGCACGTATGCCCAATAGATGAAAAAGCTCGTTGTACTCTGTGCTCTCCACGAATGCGTTGATCTGTGCATCCCGATTGCACAAACGCCCAGTAGAGGTGTCGATTAGACGAAGTGGAGCATTTTCCAGTTGAGCTTGAATAGCTCGTAGAACAGCATCATCTACTTCAGATGGATTGACATATTGCTCGCATAGTTCTGCAAAGAATGTAAGTCATTTTCAAGTCAGCGCTTGAGTTGTTGGGGCTCACGTTGTATCTGTGGGTCAGATGCGTCATGCAACTTGGAGAACATGATTGTGAAAGCCTTAAATGCATCATCATAGTGCTGTGCGCCATGAAGCACTGCGTACTTCAATTCGTACCCGAGATAAGATGAAGGGTGGAGCTCAATGACCTACAAACATCATTACAACTATTGACACAACGATAGATATCGTCCGCACCTTTTCTGCGTCCGCAAGGGCCTCCGCATAGAGCCTTTGTCTCAACTTCGCCTGGCTGCGATGCGCAAGGTATGAAAAATTCGTCCCTAATGCTGCAGAAAGTGCGTTTTCGATCGACCAGAGATGAACATTTCCACAACTGTCTCCACTCGCGAGCAGTTCTCCACTGGAAGAAATTGCAACGCAGGAAACCCGTGTGGTATGTTCGAGTGCTTGTCCTATCTGCTGGTGTGACTGTGTGCTCCACAGGCGCACAGTCTTATCAAACGAGGTAGTGGCAATGAAAAGGCCATCAGAAGAAATAGTAAGCGACGTGATGTGGGAAGTGTGACCGGTGCAAGGTTGACCGATTTGTGTTCCATTCAAGGAGTCCCAAAACCTGATCGTTTTGTCATTATGTGATGCAACTGAGACAAGTTGCTGGCCGTCGGGCGACCACACAACGCTTTTAAGCCGATCCCGATCGTAGTGAGCGTTGATCTCAAGGAGAAGCTCGGTGTTATCGGTGCGCCAAACCCGAATGGCACCTTGCGCTCCGCCAGATGCTAACTTTAGCCCATCCGGACTGAAGGCGACACACCACACTTGGTCCCAACTCTCGAGTGTTGAGAGGATAGCGCCTGTCTCTGCATCCCATATAATTACTACCCCGTCCCATGAACCGCTTGCAAGTCTCTTTCCATCGGGGGAAAAGCACACCGAGGACACCTGGCCTGTATGTTTCACCAGTTTGAATAGTATTTGCTCTTTCTCGACGTCCCAGATGATGATGGCTCCATTTCCTCCACCGCTCGCAATTCTTCTGTCGTCTGGTGATACAGCGACTGACAACACGAAGTCATTGTGTCCCTCGAATGGTCCTCCCACAAATGCTCTTTTCTCCACGTCCCAGATCCGCAGGGTTTTATCCACTGAAGATGTGACGATCCGTCGACCGTCTTTGAAGAACACGACTGCCGTCACTGACATGGTGTGGACTTGTACTGTTTGTGTTAGCGCTGGCTTCGAGCGCCTTCTTGCAGTAAGATATGCTTTTTTTGCTACATCGAGCAATCCTGACATGTCGCTAAACAGGAAGACGGTAGCGTTGGAAGTTGACGAGGAGCGTACTCTGCTGTCGTCGTCGATCTTGAGTGGAGCTGGATTTCTGCCCATAACCCCATTCATATAGGCTCTTTATATATCGTTGGCCCATACCACGTTGATACAACGTGGATCTCATTTCGCTGTTTCCATCAGTGCCTGTAGCGGACAGAATACTTTTCCCTGCTTGCGACTCGACTGTTATCTGGTGATACAGCGACTGGAGCCGTGACCCTGAATGGCCTTCCTATTAATGCACCTTTCTCCAAGTCCCAAATGCGCGCAATGTGGTCCGAACCAGTGACAACCCATCGACTTGTCTTTGAAAAACGCGACGGCCGATACCATCCTGGCATGCCCTGATATCGTCGGCGTCGAACTCTTTACTCTTGAAGATGCGATTCGCCCGCAAGGATTCCACGACCTCCTACTTGAGTAGGGACAGTCGAGCGTCGGGTATTGACTCGGATACTTGAAAACTTCTATGAGAAATGAACCCCTGCAGTATTCGTCGTATATACACCTCATTTACATATTAGCACCCGTACTGGTGTTGAAGCGGATGTGTGTGAGCACTGGCAGACGCACTTGTGAAATATCCATTCGGGATCAACTAGTGAGTATGCTTGTGTGAGTAGCTCAGAGGATGAGCATCATGAGCTGTACCTCTATCTTGCCCTTGTTGCACTACATCGAGGTGCAGAAAATTTTGAAAAATGGGTGCTTGGAAGGTAACTCGCAAGTACTCAAACAGAAGACGATAATGCCACACAATTGTCGTTGAGACTTGACTCGAGTAAATTTGGAGTACTAGTAGACAACGATGTGTGAGAGAATATCCCAAGGATTGTCACACGTGTTCTATTCAGTGACGACCCAGGAATTCAATAACTTCAATTCTGATAATCAAATTCAAGTATGAAAACATCACCATCACATCTCAGAACCAGCCCATCACGCATGCACACTGCCATGTTATCCGTTTCAGCGGCCTTTCACCGATAACTCGAAAGAAATTCGTTAATTAGCCTCTTCCTTGAATTCATCTGGAGTGTGGATGAAATACACATACGATTCCTTCGCTCTATCGAGGTCGACCGCGTTGTCGTGTCCGTCATGCTGACGCATGATTAGATTCAGGCTCAAGCTATTGAAGTTGATATCAATCGATGACACATGATACAGGTCACCTGCTCTAACGTGTTGGACTGGTCTACACGTTGCTTTTCCATCTTCCTGATTGCCGCTGAACTGCATTTACGATATCGAAGCTTAACTTGCAAGCATTATCATGAGCCAGTCCCATGGGACAAAGGAAATCGCAAAGGCCAAATTGGCGCCAGGCTAGAACATCGGGCCAACAGCGCAGATCACCCATGACTATTATTGCTTGCACAGCAACTTTGGATTCATGCAACGTTCAAGCGATGGAGACTGTTTCGCCGGTCCAAATGAGTACCGGCGAGCCGCCGTATCACCGTCATGATAGGCTATGTAGCCTAGTGCGTGATTCACCCCTTGTTTCAACTTGAAATCTTAACTTTACATTTTTAGCTTGCGCTTCGAGTGTGGGATTTATAGGACTCATGTGCTATGTCGAGTGATTTCTGCTGATGGGCCTGTTAGTATATGGTTGATGACAAGGCGAGTGCACTAGTGCATATATGCCAGACTCTTGTTTCTCCTGACACGGTCACTGTATCAGTGATTCTCAAGAGAGTTTGTGTCCTCTGTCTTGGACCTTTGGTTGATGATGATATCGATGCGATGAATATTCGGTGGTGACTCGGCGCAGTGCATCAGACACCAGGGGACTGGTAAGAAAGTCATTTTGACAATATGTCCTTAACTTTTCATTACGACGTAAAGGCCCCGCGATTCACATAGCACACCCCCAAAGACTCATCAATCGATGCTGCCAATGTATGAATCGATGTAAGATTCACGTTATCTTTTCTTTCTCTTTTCTGAGCAGGTCAGACGTGTTTGAGATGCAATGCCACCAACTTCTCCTCCCCTTCATTACGATGGATATGGGGTATATAACTTCCATTCACCCTTCCTCGATGCAAATCAGCACAGGATCTTTGGCACATGAAGGCATCCGATACTCGTCAAGTCTACACACATGCCGTCAGCGAGCATTTCTGCTAGGCGACTGGTTCTGACACCATTCGCTCTTGTGGTACGACCATACCATCATGTTCGCTCAAGAGGTATAGTCGTCTCCGTTCTAATTGATAACAACTTAACCCTGATCTGACGCTGTCATTCTTTTATCACTAGGCCAACTTCTGGTCTGGGTCATGGTCAACTTCAAGAGTCCTATATCTCATGGTAATTCTGCGTTATATAAATTTACATTGTTGACGATTTTACCTTGGGTTTGATAGATCCGATACTTGGCCCTGACACGACTGATTAGTTTCATCTTTTATGGTCAGTCGGCTCGAACATTCTTTGTCGTGCTGTGGCAATTGATTAAATCACAATAACAGGACAGACTTTCAGTCATGTTGCTGCTGTGCATACTTCTCACGCCGCGCGATCGTTTTATCGGGTCTCACTCACAGCTCTTCAGAAGTGAGCTGTTCGACGTGATAAGGCTCCAAAACAGCTTACACGTTGAAATAGATCAAGCTTGTTTTTTTATTGCAAACTAACACGCTTGCATTTGTAGTCATGACACTCTGTCGATGTATGTATTTTCGTGTATCCATCAAATTTACTGAAATTGACCAGCGGGTGCAGGCATAGGAGTTGCTTCATCAGATAGCTGGCGGTCTCTGTTCTTGTCATCTACACGACAGGAACCATGAGAGCTCGAAGCAGACACACCTGTATATACATGTACTTGTGACCCTTGGTCGTCCATTGGACCAAGCTCTTGCTCAAACTGTCGCTTTTACGACTCTAGGTTTCAATCTGCTTTGTCGTCCAATCATAATGTTATCTGAATCCAGACAGGACTTCTGACACTCCAAACGTTCCATGGGAACGTTGATCGATAAACGTACGCTAAACGTTCATTAATGCATTGACCGGTAGAACACTTCACCGGCATCACCATCACACCGAATAGAAGCTTCGGCACAAAACTGACAAAGATATGATGAATGAATAGGATTATCAGGTGATGCATCATCCTACATAGTACAGCTGTACTGCCAAGTGCTATCCATCAGCTTCGCCTCCCGTTCATCACGGTGGGGATATAGTATATAGCACTAATCAGCCTTTCTTGATGCGACCCACAGAGGGCACTGTGAACTCTCAGATCTCAACGTTGTCAACACTCGAGGGCACCCATACTTTGTTATGTCCGCACAATTGCAGTCAGCGGGCATCAATATTGCTGGACAGCATCTGCCTCTTGCCGTTCAAGTTGTATCATCCACTCTTGTGGTGTACGATCATGCTATCACATTCGCTCAAGAAGTACTTTCGTCTTCACGGTCGATGACAGTCTAACCCTGATTCACCGCCATCGTTTATTTTAGGTGACTTTCTTTTGGTCCAGTTCATGGTCACTGTCAAAAATACTGTATTTCATGGTAATGCCGATACGAGTTATATTATTCTTCTCAGTGACTAATTTTAGGTCCGACAGATCCGATATTTGGCTCTTGCGCAAGTTTGGTGCGTTTGACTCCATTTAATAATAATAAATGCACTAGAAATGATAATATCTTTCAGTCTTAATGCTGTGACGACGGTGGGAGTAGCCAAGTTTCACAACGGTCTTGTGAGTTTTTGAGCTGCGCATATCGTCGTTGGGGTCTTACATGCATTGTTCTACAGGGGTGGGCTGTTTCATACTATGACAAGGCAACAGACCAACTTACAGATTGACGTAGGTCTGCTATACTTGAATACACTGTTAGATTAACAGTCATGACTCTATGCCAATGTATGTCCCTTGCATATTGATTGATTCCACTGAATCGACTGGCATACAGGTGTTATAACATTGCGAGTATGGCATCTGTTTCCTCGGAGTCGCTTCATCAGATGGTTGGCAGTCACTATTTTCACCGCTTGCTTGGCAGGAGGTGCAATATTTGACGCCATCAAGTATAATGCAATTAAAAGTACCGTGAACACGAACAATGATGTAATATCGGCACAGTGCCGTACATTTTCATTCATCCTCTACCTGCCAGCCTTGGTTGTCCATACGACTATGTTCTTACTCACGTTGTATCGCTTTCGCATTACCCCCAGAACCTTGCAGCAACACGGGATGATCCACCGATTCGTCCAAGAGTAAGCCCCTATTGATCATAAGTTCTACCATGGAAGTTCATGTTTGCTTAGGGGAATGATCTTGTATTCGTTTGCAGCCGGTGAATATACATCGATTCTCTTCGTTTTGTAGATGCTCAAGCAAATAACAGGATCGCTACTGTACGAAATCGTCAGACTTTCTCTGGTTAAACCAGAGGACATATCCGTAAGTTTTTTTAGCCATAGCTGCACGAAAAATGCGTCACCGTTACCAGAATTATGGTTTAGGTGATATGGGAGAGTAAGTTGTTCCGTCCATGGCAGTTTGCTAAAGTTAACGAGCAACATTTATCATCCAGAATAGCAATGGCAGCTACGGCTGTCTCTATCTGTCGCGCGATGCTAAGCATCCGGTGCTTGGCTGCAACTTACCATGTCGATCCGGCATGGTTGCTCAACCATGCAGAACTCAGTCGTGTCCAATGGAGGAGAGGACAAAATGAAGGAGAAATCTACGTTGAAGTCAACGAGATGGATGTGGTTCTCCCATTCAAATCTGCGGCATCATCTGTTGGGAATATCGGAAGAGAAGATGAGGTGTAAACCCATACCTAACTTATCTAGCACACGATTCCTTTTTTTAATTTATAGATTGCCTATTAACATGATTTCCTTGACCGACACATTGTTGCAGAAAGAGTGCATTACTGAAGAAACAGTCAAAAGGAAACCACATGTGACTGCTCGTGTAAATAGTCCGTTCGGTATAAATAGCTAGACTAGCGATCATATATTCAAGTTGCCTTGCGGAGCCTCGGAGTGATGCTGCACGGAAAGGGTAGCGGGTGACTAAAGAGGTCTTATTAGTGGAGACACAGAGAGGAACGAGGGCGAACACAC
Source organism: Suillus hirtellus (assembly GCA_016695485.1). Taxonomy (NCBI): domain Eukaryota; kingdom Fungi; phylum Basidiomycota; class Agaricomycetes; order Boletales; family Suillaceae; genus Suillus; species Suillus hirtellus. The sequence continues at coordinate 228,015 of MU172311.1, read as the reverse complement.
GTTGCGATACCACTGGACCATCGTGGTTCAAAATCGATGACCTTCCCATCTGCACCAATTCGTTTCGAAAATGTAAACACGGCAAGTAGGGAAGAAATTGCTATCCATAGAGATGCGTCTGCAAAATGTCGGCCAACACAAATCCTACATTATCACAAGGATATTAGATGGCATCTGAAAGAGAGATATCATGACAAACCTTCTCCCAAATCCAAATGCCATATTGACGGTATCGTCATTGAGGTTGCCATCAGCATCCAGGAAGCGCTCGGGCGAGAACTGCGAAGGATTCGGGTATTTCTGTTCATCTTGTGACATTGCCCTATAAAGCAGTTGGCCTCTGGATGATGATCCCTTGGACATGTAGACTCACCACACATTTGGCACAACAACGGTACCTGTTTACGAAGTCAGCAAAAAGCTTCATCAGGAAACATGAAGTTTCGTGCCTTTGGGTATGTAGTATCCCTTGTAAACGTCGCTGTTCACCGACGCATGCGGTACCGCTACACAATTCCGTAAGAAATTGATGGGGGCCTAAAAATCGTACACGCACATAGGGGTAAAATGGGATGCCAACGAAGAGTTTCCCGGAGGATAGCATCGATATATTGCAAGGACGATCTATCTTCGAAGGTTGGCAACCTCGACGCGCCAACGACAGTATCAATTAAAGTGTGGGCTTTCGCTTGTACTTCTGGGAAGAGTACCATAGCAAGGATGAATACTTGCAATACCAAATCTGTCTAAGTAAACATCAGAGCAATGCAAGATAGAATACTCGAAAACTCAATACCGTTTCGGAAGCAGCTGCTCGTACAGTGCTCGTCAATATTATTCCGGCATATTGTATCCGACTGGTACTCACCTCCAAACGCTGTGGCTGCACTTTCTTTGATGGTTGTGATCTCATCAGAAGTATCTTTTCCGCCGATTCGTCTGAGGGCATTTGAAACCATGGATGACTGGGCCTTGCCCTCAGCCTTTCGGAACATGTTAGGTGCAAATATGGAGATATTTGGCAGCATACCGTTCTTTCGAGCACATACTGGAAAGGATCGTGCATCCACTGTCGCAGCCATTCATGTGACTGGACGGCCTTCTTCTTGAGCGACATGCCAGGAAACCATGCTGGTAGTCGTAGAACTACATAAACAGTATTCAGTCGAGCCCAGAAAATACAACTAAAGACTCACGAATTGGGAATGCGTTGAACACGGTAGCTACCTCAGGTCTGAGTTCCTGCACAGCCAACTTCAGTGACTTTCCAATAAACTTCACTAATGGATCGTCGGGTTTTGTTTCATAGTCATATGAAGCCGACATTATCACGGAAGATGAAAATCTAGCAGAGAATTCCGGTATTAATAATACACCGCACCGGCTGATACCAGGAGAAGACTTACACTTGAACATGGTTTAGATATTTCTCTGGTGTATCAAGCATGTCACGAATAAGCTGCTCGGCCTTCCGCCGCTGCATAGGACGATAACATAAAGCTGCCTCTGCCCTGAATGCTTGATGAAATATCCTTCTTTGGTGACGCCAGCGAGCTCCGTATTTCATGAGTATGGTATTGAAATCAAATCCAAAACTATTGAGGACGCTATGTCAAGAGCTACGCTGGGTGGTCAGTTAAATATGGCTCCTACAGAGTGTTCGTTGGAAGGTCCGGCCTGTCAGAGTAGTTGTATGACCGCTTCTCCAAAAGCTCAAGCGCCACTTTCTCGGAGTTGATCACAACAATATGTTGGCCTAAAAGATTCGAGTATACAATTTCGCCTACCATGAGACCATTGAGCGAAATTCAGTGTATCCATATGTTCACGATGTCTCCATGTTATGCACGCACCGTATTGTTTGCCCCATTCCGTGTAAGCTAGCCATGGTGCATTGATGTCGACCCCCCGAATATTACCAATGAGTGGAATAGGCCGCGGTCCCGGCGGCAGCGGAGGCATTTTTCGCTTCTCCATACCACGACGGACCGCACCAACGACAGCGGCACAGATCAAGGCGCCGATGCAGACGTCTCTCCAGTCCAACGACATGAATTCAAGGGATGAAGGAATGGTACGTTTCGGGCACCTCCATTTATATGTATGCTGAAGCAATTTTTTTCACCTGACTCATCCTTCATTAAATTGCGATAGCGTATTAGTATTCGCGTCCAGGGTCGTGCAATACATTAATAATATTTGTGGCGCGCTTCGCGATTGTGATCGGTGTGCTATCGTATAAGCATCGGTCCGAACGTTATACTAGTACTAGTACATTCCGGTGAGCACTACTTACTAGGGGGATTAACATGTCTTGACGACTGGATCATCAGTACAAATGCGCAGGTCTAGGTGTTTACAGGCATGCTGGCCATAATTTGAAGCTTTAAATCTCTTCTCGTACTAGGTTGTTTCCCCAGCATACAGTTAATCAAGTCACGGAGCTCCGAGTCCAGACGTGCATTAAAAGATTGCCAGAAGGTCACCTTGCTCGTGTCTACTACGTGTGTCTCGTGGCACATTCGTATCCTCAAGAAGTGCTTTTTACTGTATCACGAGAAACACGTTTTCTGCATGCACCATCAGCATGTCTATGCTTCTTCCGCAACACCCTTGCAAGTGGACGATGAGGGCTCGTCGGCTCAAGGCTACATCGCTCCTTGTCTTCTTCCCTCTGCCAGAGTGGCCATTCAGGTGGACTTCAGTAGCTGCTTCACCGGCTGTAAACAAACCTACACTCGGTCGTAAACAAACACTTTCGGTATGTCGGGTCCGTTCTTTGGCTAGCTAAATACCAATGTCACGCGTCTAGCTGGTCGAAATGCTTCCCTTTGCCTCATCAGTCTGTATCCTTGGTGCTCTCGTCTGTGGCTCTTTCGCACTACAAAGCTCTCCGACAGTTTCTAGTGCCCCCGATGTCAGCAGCTCGAAAATATACACAAGTGCTATCTCAAGTGTCATAGCTGCGGTGACGCCCATGCTTGCTTTAATATACTTTTGTCCACTCTACCTTCTGTATCGGCATTCAAAGCGGCACCCAAGGTCGATCAATAAGATATCTGGAGCGCGAGTTCAGCAGTATGGCCCACGTTAGTAGTTTATCTTCACCTATTGCTGCCTCGTTGTTGACGCACCTTGACCTTGCATTACCTAGTCGTGTATGTATTCTTGCTGGCTGTTAGCTTGGCAGAGGTGAGAATGATGATCTAACTTTCGTACAGAAACATGCATGACCTCTTTGTTATATCAGGTCGCAGATGCCACTTGGTTGTTGTTGCAATTTCGCTTCAACAACAATGCACCTGATCCCATTACCCGCAGTGGTGTACGCTTTCTCTTGTGCGTTTGTTTTGCGATCTGAGGTAATATGCAATTGAGCATGCAGTCAAATAGGTTTTCAGCCTGTTGGACAACTGTGACCTCAGGCACATACACTTTGTTCTTCCTCGATCCCTTGTGGTCCAGACGCCCAATTGCGTCTATAGGTACACAAGCAGTCTGGGTGCTCGTGACATGGATATTCTGGGTTGCCGGAGCAGGTTTGTTCAACAAGTCGTTCCCTCGCTTGTTCATGAGTGGATCATGCGATGGGGTTGTGTATTGTGGTCAATTGCAAGTGCTCTTTGGTTAGTGAGCTGTTGCATAAGGGATATACGTAAACTGATAGGCAATTTCAGCTCTTGCAGTTGTTCAGATGTGAGTATGTCAAGATCATCTTGGATTGTTAACTGACCACGTTCAATAGCCTCACCTTGACCTTTGGAATGCTTGTGATTACCTGGCTTGTTTGGCAATCGGCTCGCAGTATTCGCCATCCAATGGTTATCCGAGTTGCAGCCGCTATATAGGCACCATAATTCTAGCGAGTAACTTTGAACACCGCCTTCGAGGCCATTTCCGCATTACCGCCATGACTAGTTACGCTCTAGAGTCTCATGAACAATAGTGACTGCTGTATTATTATATGGGGCTCTGGTAGATACGTGACAGTGTGTAGCATATATATCATGTTGTGATTCATTCAATTTGCCACTGGAGCTGGCGCTGGAGCAGTGACGACTATGCTTCCGTTCCGTCTCCGAAATAGCACGATATTGATTGGCCAGTGTAGCAACGGGAAAAACCGGCAACCTTTCGGCTCGATCGGGCTCAAATCATTTTTGAAGCAAAAAAGTTGCCATACCAAAAGTATCCGCTGGTCCACCACCATCTCGCCTTCCAGGCTCTTGTGTATTAATCCTTTTCTCTTTCTTCACCTCATAGACTTTCACAATGCCTTACGCTCCAGGTATGCTCATAGTTTTTACTGCAGGGCGGAGGCTGACTCTCTTTAAGGTGACGCTGGTAAGGGTGCTGCTATCTTCAAGAGAAGTTGTGCTTTGTGCCACACCGCCGGTGCTGGCGAGCCCAACAAGGTTGGCCCTAATTTGCATGGGTGAGTGCATTTGTTACTGCTCTCAACCCTCGCTGAGCGTCTCCCAGTCTTTTCGGTCGCAAGACTGGCTCCGTGGAAGGTTTCTCGTACACGGCGGCCAACGTGAAGAAGGGTGTTATTTGGGGAGAGGACACTCTTTTCGCTTACCTTGAGAACCCCAAAAAGGTTTGTTGCGGGCGCGGATTGCTTCTGTGCATCATCGCAGACTGATGCGCTTTGAATTTTTGCACAGTACATCCCAGGAACCACTATGGCTTTCGTTGGTCTCAAGAAGGAGAAGGACAGGAATGACCTCATTACATACTTGAAGGAAGCGGTACGTCATTTTCCTCAAGAATAGCTGTGAGATCCAATGCCAACGATTTGTTCCCGCTCCAGACCGCCTAATTTTATATCCACCACGGACATCCCATTCATACAGACTACAGATATAGTACGGCTTTGCATCAGGTCTTAGTATACTAGACGGCCACCCTTGTTCGCATCTCCTCACATCCTTTACCCCCCGCTCATACAACGATATACTTTTTTTCTCTTGCTTGTTGGTAGTCGGCGATATGTCAAGTTGCCTACATGCACCACAGGATAAGTGGAGTGATCGACCTATTGGTGATGACATGCAAAGATACATGGTGCGTGACACTATTATGTTCCAGCGCAAGTCCATGTGTTTCTATTGAATGCATGAGGTTGAAAGAAATATATAAATAATTACACATTGTACTTGTCTGGGCGGAAGGTGCTATTCCTCTCATGCATCGTACATAACCATATAGGACGGACGGATGGCATCATTCGTGTAGCATACAAGCTCATCGTAATTCAATGATCCTCCACTCACCACCTCCGCGAGGACCTAGACTAGTTGAGAGCAAGTACAAAAGGCAAGAGGCAGGGCACGTACGGAGTCATAACCAGCTGGAGGTGCGGTCAGTGATGTGTTGTCTTGGGTCATCTTGTGACCTTTGCCAACAACCACTTTGTTTAGCAATATTGCCTTCAACATCGATGGATTAACATTCGTGGAGTAGTCGTTCGATTTCGATGACGTCGACGAAGTGTAGATGCCGTGACCAAACCTGACATACGCGTCAAGATACCATGATTGGTTAGTTACAAAGGGTCACATACCGGCCCCAGCCAGTCTTCTTGCCAAAGAGATTCAGGTTGTAAGACGTCTTGAGAATGCAGCACAGAGAACATGTCTGAGATGGGCACAACGTGCAGTTGCCATTATCGCCCAGATTGCATTCCCTGGTCGTTCCGTGCCAGCGACGGTTCTCGTTCCCTGCCGAACGCCCAGCTGCAACAAAGTTGCCGCGACTCTCGACAGCAGCACTGGTCCGTGTCAGCCAAAACACCAGCATCTACGTGAACGAAGACTGACCGATATGCCTCGTATTTAGCAATGGAGGCTGGCGATGAGATCACTTTGTGCACCCTCCGAACTGTCGGGCATGGAGTCTGATGTCTCCACGATGCCTTAAATTGGTCAGCGACTACAGCACATAAACGTTATCGATCGCCCGCATTAACATGCGAGTGCTACTTACCGCTCTTGAACGTATCGTGTCCTTGTGGGACTTCTATGAGCCCTGGGGCATTCGTCTCAGCCCTCGAGGTGCACGCCTGACTACAGAAGTGACCCTTGCCCTTGACAGCCTTTCCGCACAACAAACAACCATTGGCTGTCGGACTGCATCGAGAAACGGTAGTAAGTACTGTCAACATCCGACGAAAGAATGATTGAACGGACTTGGTTGGTTGTGTAGGTTGTGCAGCCGACGCTCCTGCAGCCTTCGCCTTTTGTGCGCAGGTTTTGCCGCAGTACGAATAAGTCGTCGTGCCATCATTGTACTTGGGTTGCTTGTGACAATGCTGCAATGACACATGTCAGTTGACTTTATCTTTAAATGAGTATCAATCATCGTACGTCGCATAATCTGCGGGTGGCTTTGCTGGGCTTGTTTCGTTTAGGTTTGCTCTTGTGAACATGCTTGGTTTGTCCTGCAGTCGCGCAGGTCTTCCCGCAGTACGAGTGCGTCTTCTGTCCATCGAAGTACTTGGGACGGACTTGACAAATCTGTAAACGGTGTTGGCTTTTGAGAAGCAAAGATATTCGAATTGCATACGTCACACATTGCGAGAGTCGCAGTTCCGGTGAACTGGGTAGACACATTAGCGGGCACAGGCTGTTTAGCTTGAGGTGCTTGTCCCTGCGAGGCGATGTACTGGCCAGCCATAGTGCCGAGCACGGAAAGTGCAGCATGCATGGGTGGGATCGTTGCATTCATCTTGCTGGTATCAGGGGTACTGGGCTTGTCTTAAACAAGACGACACTAGGATATGGGCTAGATATTAGGTGAATCAGGCTCTCCAGGAGCTCCGAGTTCTTGGATGAGTTGTGATCTGTGATGTTCGAAGCAAACAACAATTTATAGCTAACACACAGTCCATCATGGAGAGGGGCCAATCGCTCTTCGATGAAACGCGTTTGGCGCGTGTTTCCCGCGAGGGAAAAGAGGTACCGTGGACTCTGTGCAGCCTTGGAATCAAAGACACTGCATATTAGCACGGAGATCTCGTGATCCGAGAGAGCAGGATGATGCGAGGCTGGGTATTAGTAATATGACAGTCGTATCGATTGAATGCACGATTTGCCGCAGGGTGCACTGTGCGCAGTTCGCGCATTTCCCTCTAGAGTACCAGGCTTTCAGGTCCAGACCATAATTGAAACAGTTGCCGAAATAACGTTCACCGCACGACCGATGTCGAGATATACGCGTGTCTTGTTACTGACTTCATATCGATAGGCCAGAATCCATTTTTGTTCATTCACCGCGTTGTGGAGCTGGCAAAACAAAAGGGTCCCGCCTATTACTAGACTCGTAACCCAGTCTGACTATGCGTCAATTTGAAATGGTGAGAGTTTATTGACCACTTGAGCATCCGTGGTAGTATTCATCAGGCTGGCCACGAGCCTATTAGTACCTATCGATATGAAGTTAGCTGTATATCTAGGCCCGAAAGGTGTTTAGTCGCCACTCATGTGGTATTTAATGTTCAACTCATGATAAAAGAGATTTCTTTTATCACTCGCGAACTCTAAGTGTGAGGACACGAGCATCAGCGGTTTTGCGGGGCAACCTGAATGGGTGGTGGAAGCGAAAGGACTATGTAACACAGCCACATCAAGTCTGAATCCACGCTTCACTGCATAAATTTTCATCATTCTGCGGCGATATGTTAATTATACAAAAAGTAGATGGCTGCTTCGAACAAATAATTAAACAGTGCCTCTCGAGCGTCCTCATGCTTATCATGAATGTGAGGCTGAATTCAAACGTTGGTTCATGAGACTAACGGTGTCTTGAATATCGTTGACATCAGGGTCTTAAAGCTTGGCTTGGGCGAATTTTTGGGGTTATGTCCATATACGACGAGATATGCAGGACGCACAGCGTCATTTGTGTAGCATACGGTTTCTGGGTCAAATATGAGAGGTAAGTAAAAATTCACAGACGAATAATCAATTTAGACTCGCCCTCATAGTTCAGGTCCCAGCCAATCTCACCAGTAATCTGCGAAGATATGAGTAGATGATTATCAAACGATGAGAAACCCACGGAATCGAAACCATCGGGAGGTTTTACGAGGTTAGGTGCATTCCTGTACCGTCTGTATGGCCTCCCGACTACAACACGATTGACTAGCAAGGTGCGGAGGCGTGCATCTTGTGACAAGTTGCATGAATAATCGTCAGCCTCTGTGCTGCAGTTTAGCAGGTGCGCTGATGTAAGAAAGGAAGATAAACAGACTAGATGAGCAAACAGAGGTATATATTCCATGCCCAAACCTACGATACCAACTGTCAGAACGGCACACTAGATTACAAATGCGTATTCTCACCTCTTGAAAGCGTTCTTCGTGCCTATGCAGTATTAGACAGTGCATAATCAAGTGATCGAAAAAAGTCTTACCGCATTTCTTGATATCAAAAGATGACCGTAAGATAGAACAAAGATAACACTCTTTGAGGCCACACAGCAGAATGTTCCTCGACGTTTCTCCCAGGAGACATGCCCTGTTTGTACCGTGGAAGAGCAACTTCTCGTTCCCTGCCTCATTCCGAGCTCTTACGTGGGCCTGCACCTGCTTCCTATCATGCAGCCATGATCAGCGCGCACCATTTCCACATCGAGCGTTTGTCAGCACCTGTACTGTAGATATGGCTCAAGATTGCTGTCGGGCCAGAGGATCTTAAAAATTCCTTGTATATGTGGCCTGACTTTCTTGCCATGTCGCCATCCCTTGTAGAAAAGGTCTTCCACTGAAAGAGCAGGATTAGCTAGCGCCGACTGATGAGAAGGATGAAGCCACCTTCGGCGAAGTGAGCACTATCACGACTCAAGTACACCAAGCGGCTGCGCCGGCCTGCGGAGCAGTTGACAGGGTTCTCCAAAGAGAACTCGTCCAAGTTTAAGGATTCAAAAGACGAAGTTGACATAGATAGCCAAGTCAGATAGACAACCAAGCCCTGGCTACACGTCCATAAAATATGATCTTGATATTTCAATGCGGTTGAGGTGCACCCTGCATGCTATCCGCATAGCACCATTGGCCATAACGAATTTATCAGGCCTGTCGACTTGCACGATGAGGAACCTCGTGCCGATGAAATCGATGCGAAGTGCATTGATGAGTGCAACCGAAGAAAACGTAACAAAGGCGGATCACAATCACTGCCCAATCTCAAAGATTGTATCCATGCTGCAAATGCTCTGCAGCCACGACAAGAACATGAGGAGAGGTGAAATGCAACGCGACTCCAAAAAAGGAACAGAAAAGGAAGGCAAATAACATGAAGTTGCTTAATAAGCTCACTGCTTTCCATGCCCCCTCCATGCAGAGGGCCTCGCGGCCTTAATCGATGGCGAACTTTCCCAGATTTGAACACATGACAGGATCCACCACGGGCCAGATACTTCCTTCCGAAATACTCGTCCCTGCCGAATCTGTTCCGATCGTACCGCCTTCTTGAAGGCCTATAAGAACCTTTAGGCCAGGAAAGCTGTTTCGGTTTCTAACTAGACTTTTCACTCGATCGCCCATCAAAATTTACCAAAATACTATACGCAATCCTCGCTGTCACTGTCGCTATTGCTGTTGTCCTGCTTGGAATGCTTGACAACCGCATGATCATGAAACTTGCTAGCATATTCCGAGTTGGTGTCAATTCTCCTTCAGATACGCCACAGTCAACATCTGCGGCGCGTCGGGCTCGACCCGCTACCCAATACTACTCAGCGCCATCGAAGTAAGTACCTTGATTGTCCACTTTATCGTGATGTTGAAGCTGCTCTGGGCACGTACCAAGCTTGAAGCTGCCTTCTCCTGGTGTGCAAGACGACGGAGAATCAGAAGCTTACTATCCTCCGCTGACCGCTCCGCCAGAACCTGTGGGCTCATCAGTAGCACCCTTTCAAAGAAGGGAACGCATTTTATTTTATAACAAACATGAACCTTACTACGAATTCACAAATTTCTCGCCACACGATGTTGTCTACGCTGGGAAGAGATACCCAACTAGCGAGCATCTCTTCCAGTCTTTCAAAGTTTGTTAAAGATATTGATTTTCCGATATCTCTCTGATACTCTTGGATGCGATGGAACAGTTTTTGGACTCCCAGCCGGCCATCGCGGAGCACATCCGCAAGTGTGGGGACAGGCCAAGTGCCGTGTTCGACGAAGCTCATCGTCACCAGAAATGGGTTCGATCTGACTGGAGACAAGTAAATGTTGAGAAGGTAATTCGGAAGTTTACTGGCTGTCAGTACCTGACGGGGGCTGCCTTTGTTCTGACCTACAGATGGAAGCCACACTTCGACTCAAGTTCACTCAGCATACAGATCTAAAGGCCTTGCTTCTTGGCACTGGTAATGCTGAACTAGTTGAGGTAAAACTAGGTCATTATGAATATTTCTTCCGATTTCTGATCTCGTGTATAGAACTCCCCAAAGGACTTCTTTTGGGGGATAGGTGCTGATGGCTCTGGACGCAACGAACTGGGAAAAGCACTTGAGAGAGTGCGCGATGAGCTTCGTAAGTACTCATCCATGAAATAACGGAAATATTTAATTACCAGTCGACGTGAAGGCTACGATGACAAACCAAACAGGGTGCCTCCTGCCAGGCGTGACACGTCCCGATTTTCGTTGCAAGACCTGACGTCGCTGGTTGTGGCAGTAGCATCTCCCCAACCTTCAATCCAAGCATCGCAACGCCGCTCCGTTGTTTCCACGGGCATGGGAACCAACCCGCCCTCAACAGTACTACCTCAACATCAATTTCAAGCGCCGCAACGTCTCTCCATTGTTCCCGCAGGCATGGCGATCAGCCCGCAGTCAGCATCTCCTCAGGACGCTGGGCTATGCGAAGTTCGTTGATGCTGTCCTGGGCTTCGCGCTTCTCTAACTTTCTTTTAGTTTTGCCAGCAGAAACCGAAATATCAGCACCATCCTTACTGTGGTAGGACATGCGCTTCGCAAGCAGCGACCATGTGCAACGTTAGTTTACATTTCTGGCCAACTGTTTGTCGTTTCTGACCGAGACATTCTTTAGCATTGTCGCAGCAAACCAAAGTACGGCAAACATCCTTATTGTTCAAGGACTTGCGCTGTGCAAGCCGGAAAGGCAACCTAGATTTGAAAAAATCTTTCTGTTTGGATAATTGGTACTATAAGATTATACTGCGTCGTGTGCGAGTCCATATTTGCTATCTATTACCGTTTCAATATGTCTACGTCCACCTAATTACCGCCCTTCCATCAAGCCAGGTGTCGATCCCCTCAGGGTCAATTTGAGCATCAGCGACGAACAAATACCTATGGTAGATGTTGCTCTGTTTCTTCTGTTCGCCAAATTCAATTCTAATCAATGAGAACATAAATACCGGAATACAGCAGATCGATGAATTGAATCAGGTTTTTAGAGTCTGGGGGCCGCACAGCGGCACGCATTCGCAACACGATAATGGCAGATATGTTATAGTACAAACAGTTGAAGATGAGTTAAAGAACTAAATCTATACAGACTATTCATTGCGCTTATTCAAGCATCTGAATGAAAGCATCGTCGAAGACCATCTGCGAGACATCGAAATGTTAGCTGCCTGAACAAAAAGAATGCAGAAATAAGACATGCCTCGGATGGGAATGAGGGCTCTACCTGGGCTGAACCGTTTGGGGCTCGTCGCACGAGGTAACTCCTTTTCTCCCAAAGTCGGACTGACAGAAGGTGAAAGCACGCCGCTTTTGTTGACAGGCAGTTTCATATCGAAGCCCAAAGCCTCTCGGGCGCCTTGTACAGGCGACGGAGGGCGAGAAAGAACCATCGCAATGGTGTCATGATACACAGCCTCATCGAGTCCGCCGCGAATGGTGCTCCTATTGTTGCGTCGTCCACGTGTTTGTGGTGTCGATGCATTGGGTAACTTCGTTTGCGTGTGTGATGCATCAACGGCACCAGTCTTTCGACTGCGAGAAGAAGAACAAGGGTTCTTCGTATAGACCTTTCGCGTTGGGTCGCACGAGCCGCCCAGTGAGGCGTCCGAGTCCATGATCGATTTGGACCGATCGCGGACCTTTCTCGAGAATTTATTGAGTGGCGAAGACTCCGTGGAAGAGTGTCCAAGTTCCTTTGCCCTTTGGCAGTGCCCATACAAAAATACTGATGGCATCAGTCATGTCACCAATGTTGTGAATGTGCAATGACATTTGAGCGCTTCAAGGTCGCGAAGGACATTGGTGCATCCAGGACGTTCACAGCGAATCATGGCTCCAGGAGTGTAGTGGCCGGTCTGGATCATTTCCAATCCCTGAAGCTGCTATAAAGACATCAGTACGGAGTAGCATGGGGTGTGAGTAGTGCTTACTGCCTGCGCTACGCCTTCCGGGTCATAATGAAGCAGACGAACCTCTGGCTCGGGACACTTCTCAAGATCGATCGTGAATCGTCCGTCGTCAGTTACGGTATGGGTGCATGTCGTATCCCTGTTGTTAGGAGTAGCGGGAAGTTCTTTTGCAGTGTTGAGGGGGCAGACGTTTGTAGTCCCTTGGTCCTCGATTGTCTTGCTTCGTTGTAGGTATTCCTGGACGATTCTCTGAGCCTCTGTTACTCCGTCGGGTTGCTTTTGATGTTTCTTGTCGAGTTCCTCAGCCTCGGATAGAACGCTATCGCTTGGCTTGGGATCTGCAGCACATGCCACGGGTCCAGTAGTTGACTCCCATGCAGATACGAAATCGGTGAGAAGGCTTGCATCGTCGTCGGCATCCTCCTCACTGAAAGACATGGACGACCCCTCTACAATTTGATCGGGGATAAGCATGGCGTATCTACGAATGTCTGCCTTGGAGTCATCGAATCCATCGACGCCCGTGGCAGTAGTTGATTCTGAGTTTGACATGATTAACTGGCAAAAGTGAAAGCAGACAGCACAGAGAAAAGCAGGGAAAGAGAAGGATGGCAAGGTACTCCATGAAGGATAATAGATGTGTTTTATACGCGCAAGAATGTGGATCGTCGACGCTTTTGTGGATGTGGACGCTCTAAATTGGTGGTCGGACACTCAGGCTATTTGTTGCAAAGTTTCAATGATCCCCACTTTGGGTATAGCCCAGTTCTAGGGTTAGGGCGCACCTCAAAGCCTCAGGGCCGGCTTCTGAGGAGAATCAACCAAGCCCTGGCTGTATAGTGAAAGGTCCAATTAGATGCTGAAACAGTCTTTCCGGCGGTCCAGAGGTTCTCACATGCCTTCAAGAAGGCGATGCGTATTACGATCGAAACAGACTCAGCAGGGACAAGTATATCTGATTGAAATGTCTGGCTCGTACCATTAACTGATCCTGTCATGTGTTGCAACCTGGAAGACTTCATCATCGATTGAGGCCGCGAGACGCTCTGCATGGAAGGGCATGAAAAGCAACGAGGTTATTTACCTTCCTTCGCTTTGCGTTCACTTCTCCTCTGATCATGCGACGTGTTCTTGGCTGCAAAGCATTGACTTATTAAGCTCAGCCACAGGGTCAGAAGCAAACCTCACGTGAAGGGAGTGGCAAAACTTGGCAGAACTCTGAACTCGCAGTCTCAGATGTAACTAAGATATGATAACATTTATAGCTTGAGTTCAATAGGAAATGTAGACATTGCGGAGACACTGATAACTCACCAGGCGCTAAAATCCAGGCTCGAACCTCGTGACAACAACCTCTTGTACAAATGCAACTCCTCCTCTGCGCCTATTCAACCGGCGACCCCAAACGCTATAGTAGGACTCACCCATAGTCTACATGGGCAAAGTGGCACTCGATCATCGAATTATGCCAGTGAACTGTCGTTTCCTCTTCTAGACCTGTGCTTCTATTTCAAAGGCGTTGGTTCCTTCTGGCCGAGCGCTCACTGGCAGCGCTCAGGAACCAGCACCACATGTCCAGCTGAGCGATGTGCCGAAAGCTTGCCCGTTTCTTCCTCCCATTTGCATTCTCCCCCACTGCCAGCAACATTGTCGGACGTTTCAGAATCGAGGCGCGAGTCAAACAACAACAAAGACCTAGTTGCTGAAGGAATTGACCAGCACAACGTTAGAGAACATATATCGTGAAGTATTCCCCGGATGCAAACAAGCAAGGACAAACATCGCATCCAACCGAATCACGAGGACCTGCTTCACTTACTACATTTGCATCATAATATTCGTCCCATCATTTGTTTACATTCGTCCACTAATGATATTAGTTCCGCATACTATTATGCGTATAAAGGTCATTCATTCAGGCTTCAGCCCACATGTCGAATTTTCCTGCCCACCCAGCGGCAAATTTGAACTCACCAGCGTTCAAACCGAGCTACCCAGCTCCCAGCCCAACCACTGTGTCTGACCTCAATCCATTTGCGATGGACGAAGCTGCAAAGTAAAGCGCTACGTGATCATCCTTTGCGAAGTTCTGTCAAGATGTATTTTAAGGCTGGTACATCCATCACGAGGAGGCGTCCCGTACTACTCGGATGTGATAAGGGTTTAGAGCGCTTGACTATCACAAACTTTCAGAAATGGCTATCTTTACCCTCCCAGTTCTAGAACATGTGATGGAGCTGCCTGCGGGTAAGTCTTAGTATATAACGACGGACAACCATAACAAACTCAAAACTACTGACTTGTCTTAAATGCCTCCATTGCCAGTGCTTTCGCCAATCGCTGATTCTAAAAAATTCAACCTCAATGCTTCTGCTGTTGCCGGTTTCTTCGGTGGTGAGGAAGCTATCACTGCCATGGCTACTGTGCACCTGTATAGGGGGCGTAGATGGCTCGGCTGGTACAACTCCCCCGGCAGCTACATTATAGCCAAGGAGTTTGGCAGGATATCCAGGTCAAGATTTTGGAGTGGTCTTTTTCCTGGCTCCAATCATCCTCCAGTTGTTGCATTCAAACTGGACGGGAAGACTGGCCCGAAATACGTGGCGTCACACTCAGGAACTGTCATGCAGCAGACAGGGCACCTTGCACATCTCCTGACGCAGGGGACAGATAACTCGGATATAGTGCCAACTCCTCTTCCTGCCTCGCGACATGCTACAATTTCACTCTATCGTCACTGTCCCTGAAATCACATATGACAACCTTCACGTACAAACCATGAGCATTCACCACGCCGTCTTGGCCAGCTTCCCTATCCTAATCAGCGTCTGTGCATGCATCTTTTCCGCCTTATCTGCAGACTGGTACTGCTTTGCGATGATTTTCCTTGGAATTATTTCTAGCGGTGTCACGTGTTTTGTTATTGGCTCTGGAGATCTTGATATCGACACGGTCAAGACTCCAGCGAAGGGTTCCCCTGCAGGAGACGGGATCCTCTTGATGAAGAACGACGTCATCATCTTGAAGGGAAAGGAAAAGGATGTGAATGTAATCACGAAGGGGAAATTTTTGCTAAAGCTGAAAGGAGAACCAGAGTATACAGCTATTGGGCTGTGCTCGCTGCTCCTTGAGGTGCAATTTCTGCTGCAGCTCCTCCTC
Source organism: Suillus hirtellus (assembly GCA_016695485.1). NCBI lineage: Eukaryota > Fungi > Basidiomycota > Agaricomycetes > Boletales > Suillaceae > Suillus > Suillus hirtellus. Next base: position 212,509 of record MU172311.1, on the reverse strand, counting down.
ATTCCCCAGGGATCGCTGATTGGCCAGACCATGTTTCTGACTTCAATAATTGCATCCTGGGCGTACAACTCCTTCCTTGCGTCCCTGGACGAGGAAAAATTACAACGGAAACTGTTTTGCGACACTATCGGACTTCGGCAGCTAACTGTGCTTAGTTTTGAAGCTAGCACTCGGACCAGCATGGCTGCATTCACATGCTTCGTTCTCTGCAAAGATTTACCAAGGCCTCTTCAGGGTATCAAGCCGATGAACATTCTGTTGGAGTTGGTGCCTAACGAGACGCCAGTGTGGCAGAAGTGGAGGGAGCAAGTGGTGGCTCAGGTCAAGAAAAAAGAGGGCGAAATGATTGATTTCCAATCTGAAAATGTTGATATGTCAGGGCTCGACGAGCATGACAGGGCACTTTTGAAAGACCTCCTGCAGGATGCGAAGGATGCGTACGATGGTTACATACTGATGACCGACGACCGACGATCGTTGAAAAATACCAAATCGTCCTAATACCACCACAATACGGTATTTCTTTTCATCTATCCGATACGACAAACTATGTAATCTAAATTTTGCGAAAGGGTTCTACGTGTACGTCCTAGATTATGGAGTTGCATCCCTATGATAGCAGTAGAAGCAGAGTGCAGTGTTAATTAACTTGTTGCTCATCAAGGTGTCAGTGATATAACATACAGCCAATAGCCAGCGCAACGAGCATTTTGGGAGGCGAATGTATATAGCGAAGCACAGCATTATGGAAAGAGACACTCAGTTTCAATCAAGGATCTTTTGCTGTGCGCTGTACTTTCGGCAAATGTTGTTCTGTTTCTGCTGCTCGCTAAATTCATTTCTAATCAATAAGAACGTCGGAATACAGATCAGGGAATCGAATCAGAAAAGTCAGGTATTTGGCTGGTCTGAATGAGAAGAATCTGGGAGCCGCACAGCGGCACCCACTTGTAACACGATAATAAAAGTACGTTACTATGTTACAGTACACAATTGAAGATGAGTGAAAGATCTAAATCTACATTGCACAGATTATTCATTGTGCTCATTCACGCATCCGCATGAAAACGCTCGTCGAAGACCATCTGCGAGACATCAGAATGTTAGCTGCCCGAAAACAAAGAATGCAAAATAAGACATGCCTCGGATGGGACTAAGGGCTCTAGCCGGGCTGAATCGTCTGGGGCTCGTCGCACGAGGTAACTCCTTTTCTCTAAAAGTCGGACTCATGGGAGGAAAAAGTACGCCGCTTTTGTTGACAGGCAGGTTCATATCGAAACCTGAAGCCTCTTGGGCGTCCCGTACAGGCGACGGAGGGCGAGAAAGGACCATCGCAATGGTGTCATGATACCCGGCCTCCTCCAGTCCGCTGCGAATGGTGCTCCTATGGCTGCGTCGCCCACGAGTTTTTGGTGTCGATGCATTCGATTTAATACGAGTGGCACTGGGCTTTCGACTGCGAGGGGGTGAATAGAGGTCCTTCGCATGAACCTCTCGCTTTGAGTGTATGTCGCACGGCTGGCCCAATGTGGCGTCCGAGTTCATGAACGATTTGGACCGATTGCGAACCTTTCTTGAGGATTTATTAAGTGGCGAAGACTCCGTCGAAGAGTGTCCAGGTTCCTTTGTCCTTTGGGAGTGCGCAGACAAAACACTCATGGCATCGATCATATCGCCAATGTTGTGGATGTGCAAATGACGTTTGAGCGCGTCAATATCACGAAGGACATCAGTGCATCCAGAATGTGAACAACGGATTATGGTTCCTGGAATGTAGTGACCAGCCTGAACCACTTCCAATGCCTGAAGCTGCTATACGGACATCAGTATGAAGTATCATGGGGTATGAGGAGTGCTTACCGCCTGCGCTACGCCTTCCGGGTCATGATGAAGCAGACGAATCACTGACTCGGGACGCTTCTCAAGATCAATCGTGGATTGACCGTCGTCGGTTATGGTGGTGTATGTCGAATCCCTGTTGTCAGGAGTAACTGCAAGTTCTTTGACAGTGTCGATGGGGCAGACGTTTGTAGTCTCTTGGTCCTCGATTGTCTTGCTTCGTTGTAGGTATTCCTGGACGATTCTCTGGGCCTCCGTCACTCCGTCGGGATGCTCTTGATGTTTCTTGTCGAGTTCCTGAGCCTCAGATAAAATCGCGTCGCTCGACTTGGCATTTGCAGGACATGCCGCGGGTTCAGCAGTAAACTCCCATGCAGATACGAAATCGGTGTAAAGGCTTGCATCGTCGTCCTCCTCCTCATCGAGAGACAGGAATGACATCCCCTCCACAATTTGATAGGAAATAAAGGTGGCGTATCTACGAGTGTCTGCTCTGGAGCCGTCGAATCCATCGACGCCCGTGGCAGTAGTTGATTCTGAGTTTGACATGATTAGCTGGCAAAAGTGAAAGCAGGCAGCACAGAGAAAAGCAGGGAAAGAAGAGGATGGTGAGGTACTCCATGAAGGATAACAGGTGGTGTTTTATACGCGCAAGAATGTGGACCGTCGACGCTTTTGTGGATGTGGAGTCTGGACGCTTTGAGCTGGTGGACACTCGAACTGTGCTTTGCTTTGGTAGTCCACTGCAGAGTTTTAATGATCCCCATTTCGGGCATAACCCAGTTCTAGGGTTAGGGTCCTCTCTTCCCAACAGTTCGCTTCGAGACTTTGAAGTCAACCAACCAACCAACCGCTGGCACCAACTTCGACATGTCAGTGATCTGTACTTCCTTTCCCCCGATAATCCGCGTTGGATCTCACTCGTTAATGAAGCCAATGTACAGTCCGTATCGTAGAACTCTGAATCATAGATGGAACAGTGTAATTAAACCCAGCCAAGCTCGCTCCTTCGTTGCACTGGCGGCTTCGCCTAGGTCCTCATCCCATGCTACCAACAGAAAATTACGCTCTGTTCACACTAATTCACGACTTCAACCGGCATATCCTGGCCACATACCACTCACCCCATTCGAAAACGGAATTCTCGCAGTTGGCTCTGCACTCATGTCTCTCATAGATACTCGTCGCGCGGGCAAGCACTTCCTAATCTTATACAGTGGGTACATTTTTCTGACAAGTTTATTAGATATGGTTGCAGCTTGCGGAGAAACTACTGCTGGGCCAACTCTGGTAAAGTTGAGGGATACAATGTTGGAGTCTCCAGAGGGTCGGCGCATTCTCAAAGAAATGCCACGTATCAATTCGCAGACCTTGGACTGGGAGAAGTTGCGGTCTCTTCCAGAGAACACCTTTGGACGTGCTTATGTGAGGTGGCTTGACGCTTGCAAAGTCACACCTGATTCTCGAGAGCCCGTGAGGTCATTTTATTCCACGCTATGCATACCAGATGCTCACCATTGAGGACTCAGGTACACTACATCGATGACCCAGAGCTTGCATATGTCATGCAACGCTATCGTGAGACGCACGACTTGTATCACGCCCTCTTTGGATTGAAAGTCTCTGCCCTTCCCGAACTTGCACTCAAAGCGTTTGAGTTTACGAATCTAGGCTTCCCCATGACTGCATTATCCCTGGGAGCCTCAGTAAGACTCAAGTCACCTCAGCGGGCCCGACTTTGGGGGGAATTCATCCCTTGGGCTGCGAGATGCGGGAGTCATGCGAGGTGCCTGCTTACAGTGTATTGGGAGGAGAGATGGGGACAGGATCTGGACGAGATGAAGAAGGAATTTGGTGTCTGGGATCCACCAGCAGGAATTACCATCCCACGACCCTCGCGTATTGACCTCCCCTGATACATACTGGCATGGCGATAGGCAATTTTGCCGTTTCGCGGGTCCTGTGGAGCTTCAGCATGTGGAAGGGATCATGTATGTTTCCTATTTCCCGTTATCAACTCTTTGAGTCTGTGCATCAACACAATTATAGGATCCAGAACGCCTGGACTCTGGTAGGCTATACTGTTATATTTAAGCTTACATGAAGGTATCCCGACTCTAGGGAGGGAAAGTTCTATCAGCTAGAAACATCTCGACACCTGTATGCAAATAGGTGCATGAAACTATTCCCCTTTCCTGCTGCTAAGCTTGCATCGAACACAACCTTAAAACGTGGTCCTCTACTCGTTTCTTGTGTTCAGCACCCTTCACAGCAACTTAGACTCTTATCCCAGGTTCCTCCGGACATACCCGGCAATAGTCACCCATCACGACTTGAAGCATGAAATTTGCTGTGTCCGTCACTGTGTTTCAAGTTTGCTCACTGTCTGCAATAGCGCCAGAGACTTACTTCCATGGACGTTGGGAGCCTTTTTTTTTCTGCCATGTAATAGCACAGTGAGCTTGCTGCTGTGTATCATACATTGATCTCGGCCGGTTCTTGCGATGTGCTAGCCTCCTGACAGGCACGAAGAACGTCGTTGGCCAAGTGTTCTAGCTCGGCGCAAATACAGCCTCCGTGGTCTCCTTTGGCCCATTAGACTGAACCATAATGCTTGCAAGAAGCTAAGCCTCAATATCGTAAACGTAGGTCAGTAATCGGGAAAACGTTACACTTGTGCAGAATGTAACGTGCCAGTGGGACTGAATCACGTTAAGTTTGAAAATAGAGAATCGTTGCATCGTGTGGGCCAGTCTGGCCAAAACAGGGCCTGTATCATGCGTACAATAGCCTGAACTTAATAAACTTATCATGAAGGACGCATGAACGTGGTAAAGTGAAAGAACCAGATGTATTTCATCCAGCCTACTCCAGATCCATGCTGATACGGCTGAAAAGTTGTTGGTCCGAGATTCGAAGAAAAGGTCAACTGTAGTATTGGTGGAACACTTGAACTTGCCTTGCCGCGAAGCACGTCTGAACAGTGTTTGGTTCGTAACCAAACATCCACTAGTAGTTCTGAGGATGCGACTCCTTGTTACTAATCTGGTATCTGCTAAACTTTGATTATCACTGTCAGGACTGTTTATATCCACAAAAATCAAGTCATACATTAAATCAAAAAACTACAATCGGTATAAATGGAGATAAGGTCTTGAGCCACTTTCTGAGCACATTTGCCCGCATGTCGACCAGTGAAGTTCTTCCCCAAGGTGCAGGCTATGGCGTCGGTCAGTTGGTTTTTAACTCACGGGTTTTAAACACTCATCGACATCTCTTGAATACCATTGTCAGTTATTGGTGAGATACAGTGTAATCTGTCTTCTATCATTCGCTCAAGACGTCTAGGGATCGGACTGTTGTAAGGATCATATATCCTTTATGCCCCGACCATGGCTTCAAAACCAAGTGTTCGGACGAAAGTCCAAACCAACCACGGGACTCACGGATGCGAAGAAGCGTCACATTCGCACCCGAGTTACGTGGTTACATCCCTCGTCTTTCACCTTCATTATCTCACTATTGTCGACAACCAGCACGGTCTCCCACTTTCCTTTACACCATACCATACACCTATAAACCCTCTTTCGTCACTATTATCATACCTTTCCCCTTGACACACCCAAAAACAGCCAAAACCAATACGCAATTCTCGTCACTCGTGTGCTCAACGCACTGCCCTATTGCCACCATCCATTCAAAACCTCTCGTATTCCATTCTATTATCGCTATTTCACCCTGTCAGGCTCAACGCCACCACTCTCCGTCTCACCAAATCTTCATTTCCGTAACACCAAGGACCCTTACCCCTTTTTCACCAGTTAAATAGACGCATGTATACTCATTTTAAAAAAAGAAAAGAAGTCCTTGCTCCCCCGCTAGCCTCACGCACTCCATCAGTCAGAAAGTCCTCTCGTTCAAAGCGCCATCCATCTCATTCCAAAACTCTATCATTAACAACACGATCATTTATACACACACTTCAATACGACGATCCCCGTCGAACTCTCACCACCAGCCTTACACTGTTCTTCAGTGCTTTCATGGTGGGTTTGACTGCTATGCAGTCACGCTACACAGGTGTCTCTCCCACAGAGTCCGAGGAGTTTTCGTCTGCTTCGCGCTCAGTGAAGCCTGGGCTTATTGCTTCTGGCATTGTCTCTGCTTGGACATGGGCAGCAACGCTAGTATGTCCATGTTCAATATCCATATCCACACGTGGCTTAGCGCGCGATATCACTTAGCTCCAATCTAGTGCAGTCGCTTATAGATATGGCATTTCGGGCCCATGGTGGTATGCCGCAGGTGCGACAGTACAGGTCCTCTTGTTCGCGCAGCTTGCCGCGAAGTTGAAGCTCAATGCTCCCTATGCACACACCTGGCTCGAGATTGTTGCAGCGCGCTGGGGAACCACAGCGCATCTTTTCTTCATGTTTTTTGGTCTTGCCACAAACTTGATTGTGTCCTCAATGCTTGTTTTGGGTGGTTCGGCTACTGTGACAAGTTTGACTGGGATGAGCACGATCGCTGCGTGTTTCTTGATCCCACTGGGTGTTGCCATTTATGTCGTCGTCGGTGGAATGCGCTCCACGCTGCTTTGTGATTAGTAGGTGGATGTCGTACATGTCATATTCTTGACTCATGCCTTTATCTTCAGTACACATACAACCGTTCTCTTCGCCATCATATTGACATTTATGTTCACCGTATATGCAACCTCAGGCTACATTGGTTCCATCAGTCGCATGCACCATCTATTGGGTGAGGTATCTAAGATCTCACCTGTAGCCGGTAATGCTGGCGGTTCATACCTCACTCTCCGCTCCAAGAACGGTCTCATCTTCGGGGTTATAAACCTCGTCGGCAACTTCGCAACGGTCTTCGAGGACCAGGCATATTGGCAGCGCGCCATTGCCAGCAGACCTTCTACGACCGTCAAGGCATACCTTATTGGTGGTTTGGCGTGGTAAGTTGGCGTTTCTTTACCAGCGTGTGCCAGCATCTCTGATCCAAGCATAGGTTTGCTGTTCCATTTGCATTTTCAACGACGCTTGGGCTTGCCGCAGTGGCTTTTTCTGCGGTGCCTGCTGCCAACTCTCCATCACAAGATCCACTATCAAGCAACTTTATTCCCATGCTTGCGCCGCTCTCGCAAAATGCTATCTCAGAGGGTCTTCCAGCCTCGCTAGCTGCTGCGACGTTGCTCAGGAAATCGGGCGCAGCTGCACTTCTTATCGTCCTCTTCCTGGCTGTGACCAGTGCCACGAGTGCGGAGCTCATTGCAGTCTCTTCTATTTTGACTTACGATGTCTATGTGGTATGTTCTTATCCAGCATTCGGCCCAAAAATCGCTTACTGTTAGTTATAGAGATATATTAATCCGAACGCTACGGAGCAACAAATTTTGCGTATGAGCCATGCAGGGGTAAACATCTTTTTTGGAAAATCTAATCTTTTCATCAATTGTCGTGTGTAGGTAGCCATCTTTGCCCTTGTGATGGGTATCGCCGGTGTTATTTTCTACTACATCGGAGTGTCCATGGGTTGGCTTTATGTTCGTGCCTATATCCGTGCTGCGTATTGTGCCTGACATGATTTGCAGACATTCATGGGAGTCATCCTGGGCTCTGCTGTCTGCCCAATTGCCCTTTGCATTACCTGGAAAAAAGCTAATAAAGTGGGCTGTATTTTGGGTTCGCTCGTTGGGTTTTCCGCAGGTATTATTGCCTGGCTGGTCACCACCTCTGCGCTTAACCAAAAAGTGATCGATGTCACCGTATGTAAATTATACTCCCATCGTTTCGCTTTTGACCTTGTTGCGTGATCAGACAAGCGGAGGTTAGATGACCGCCAACTTCAACACTGATGTGAAGCTGAATTGACCCAATGACTAATAGGCGACTACGAAATGCTCGCAGGAAATCTTGCATCAATCGGTGTTGGTGCCATTATCTCAACTACTACTTCGCTTATCGTGCGCAAAATTCATCCACTAACTCGGAGATCACGAGCTAATCAATCCTGCAGTGGCCAGATGACTACGATTTTGCTTCGGCTCGTGCAATCAATAACCGTGTTGCCGCTGTTGCTAGTATAAATATCGATGACGAACTAGAGGAGCCAGGGGTCGAGAAGAAAGGTTTAGACGTGTCAGCATCATCCGCGACAAATGAAAATCAAATCGATCCCGAGTTGGACCCAGTTGGCCTTAATAAGGCATTCAAGTTCGCTGCCAGGGCATCAATAGTACTTGTTCGTGCTTGTTTTTTTGTAACCACTCAGATACTGAAGCCGCTTGCTCTACAGACTTTGGTACTGATAATACTTATCCCTCTCCCCCTTTTTTTCGCCCAGACGATCTATAGTGTTACCGGCTTTTCGGTGTGGGTGATAGTCGGTATCATTTGGACATTCCTGTCGGCGGTCGCAGTCGTGATATACCCCCTGTGGGAGAGCAGAGCCGCGCTTCGGCTCATTTCGAGAGGAGTGATCATGGTAAGTGTGGCATTTTTTTATCTTAGAGCTCATCTGATGGCGTGCAGGATATTTTCTCTCCTGGGAGTGGTAAATTTGTTGCACCATCTTCATTGAAGAAGCCTGTCGAATGAAATTCCGTGACAGCTTTTTGGATAATGAAAAGACACTATATGATCTACCTTGCTCATTGGTTATTCAAAGCATGAAAACATTTGATAGCAACTCTGGGAACATTTCGTGTGCATCAGAATACTATCCCGAACTCTGGTCATTGGCGCCGCGCTGCTCCAAGAGCTGAAGAAGACCTAAAAGCTTCGAGATCCCGGTTGACTTTGAGCTACTCGTTCCTGTGCCTCTCCCATCTGGTGACCTGATCGTTACGAGGAAGGACGAAGAAAATGGTGTGAGCGAAAGCCTCGCCTTAGTTGCCGCTACGCTAGCCACGCATAATATTCGCAGGTAGGTATGCTGAAATGACTCGGCTATTGCAGGACCGATATCGATACACATACTGCTGTGTTATCATAACGCTGATGAATAAATAAGTCCTCCAAGGCAGCACAATGGGCTACAGTATATTTTATATCCGAAGACGGGGACAAATAGCGCAGCGCAGGGAACAGTAGGAAACGCACGTGTTTGGTTGGCCCATCTGGAATCTGGCATAACGACGACGACGACGACAATCATGGCATGTATCGTCAGCCTGCAGGACTCCTGAAGAGGAAAAGTCATACGCAATATATGCACACGGGTAACATAGTGCATGAATCCATATGCCTCGTGCGAGGATAATGGTTCGATATTCAACGTGCTTGCAGGATTGAAAAAAAGGTCCTGCATTGAGCGGTCACGTTGAACCATTTGGTGAACGAATGGACGGCATCCAACTGGTTCGTAGTGACCTGCCAGCGCTTGCCTCTTTATAGTCCCAGGACTTCGGATCGCAGCATAAATACTCGTCAGTGCCACGTCACGATCGCATCAACCTAGCTTATCAGTCCTTGTTACAGATTGGCTTTACAAGATGATACGTTGCTCCACACCAAGTTGCTGATTCCTTCACAAGATCAATCTTATTAGGTGGCAATCTGCTTGGGGTTCAAGGTGAATTGGATTACTCTACATAAAGAACAGTGTTCAGCACGTAAAGGCAAGCTGTCATCCTCACACTTATCTGGGCCCACACTAGTATCACATCCGCTCACAAACAATGCGTTTTGCCTTTGCCCTCGCTGTTGCTGCTGCTTTAATATCTGCAACCAACGCTGCCACTGACAGGGAGCAGTGTCCTTTTTTCTGCGGTCATTCAGACCAATGCTGCCCTGATAAGCCGCTTTGTGTGAGTATGAGCAGTTTTCATTTGACCAAATGACTCACCAGTGGCGTGGTAGTGGATCTGGATCTGCACCACCCGTAGTGGCTAATGAACGAGGAACCGACAACGTTAGTCAGAGTTGAGGGTCTAGAACTGAACGTATGACCTTCATATGTAGAAGTATTTTCATTTGGATTATCATGGGCACTTTACCTATGGCTGAGTTTTCACAATCCCCACTCATCTGTAAAGCACCTCTAGAACTTTGGCTGTTATCTGGTTATCATGGTGCGAAACTATATTAATATTGTCCCGCCGCCATTTTACCTAAAGTCTTGAAACAACTTCTACCTATCGTCACATATTTTTTGATCCTTCTCTTTTTCTAAAAAAATTCTGTCTCATCAGCGGGTCTGGTGGGTTGGACATGACACGACTACAGCCAGCCTACAATGTGTTGATTATTCAAAACTGAGGAAGTCCATGAATCATGTTTTCTATACTGTAGGAAACGCCTACATAACTACCATGCTAAAATGCGTATCTAACATTCCTCTTGATGTGCATGCATTGCGAGTGACATAACATAACGAGGAATACGGAACAAAGCGAGACCAAAAAATCAAAGAAAAAATGCCGCAAAGAACAAATGCAATGATAACATGCTTGACATACGTGAAATTCCATCCCATGTGCATCTCCCTTTCGTCCTTTTCCTTTTCATTACCCCTCAAACCCTCCGAATGGTGGCATTCCTCCCGATTGTACTTGAACTTCCGGTCATGCTGGGCAGCTTTGACTTTGGCGCGCTAATGGTGGGCGCTGGAAGTCTGGATGAAGGTAGCGGTCCGCCTGTAGGACGGGGCAGCCCCGAAGCCATGCCTATAGTCGCAAAGCGTGATGGCGGGCGCAGGCTCTTTGACGTAGCAGTGGTGTTAGATGCTGTTGGTATCTTCACTGGCGGAGCCTTGCTAAGTGATGACGCCGTAGGCTTCAGCAACCTTGATTTGAGCGTCCCACTAGATGGTTTTGTCTGTACAGGTTGGGAGGGCATGCACATCTCAAGGGGTGAATGGGGAGGCTCAGTAGCTTTTGTGCGCAGACCGAGGACGCTTGTGAGTTTGCTCTTCATACCCAGCGTAGGCCGTATACCCTGCTCGGGCTTGCAATATACATTCGCCTTAAGGTCGGCAGGTATCAGCCCAGGAGGAGGGCGGCGCACGCCAGTTAGTATTGGTTTGTGGATCGAGGCGGAAGGTACAGTCGATGACACCTGCTCCTCTGCACTACTTCCTGCAGACGAGCCCGCACTAGACAGGGAGGTTGTCCTGTCATGTGCCTTGGGCCGCTTCACAATGCGGAGCGCATGCACTGGAGCTGCGGGAACTGGTGCGGTAAATGCCAGCGAAACCCTCGGTGGCGTCACTGATTGCAATGCTAGAGAAGGGATCGGGGATAAAGGTGTAGACACCTTCAGTGACTCAGAGACCTCAGCCTCGGGTGCAACAACCATGGGTGGCCGCGGGGAGGGCGACGACAATTTCATTCCCGGAGAGAGGCTGCTCCGTCTTGTAGTCAGTCTTACGGCTACAGGGGGAGCTGATACAATGGCATGAAAAAAAGGGGAAAAAAAATCAAAGACATGAACGCACTATTTGCAGCAGCCGCTGGAAGTGATCGTTGTGGCGTTGGACTAGACCCAAATTGTGGTGCTACATGTAGCAAGGTTTTAAGATCAAATCCATCGAACAAGAGAGCACCACTTACCTGGAGAGCCAGCATCGGTTGCAACAGTGCTCGTCGCGTCCTTCTCCTTGATTCGTTTTGCAAGGGCCTCCATCATCTCTTCCTCAGCTTGCATGTCGAAATCATCGGTGTCGATTACAAAAGCATCGCCACCAAAGAATGAAATCCTGTCATTTAGAAGGTCGAAAGACGCGTCAGGACAATTTAGTTGGAGGTTGAATGAAGACTGGAGATCCACAGAATTTCGGCGTGGATTAAAAGATGGAGAAGACGTTGTGTGTGCTCGAGCGCGTAAACGAGGGCGTGCGGTTGAGGCGGTCAATGTGTCGTTCGAAGGAGATGATTGAGTCTGACATTTGGGAGGAGGTGATGATGGCGCATCAGATCGAGTTAGTATCTCTTCTGAAAGGAGGGTGGCCGACGGTGACGGTGATAGATGTACTGTAGGTGAACCTAAATTCCCTTCTCTCGACACAACGATGGTAGGAGTAGCGTGTTCGTGGATGCGCCCTCCCGATGGCACTTTTTTATCTGTGAAGTTGATGGCATTGATCACAGATGCTAGTGGTGAGCTAACCGGTGCCAAGGTAGCGTGACTCGTGCGGACTGCTGTCATTGGTGAGGAGTGATGCTCCACGCCAGAATTTAAAGCTTCAGGAGAAGCTCGGGCGAGATTTACTGCTTTGCGCGGAACGGGTGTGGCATCCATAGAGATATCGGCAAGAGGGGTGCGCTGAACATGAGGAGTAAGAGCCTGTTCTGACAGTGGTGTTTGCGTGGGATTGTAGCGATTGTGGGTCTTTCTCGAAGGACTGTTCATCGGCGTGGCCAACGAGTCCTCTTCATCCATATCCATACTTTCATGAACAAGCGACACATTATCGACGTCATCTTCGGGCTCTTCTTCAATAGTGAGCCCATTGAGAAGATCGGCAGTTTCATCCATGAGAGTCGTATCACCAACATCAACCAGACGAGTTCTGAGAACTACTGGGGAGTAGTGCTTGCTTTGCGTCTTATAAGTGCGGTTGAAGAATGCCGTCATCGTGAGCCTGTCCGATTCATAGTAGGATTCGTAGCTTGGCTCAGCGTTTTCCTTGTCAGATCCAGAGAGCGAGTCTGGCGTTGTGACTTCGCTCCTTGGAGTTGCATTGAGCGGATCGAAGAGGTTGAGAACGCTGTATCTCGGATGGCTCATCGTGATACAGATTTAAGAGCGAAGAACAGGTTACAGTCCTCGAGAGTTCACCCAAACCAACACTCCGTGACAAACGCGTGACACGTTGCGTTTCAAGTCACGTGTTTTCTGACGCGGTCACGTGCCGACGAGAATGTGCACACTGCAGGAACAAAAATGTTTCACTCAAGCTTTCTATATTCAATATCGTCGAGCATGAATTGTATATCCCTCCGCCTGTGGAAGGTGAGTGATATGGTACCTTATAGCTAACAATAATAATACACATCTCTGGTTAATTCTAACCTTTGTCTCTTCAAATATGTACATGGAATGCAGCTTCGAAGATAATTTACGCGGCCCTTCCCGCGCGAAGAACCTATATGCATCAAGTTCTTTCGCGAGTACTCGAAGGATGCGCTTTGAGTCTCTGACTACGGGAGACGAGGATGGAGGGCTGATCGACTTTGATTAGGCAGGCAGCATGGAGTTATTGAATATCTTATGGATGTGGATCCAGTGAATCATCGAACGGCCTCTCGACGCATAAGATGACAACTAAGGAAATGGATCTTTGTCCCTGCTTTCGCCGGAGGAGCCTGACGTTGGAATGAATGCGGCCACCTCGGTTTTGACATGTTCACATTCCTCTTAACCCAGTTTTGCAATTCGCTGAGCTCAGTTCCTACATTAAGAACGCCTCTCCCCTTACATTCGATGAAACAAAGGGAAGGCCCTTTTATTTCTGCGTTATGCATAGATGTAAAGAAACTAATCCAAACTCGAAAACACTTTTAGTGTGCAGGAGTCGGAGCTTCTGCCTTCTTCCATTGCCAATGTCTCCTGATGCCCCGATTTTGTGTCTGATAACGAATTTAGATTCAAGTCCACACGGACGTCCTTGGTGAAATGTGCAGAACTGATATTGGAAATATCGATTTCGTGGATTGTCTGTGGTTGCAGGTAGGACTCCCGGGCAATGGAGCTGAATGAGCTATTAGTCATCGTCCTGTTCTAATACCGCTGAGGGACTCACTTGGCGAGAAGACATGTGGCGTATACTGTCATGCCGGAACATTAAAACATTCAGTGTACTTGAGCGATAATAACAGGCTTCTCACAGCATCCCATGGGAAAACACGTATACAGATGTTTGATAACGAAACTGCAGACTGCCCACTGAATCTTTGTTAGAGTAATGATTTAGGAGTGAGACGGATAAAAGCATTCACAATTCCAAGAGCAGTGAATGCCGCCACGCTATGCAAGGAGTGAGTACACGCTTGTCGTCAATGATCGTGGACTGACGTTGTAACCAAGCCCGTTTGCGAGCAAAAGATTATGAGTTTCGTAATCATTCGGTTAGTTCTAGTCATCGAGAAGGTGAGTTCGGTACTCATTTGGTGTTTGAACTTGTCAATCACCTTGGCAAATCAGATTTATTACTGTAGAGAATGTAGGCCAAAGTACCAGCGATAAGAGTATCACCGATTGCTGAACAACCAATTGAGATCGGGGGAGCCCACTTAACCCTTGTGAGTTGCACCCTGATCGACTAGAGAACGAACTTACAAGAGCCATTGTGTAGTACGTATGATTACTTGGTTTGAAGCTGTCTCCCGTGTTGAAAAATGCCTGGCAACGCGACATTGGGAATCGGACTTACATTATGGAGATGGTCTTGAGAAAACCAAAAACTATTTCTCTTGATTAAGTAGTGACTCTGCATTGCATGATAAATCACGGCACCTTGCTCCATGGCACAAAATGCAATCTGATTAGCGTAATCAGTCACCTTTTCCGAGGCAGCTCAATACAGTCCCTACCAGAACAAATGACATTCTCCGTTTACCACAGAGACTCTTCTCAACTTCATGCGCACGTTAGAGAGAAGTACGACAGTAGTATCTTGGTGACACGTACGACAGCAAACCCTACAGATGAAAACACCATGCACAAGGGATGTTGTCAAGGTCTGTGAAACGACAGTGAGCTTAAAGTCAGGATCAGGGGAAGAAAGCTCTACTAACACATATCCCAGTATAGATTGCCCATTCTCTGTCATTCTGTCAGAAAGACTATCAATGAGTCACCGGCGGTACTAACGTCGACACACGGCGAATGAATTGAGGGAAATCCTCGAAATCCACTATATGAATGCCCGCGATCCGACCAGTAAGCGTCCTACCGAGAATTACAGTGTCATACAAACAAAATTTTAATATAAACTCACATTTGAGCAGCTTGCATCATCCTATAAAACGACGTCAGTCCTCACATCAGGTGCACGATTGGAGGAATTTACCAGATGATGGCAACCTGTTATGCATTATCAGCTATCAGTCTGTGGCATGTGATCTAATTCGTACGAGAAGTTTGCTCTGCCAGTTTTCTCGAGATCGAATGGTATGCCTCCCGAAATAGATCCAGACTTGCGCAGTCAAAATCAAGAAAGCACTATCTTCCGTCGTTAGTGGATACTAGATGGTCGCCGATATGGTATGAGACAATCCCACATTGATGATATACCAAGACCAGTCATCAGAGAAGCGATGCTTCCGTTGTATGACGCCGTAGTCATGGAATCCAGGTGCTATAGAGCTCGAGGATGAGATGTAAATTGGGATCAAAGGAAGAAGAGTAATCGTACAGTTTATCATCTCTGAGTGCTGTCTGGCATGTCCCGTTACTACTATAGTAGCACTACCGGTGACCACAAGGGCCGGTGAATCTTCCATCAAGATCGCAAGAAGCACTCACTACTATTAGCACTAGTACTAGAACCATCCCCGAGCCCGACGCCCACGGTCAAACGATATCGTCACGCACCTGTTAGTGGGAGAAGGATATATCCAAACTGGCTTATAAGCCAAAAACTCCCATACATCTTTCAGTCTAGCCATCCATTGTCCAGGTTGATACATCCTTGAGTGGATCCCAGCAGTAGCTTTTATATACATTATTCCCAGCATATTTTCGCATTTTTGGCTACCTACCTCTCCATGGTATTCCCACACTTCATAGCTCCGCATTTTGGGCCACCTACTGTGGGAATTTCCCCACAACACCAAAAACATCGCCCAATTTGGGCATCTCCACAATATCAATTATTCCCACACCCTTCCTACTTCATTGCAGCTTCACCACCACACCACAATAGGTCCCCCTTCATATATAAGTAGTAGTTTAGTTTATATATATATAGCATAATATAATAGACCGCTTTTTT